>CM039678.1:206007741-206047741 GCA_022496015.1 Hordeum marinum | reverse complement strand
CTTCCCCTCCTAAATCTTAGAATCCTAATGCCGCAGGTGCTATGTCGGAAATCCATTTTTTTTATCCTCTGCCCCAAGGAAAATAAAAGAAGAAGAAAGCCCTGGTATTCTCTACTTGAATTCAGGAAGATTCAGATACCGAAAGCAATAGGAATGGGAAAGCGGAGCGGGCAATAGGTTTATGACTGAGCACTAGAGCCTGGAATAGCAGGAATGAAGGTTGGGAAATATGCCATGCAGAATTCCAATAAGTTGGCACTGCTTTCCCTTTCCATATGAAAAATGGAGAGGAAAAGCATGGGTGGACCAAGCGTTTTAACCGGAATCTAGTGACGGAGAAAGAAGAAAGATTTTTAAGCGCTAGATAGGGTCAAAATTCAATAAAGATACTTGGCTGGATGGCGAAGCTGTGTTTGCTCTCCCAAATCGAGATCAAAGTCTTGCTTGACAGCGTGAGGAACTTTGAATGCTCCGTACAAAGGGTCATAGGGAGCTTTTGGAGGTCAGGGAGAAGTGTGTGTGGCCACTGTGCGCAAGCATTCTGTACAGCGATCTTGCTGAGGAGGTCCCCGGTCCCACCTCCATAAAGAAGATCTGGTGACTGCCCATTGTCTTGTTTTGGCTTGGAAGTCTCCTCAAAATAAGGCAAGTGAGTCAACGATCTCTGTAAGAGGAATTGGAAGATGGGGGTTCCATGGCGCACTGAGATGAAAGGCTGTCTTGGACGTGCGGCCCCTTATCCCTATCCCTTTGTTGATGAATCCCATGCAACGCGCCCTTGCTTGGATGAAAAAATGTCATAAGGGGGACTCGTTTCACTTGATTCGTTCCGTCGCACCCGCACTATTCCTAAATTTGTTTTCTGTTTCTATTTTGAAAAAAAGGTCGAACTCATTTCGTATAGAAAGAAAGATGTGTCGGGTTTGGATCGAGTGACACAGGAGGTGCTTCTGCGTGGCACTCTTTTTAATGGGCTTTACCGTCTTTCTTTACCTTCAGAACACAAAGCTTTGCTTGGCGAAATAACTCATGCCTATATTTGGCATCTCATCTACTTAATTTAATGACATTCCATATCTCAGGAAGGAAAAAAAGCGAATGGAATTTCAGTCAAGTCTTTTTTTCTGCTTTATCCTTCTCTCAATCAAAGAAAGGGAATGCAGATGTTCTGTCGCCCTCTCTTCGTATGCCACCAGCCTTCCTCTCAAAACCATACTGATCCGATCTTGCGCAGATAGGTAGGGACGATCCCTCCAGTAACCATGCCTAAAATCATAAGCTGACCCATTACTTCTGTAGGTGCCTCAATTCTTCCCATTTTCCTACTTATATAACTCTTTGGGGTCCATACCGCACTTGGGGACGGGATATGATTGCTTTCTTAAACAAACCTTTTAGAGCGTTGTCATCTTACCAGCACAGGACTCAATAGTAAGGACTGTCACTGCATTGATATCGCTCATGGATCGTGTTATACTTGGGAAGATCCGGCCCAAGGGGAAGTCTGTTATCCACAACCCAACCTTAGATGAGGGAGAAGTTCACGCTTGATCTTCGACCCAAGACAATGGAAGGGAGCTAAAGCCTTCTTCCTTTTTCAAATTCGTTTATGGAGCAAAAAGAGGTCGTGTCATACCATTTATTCCGCCAAGAAGCATTCGTCTACGGCACTTAGAACGCCTCGACACATTTGTACTCACGCCTAGGACGGTCTTTCACACGGAAGTAAGATTCGAGAGTTTGATCATAGTTTGACCGTAGTAAAAAAGAAGTCCCTTTCTCATTTGCTTCCTGGTCATCTCTATAGAGATAGAAGAAAGAAGTCCCAAGCAAGGGTCATGCTATTTCTATTCTTTTCACTATTGTTATTCCCTATTTCCTTAACTGATCTTGAGTTGTACCGAAACAACAGAAATATGGTCTCTCATAAATTGATTTCTTTCATCACTGTTCTTAAATCAATCCGTGTCAGGTACAGAGCCAATCTTCACATCCCATAGGTAAAACAAGTCGCTTTATGGGCTCCTCGTGAAACTACAACCTTTCTGAAGCCCTAGTCAAAAAGTTGTGCGAAACCTCAATTGGTAAGAGGAGTAAACACCTCTTCTTTGGCCATTCAAAACATCGAATTGGTTGGCTCGCTCAACCTCTCGAACCGGGACAAAACTTCCCAGCGTTGCATTCACCGCCTAGCCTCGTCCAACATGACTGTAAGGCACGTTTTGCATGCCTTTAAAGTGTACCCCCTCGGAGGTATCAAAAAGTGCGAGAAATCGCATTGATGACTAATAAAGTAGGGTTTTCACTCGTGTGGGTTCGCCCACCTTCCCTTCAGCAGCTCTCCCTGGACACCCTATACTAAACTGAGGAATTACTTAAGCTCCTGGCTTTTTTTCCGACAACTCAAAGCCGCTGCACCGACAGATAACATGCCGTGGATCTTATGTGGCGCTAAAACTTCATGATAGATCAAATCCTGATTACGACTGGAGAGGGACGTTGATGTTCCAAACATTGGGTTCAAGAGCTCGGTTTGATAGACATAAACCTCAGTGATCGGCTTTACACCAGGAAGGAGCAATGAGATAAACTCACCCCCCATGGCGAGACTAGACAGATTCATGGCCTCCTGCTTGAACATTGTCCCAAAAACAACGGTCACACCCTTGCCAAACACCTCCTCAGCTGACGAGAATATATCGGACATTGGACTGCAGGGCCTTAGTTGGCCAAGTATGTTTTGTATATAAGGATCCATGGTCTTATCAAACTCCAATTACCAAATGGTACATACAGGAGTTGTTGCATAAAAGGAAGTACCATTGCCACCAGTGATCTTTAAAAGTGAGAAACTAAACTCATCACGTTAGGAGAATCCTCTAAACTTAATATAATAGGCTCACTTTATCACTAGAAACTTTTTAGTGATGACCAAATAACGAAAACACTTCGTTGAATGACGTGTTGTTAAAGAAAATAGCTGCGTCGCCCCCCTTCAAGACAGGAAACTATAGATAGATACCTGAGGTGCCCTGCTGAGAGAAGAATTTGTCAACAATCAAGCACTTGAGCTTGCAAGAATAAATATATGATGTCTATGCTATTATTGGGATAAAATGAATCAAAAAAGCAGCAGAATACGAGAAGGATTTCTTTTCTTAAAGGGTGTATACATTAGAGTGTACCTGCTTGGTAGGCATGAAATCACTGACAAAGAGTTGCCTAGCTCCGATGAGCTTGCAAGCATAATTTGGAATTTCATAGAAGCGGGCATAGCTAGGGGTGAACCACGAGAAGTTAGAGCAATTAATGGGTAGGTATCGTAAACATCCTGAGTGTATCACGGCATTGAAGCAGAAGAAACAGAAATGTTTTCCTTTCTTTCGCATTTGATTTGCATGCCCCCTGTAGATTTGACCCGGAGCCAATGCCAGTCTTTTTTGCGATCAAATGCACTTGAGCTAGTCACTAAGTAAGGCGACAGCACCAAAAGATGTGCATGTGTCATTAGGCCATTGGATTACTCAACAAAAAGTGAAGTGCCAAACGATGAAGAAGAACACTTGAAACCAGGCACTGAACCCTAAATGCTTCGCCTGGCTAACCAGATAGATTACTTCTATCTGCTAGCTTGCCCTAAGAAAAACAACAGTTCCACAGATATCTCCTGTGCTTTGAAACACTAGGGCGCTAAGAAAAGTGAATTTCCATTAATGAACTGTAGGTGTGCATATCCAGCCATGAAAGGGCTGTGACCATTCCGAATCCAAGCCATATAATTGCTTGATGCTCAAGAGTGCTTAGTTGGAAAAGAGTTTTCTATGTCGTTCAAACTAATGCTCGATTTATAATTCTATAACAAAAAAAAGAAAAAATCAATTAATCTATCTCACCTATATTAGGAAGCAATTAATCTATCTCACCTATATTATGAAGCAGCTGCTAGGCCTGATAGCGAAGTGAGCTTTGTGACTTTTAGTAGGGTTGTATCGTCCGTCTTCAACATTCATCCATAAGACTTATTTATTCGATTCATTGTATCTCGAACAGAGGTAAGTCCAGCTTCCTCCTCTTTTCTTTCTTTTTGTTATAGAATTCTCTTTTTAGAAGTCGAACTCTAGACCTGGCAAAAGTCCTATCCTTTCTTGTAGCAGAGCTACGTCCTAATTGATTGTATCATGCTCTTTCGGGTCGAGGCACCTCTAATGTAATCTTTGTCCAGAGGAAGGAGGACTTTCACAGAAAAACAAAAGCTGTATGCCAAAAAGAGCCAATGTGAATTTAGGTTCAAAAGGATCAATAGCACATGACGAAGTTCAAGTGTCTTCTCTTCAAGAGAATAGAGCATAATTGTAGGATTATATGGATATCAGTGCTTTTATTCAATTCCCGAGGCACTCTTCAACGATTGAGGAGATTCCCGAGGCAGTCTTAGTGCTATCGTCAGGGTCACCAGCCTACTGTACCCCTTATTCTGGCTTAGCCTTGCTTAAACAGAAGAGGCTTGGTTAGCATCCTTTCTATCAGGTGCTGTTCTTTGCTACCAACAATTCTTTAAGTACGCGGTGAAGTAAATAATAGTGCACTTGCTGACAGTAGAACCCCCAAGAAATATCACAGTATAGGCCGATATCTTTGTGCAATGTCATTTACAAGCTATGCTCCAAAGTCTTGGCAAATAGGCTGAGAGAAGTACTGGATGAGATCATTTCCGAGGACTTATTAAATAGGGGTGCTTTTTCTACGAATATAATCAATTCCATAATGCTATCCGCTTTGACGAAGCAAATCAGATGACGGGCGATCTACGCCTCGAAAAGGAGAAGAAGTGGTTCTCGATACTGAGCAAAAAGTCACTTTCGATGCAGAAAGTAGGAAACCAAGGAAGCAGGCATTGGCAAAGAGTGAATCTTTATCCGATCCTATAATGGCTCAATCCGATCCAACAACGGTACTTCCAAAGGCTCCTCGGCTAAGAAAAATAATAGTTGTATTGGCAAGGCATGAAAGGGATTTTCTAATGCTATCCGAAGACGAATCGGAATACGGAACCGGAAGCCGTAGCCCAGAACCTTTAGCTTGAGCGGAAGGGGAGGAAACCGGCTATTCGAACTGGCGGGTGGGTGGATACCCTAGTGCTTATTGCTTTGTCGGAGCAGGGGCGGAGAGGGATTCATTAGTTTGACAACACAAGGGTGTCATGTGGAGAAAGAGAATTGAACTATTCTCCGGGTACTGGTACCGCTTAAGCCCAAGCAAGTGAAGAAATCCTGTAAGATGGACTTGATTTACTTTCCTTTCCAAGACCTATACCATATGGTTTGGGTATACCACTATCACCTATCGAAATGAAACACTAACCTGCCCACGACCCCCTATACCGGATACCTTTGCTTTGAAACCAATGACTAGTAGAGGATTTCGAGGAACAACAGCAAAGGGAAGTAGGGATGGGCTTTCCTCGGATTAGTATTCGGATTTCGCTGGTCTTGCCAATGGTTGTTATTCAAAAGAAGGGTTCGCACCGGCAAAGAAGAATCTATTTTCTAGTTGTAGCTTTCGAGGAGAAGAAGGATTGAATCAAAGGGACGAGCAAAGGCAAAGCAATGGCATGTTTGGAATTCCATAGAGGAATCCCCAAGCAAAGGCCAGGACGCTAACGCTAACGCTATTGATATTCCTAGCGCTTGTTTTCGTAGGATGCCGAGGACTCTTGCTTGAATACAACTAGAGAATTATCAAAAGAATACGACTAGCTCTTTACCGCGGGGATGCGTTGAGAGGAATCAATTGTTTAACCCGGTGACCGGATAGGAGCCGTGACTGTGTGGGTAGCATTATCAAAAGAAGGAAATTCGCAACGCTCTAAATTTCTCTATTTTTATTCTTTTTTTAGGGATTGCGCCGTTACTGTACCTGCTTTCGCTATTGCTGTTCCGCTTTGCCGTTATCCGTCCCTTTGTTAGCATAATAGGAGGGTGCCTTTTTTGCGCAAGACGATGAAATAACAACCTAAGCTTATCGGCATTAGCAAATTGAGAAATCGAATAGATCCCCGGCCGTTGGATAGGAGCACTGCCGTTACCGTGCTTAGAATTGATGAAATTGGATTTCTTACAAAACCCAGGATCTTCCTATTCGTAGTTTTCTTACAAAACCCAGGATCTTCCTATTCGTAGGTGGTATACAACTACCCCTATCCCTATTGTTTTGATACATGGCGTATTGGCTTTTCTTTTTTCTTTCTTTGGAGTCGGGTTCTTAAGACAGGACTGGAAATCGGGTTTTATGAATATCTCTCTTCCGGAGAAGTCAGTTTGTTCGAGATCGAAAGAGTGCCCTCGAGAGACTAGACTGATAGTAACAGTAGTGCGCCTTCAGTTGAGGAGAACTGTTCACAAGCAGTGGTTATGAGCTCTTTCTTGTGGAGGTTCAGAATAGGTAATTCCTTCACTTCAGTTGCACTAGTGGATTGAATAACCTTTTCTTTAGTTCTAACAAAGTGCATGTGTTGTTGGTTAATAAAAACACGAGTTTCGATAGGCTGGAGGAAAGATACTATAAGTAGGACAAAGAAAGACCCTATAAGAGAAATGAAAGGCATTTTGGCATGCAGTCGCCAGGTTCTACGATCAAGAAAAGAGTACCTATAATCACATGAAAACCATGAAAGTCGGTGGATACTTATGCAGAGGCGGGGACAGGATTCGAACCTGCAGTCTTCAGGTCATGAGCCTG
This sequence comes from Hordeum marinum, assembly GCA_022496015.1. Classification (NCBI taxonomy): domain Eukaryota; kingdom Viridiplantae; phylum Streptophyta; class Magnoliopsida; order Poales; family Poaceae; genus Hordeum; species Hordeum marinum. The sequence continues at coordinate 206,041,003 of CM039678.1, read as the reverse complement.
ATGAGTCGACCAATTCCTCTACCCCGCTTCTTCCCCTGATCTTTCTTTCCCTCTTCCCATAAACATTGATTCTCTCTCCTAACCACTCTTAAATATGTGAAATACACGGAATCGATCCAAAACTACAAGCAAGGGAATCAACTCTTATTGCCGTAAAGGAAAAATAACCCCTTTCCTTTATATATATATACAAGGAACAAGTAGCCTTCGCCACCTATTCCTGAATTAAGGGAACGCGAGAAAGATTTCTCTATGTCAATTCAAAACAAAACAAACGGACGACTGAATCCTATAAACGAAATTCTTTTGAGAAGAGCTTGCGCCTATGCTTCTATAAAAATCACCTATGTGGAACGGATGCTTCTACTTGGTCATCATAGACCAGCAAATCCATTTGAGAGCTGTCTTTCTTTGATGGTAGTGTCCTTTCTTCACGCTCACCATCTCTGCAGAGCTTAACAAGATAATCCACGCCAACAACCAAAGCCAACAAGCCTTCGCTCAGAAGCTCTTTCTTCATCTAAGCTTTTAGTAACATTAGCTGTCATCAATAGGGTGGAACGCATTAACCAGTAGAAACCTTGCTTCAAGGTAGATTCTTACATGTTTGGAGTTTTGTCTGGATCCAGGTACCTCAACTATTGGCCTTACATGGCCTGACATGGGTATTCCCTCTTTCTAGTCCCACTCTTCTCCAACAGAGCTCCCTCACTGAGCGAGCATTCGGCATTCCTAGTATGCTCCACTCATTCTACGCCAAGCACCCAATCACGGGATCAGAATCACACTCTAGATCATACCTTTCACGAAAGAAAAGGACAGGCAGCCGCTGCTAAACCAAGATCTCCATCTCTTGACTCCGTCAATCAATCTTACCTTATAGGGCACAAAGGTATATTTACCATACGAGATGTGTGCACCTACTAAAGGGAATAGAAAGATCTTGGGCACAAATACTCCACTTTTCACGAAAGACATAGATTCACCAATGATTGGTTGGACTAAATACTACATTTATTTGCTCAGAAGAAGGAAAGTTGGCTGTGAGAATGATTTCTCGTACGTAGTCTTTCCTAGGACCATTCCAACAGGATGCTCAGAGGTGGGTGGAGAAAAAGCTCAAAAGGCATACTTCCTGCGCTTTCAGAGGATCTAAATCAGTCTTCATCCTTTCGCTTTTCAAAGCCCCTCGCAATAAATATGTAAATTCGTTTCGCAGAAATTCAGAGATTTTCGATCTCCTCGAAAGAAAATGAGTTCGATCAGCAACACCGGTCTCCGCAGCACCAGGATAAAGACCTTCTTTTTACCCATAACCTTTCTCTGCAGCATTGGAACCAAGATCGGGCTTGGCATAGTTACGAGGTTCCCGTTCTATTTAACTAACACTAACTGAAGCTAACCGGAAGCTTTCTTCTCATGCGACTCTTGGATCGAAAAGAGGCTGCTGGACTGGACCACGGCTGAAACTGCCAGGCACGGACTAAAAGCTTTTATCAGGGATTCCCGAGTCAAACGACTACCATACATAGCATAGAGCTGGAAGCTGCACTAGTGTACAGAGAAGACTGGATGTGAACACGGGCGGACATTGGCTATGTATGGGGCACTCACTAATCACTATTAGCAGGAAACAACTAGCAGAAAGAAAGATGAACGCACTTTCACTCCTTGCTCTTCAGCACGTACTCACACGAGGGACTCTCAAATCTCTATTTCAGACCATAATCTTTCGATCCCTTTACCGAAGTGATTGATAGCAGGGCTAAAAAATCATAGGGCTTCTTCTATTTTTAGTGTGAACTCACTTCTATTCTATATCAAGATAGGGGCTTCAGTACTTGGCTGACCGCCCGGTGGAAGACCTGGTTCTACCACACAAGGGCAGCTTTCGTAGTCCAGGATTATTTTCCTCATATGTAATTTCACCTCAATGTGGAAATGTCCGATCTTATTCCAAAATATAAGGTCTTCATGAAGGTCTGTCTTGTTTCAGGAATATAGGTACCGAAGTTCAATAGCGGTAGGTACCAAGGAGAAGACGAGTCAGGGCCGATTGACAAGACTAGCTAGGCTGACCTTCCAGCCATACTCCATCCAATATCGAACGGAAGTGCTAAAGGTTTCATGTGATGCTGACCTCAATGAACCAGACCTCGAGAATTCGTTCATCCCTTCGCTCCGAGGATTGGTCGAGTACTTGGCCACATGCATGAGTAGGCCTGTTGCCGGGATGTCCCATTAAAAAGGCAGGTCCCATATTTGAAATACAAAAATAAGATCAGATAGCGCTCAAGAGGTTTTTCTCCATACGAGAAATCCTTCACTCGCAGGGAATTCAAATAGATGTGTTGAAGATCATCAAAGAAAGGAAAAAGACTGAATTCGATCCATCTCCTCCCTTTTCTTTAAACCAAGAGCTACTCCTCCCTTTTCTTTTTTTATGTAATTTCAATACGATTTCGTTTGTGTTCATGTTTTCAATTTAGAACCCCACGGAAGTGAATAGAAAAAAGAAAAATACCCCTGTGATACGCCTTCCTTTACCTATTTCTAGATTGATTGATGTTCAATGGAGGGAAACTTGCCATTCCTTCTTTCCTTTGAAATTGTACATTTTTTTGATTCTGAACTAATTGTATCCTTTTTGTTCCCATCGAGCTTTCTTGCCTAGTGACTAAGGATTTTCACACTTGTTGTGTCTATAAAAGATTTTATCATAAAACACTAACAGAAGTGTTAGAGGGATTCACTTTCGATAAGAATCCAAAAGCAAGTTCCCTATACTACCTTCTTTCCCTCCTCTGTTTCTGTCTTTAAGAGGCAGTGCATCCGGCAGGAATCGAACCTACTTTTTGACCCATTTTGCCTTTCTAGGTTGGTGGGCGCTTTCACCATTCAGCCATGGATGCTTTAGCGAGTGAACTAGGTTTTTATTTGAGAGCGAACTAGGTTTTTAGTGGTATTCCTTCTCGAGCTTCTATTTCTTCCGTTAAGGGAGATTCGGGAAAAGATGGAATAGGAAGACGTGTTTCCAGAACGAACAAGATACGGGTAGAGAAGGGGAAGTTAGCAAAGTTAGACAAGATTGGAATGGGCATAGGAACATGTATTGATGTACCAGATCGGCTAATGCTCCCAGGTTGATGCGATGTATTCCACCAGTTGACTGGAGACTTTATTATTGGTATATCGATCGGTCCAGCACGGATTGAAATAGGAGCCGGTTCGACAGGAAGCTTTTGAAAACGCAGTGCACCCAGGTAAATAAGGAACAAGATGAATACAGAAGTTAAACGAGCATCCCACACCCGAAAGGTACCCCACATAGGCCTTCCCCGAAACCCCCCAGTCACTAACGTAAACAAAGTAGAAAAAGCACCAATTTCTGTACCGGTTCCGGAAGAGCGAAGAAAAAGGGGATGTTTTGTTAATGGGAACAAGGAACTGTTTATAGCTGTCGCGATATAAATAACTATACTCATCCGAGCCGCAGGAACATGTACATACGAAATACGAGAATTTCCACCTTGTTGAAGATCTGGTGGTGCTACCCGAAGACTTAAATGAATAGCCATCGCTGTTAAGAACAACCGAGATCCAATGAGAATTTGCGCGTAGCTTTTTGTCTTTGACATAAAAAAATAAGGTTGTAATAACGAAACTGACATTTTATTTTCCTTGCCTTGCAAGTGGAACAAGAAAGACTATATAGTTATTTTGATTCTATAAACAATCAAAGGATTTCGCATGCTTTCCATGGAATGACGGAATTCCCCTTGCTTAGTTTTCGCTCCGCTCGTGCGTGGCACTCCTTGCTTGCGGAGCGGCATATCGGAAAAAGAAGGATTGACTTTCTATACGGGCCCGTCCCCTCTTACCCCTAACTAACAATTATGCTGCTCTCGCCTTTTTGTAATCTTATCTTTCAAAAATGCACTACTAATTTTTACGGCCTCCTTAGTCACCCTATCCACTCTCGTCCTGTTTTCGGGTTCCCTTTCAGGGGATGAGGATATTTCGATGATTTCTCCCTCCGTAGGTGGAAAACGCGTGGGTGAGTAGAGTCTGTGCTTTGCTTTTGGGGGCACCGGCAAGAAGCTTCTCGGCCACCCTACTCTGACTTGATTAGCTACTAGTAACTAGGATCGTTCAAACAGTCAGTCAGCAATGCGTACTTCTTTCCTAGTTGAGTGGATCTGCGTAGCAGAGCCCAATCTTCTACCACAAGCTCTGACCTGACTTGTTGTACTTGATTCACCCACGTAAATAGACAACTTGGATAATAAAAGTCATCCCATAAAAGAGAAGTGAGTCCGCATGTCGGCAAATGATTTGGAATTGAAACTGGCTACAGAGGAAACCGAAGCCCTAACTCCCCATTCTTTCTATCTTACATCGCCATCGAGCCCTGGCTGTAGAGTCACTGGTTTCTAATCGCAATGGATTTATGTTTTCTTTGGCTTTTCCATTCGCTTCGTTCAACCCTGATCTGGATAGATAGCTCGGCTTCTATTAGCTGAGAATGGTTTTGTCAAGGAAAGGTTTCGCTATACAACAACAATGAACTCACTTCTGATCAAATTGGATTGGATGAATCGGTAATCTTTCTCTGTCTTGTGAGAGAGAGTCACTTGCTGTATTGAGAGCGGGCGGGTGACATGCATTAAGCGAAATCAGTTGTTATGTTTTTGATCTTCTTTGCGCGAGAAGACCCTTGACTGAGGAGACGTGTTTGGCTTGGATGATGCCGCTATGCTCCTATTCACTTTCAGAGACCGCTCTGAGTTTGCCGGTTTTGCGGCAACCCTTTCACTAAGAACATTTTAGCCATTAACGAAATGCCACTATTCCACAATGCTTCTTTGATTTATGTGTAGAAGCGGTAGTAGTGAAGAAAATGGAGGGAGAAGAAAGAAAGCGATGTGACACGAGAATAGATCACATCCGACAGCCAGCCATGCCATTAGATAGATCCGCTCTGAGTCTTCTGCAGGATGAGATCCGCTTGGTCTTGTGATAGGGGCTTGAGGAGGAAGAAGAGGGGATTTCTGAAAAAAAAGAATGAATCTCCTTATTTATAGGGAACAGGACGTGTGACTTCCTCAAACGAAACGAATGTGGCTTTCGTGATAAGGCAAATCCTTCGTTCGGTACAATCAACATATTGAATCTACGCTCGCTCGGCTCGGTGCTGAATGAACTCCTTCATTGATTCCGGGCTGCTCGTAGGGGGACTGTGAAAGCAAGCGTAGGAGATCAAAATGTGAGTCGAGTCCGATGGGTAAAAAGGGGAAGCAGGAAAGGGTTCTGATGTGAATTCTTCTGGTTTGTATATCTATCTCAGCCCTTGCTTGAAAACCTAAAAATTGACTTGCATCTTCCCTTATCACACTACACTTTCTCTTCCTTATTCCATTTCACTGAGCTAAGCAACACTTTTTCACGTATTCACCCGAGATATTATAGAAATTGGTCATATTGATCTGTCGTCTTGTTCTCGATAGGAACTTGCTGCTGTCTTGGTTGGTTTGAGAGCAGGCACTGTCTATATATCCAAAACCGGAGGAGAGTTTGGGTTTGGATCACAGACGATCGGAGATTTTGGATTGAGATGGATGGTTGTGCTTGAAGTTACGAGTCGGGTAATGCTAAGTTGAATCGGCTGATCCGTTTCATCCTCTTTCGGCAAAGGAAGTTGGACTTTAGTTAGCTAAAAAAAAAGTACCAGCAGCCTGTCTGTGCCCTTTGAGTCTATAGCCGCCAAATCTAAAGATTCCTTAAGTTGTCGTACGGCTTCTTTTTCTTCTTTTGTCAATGATCGGTGACAATGAATGCTACGAATGTTCGCTTCCACTAATGTCGTATAAGAATTGTGAGGTGCCCATACCTTCCCGGAAAGAAGAAGAGTCATTGTCGTTTCCTGACCGATATGAATGCACATATTTACCCTCGCCTCGGGAAATACCACCAGTAGAGTCTGCAGAAGGTGTCGTTCAGGAGAGATGCTGGGCTCTAGATATGCGAGTGAGATACCCGCCCTCGGTCATGACCTGGGTTGAAGAAGGAATCTATGTTCTTGGAAGCAAAGAAAGAACTCCGGTATTCCGACCTTATCTTTTTGCTCAAAGAACGAATCAAACCCCTTGTCGAAGCCCTTTATGATATATAACCCTGGATCGAGTCAGATTTGGGGCGGCTGAACCCACTTAAGCTGAAGCCTTAGTAGATGTCGACGGAAAGGTGAGAAGAGCTGATCGAACCTACCAAGCAACGGTTAGTTGTGCGGTGTACATACAGGCAGGTTTCGCCATTAGCGATGAATTGGATTTATTAGTAAGGGAATGAATGAAGCGGACCGGAAAGAAGATGGATTTTGGAATAGAAAGAATTCCTCTTCTAGGTTTCTGCTTCAAGTAGTAAGCAAAGGATCCTACCTGCTTGTCTAATGGTTGAAGACCTTGGCGGCCTCTAGTTCTTCTATCTAGTTTTTTAGCCTAGCGCGAACGAATAAGCTTAAACAAATGGTTTCTTTGGCAACGGTTTTTTCTAGTTGATTTGTCCTTATATATATTAGCCGTAGTGTAGTTTAATAAACTGCTCATAGCTCTTATCATTCCTTTATCCATGCATAGACTGGGAATATATTAGCTCTTAGCTCTGGCACTTTCTTCTTCTTTATTTGCCGTTGCATTCAATAGCCTATTTGAAGTTAACAAAAGCTTTATTAGCTAGCTCTATGAAATACGTATATCTTCTTGGCTATCTAGGCTATCTCTACAGGCTTTTTCAACCTATAAGCAGACCTTTGTATACACCCTTGTAACTGAACTAGCTATTCACAAAGAAAGGTCTATACCGTACATATACCAACTACGCACCCCTTGTATACTTCTTTTTCCTTCTCCCGTGCTTCAAGTTCTGCCCCGGCTCACTCCTCTTTCCAGCAATCTATGTGGGAAGCACTCGTTCAAAGTAAGTTGAGATTCAAAGCGTGCCCGTAAGCTAGTAAGTCAATCAAAGCTATAACTCTATTTGTTAGTTTCAGGAAACTGGTACATATTTCTAATAATAATAATAATATATATATATTATTATTTGGTATTTACCAATTTTAGACTAAGCATAAATTCATTTGGAAAGAAAAGGGAAATCCCCTGAAATAAAGGATTTTTACTACGTTACCCTCAAAAAGAAGAGGAAGACAAACTAGCCAAGAGACATAAAAAGGTAGAGACCAACCACCGAAACAAGGGAGTAAGGGCTAGGGGGATATGGGCCAAGAAAGGTCCGATGTATCGGTCAGCTATACCTAATCCTTCACTCAAAAACGCATCACACCCTTTGTAGGTTCAAGCCGAAGTCAAGCATGATCACCTACTGCAAACTCCAAATATCGTGGTCGGCGTACCTGGTCCTGAACTGCTTTTAATCTAGAATAAGTGGAATCTTCTCGGCACTCTCCTTCATCTTCTGTGGCCCCGTCGGTCGGTACGTGCCAACCCCAACAAATCGGGGTACGACAAAGGTTCCCGTAGAGTGCTTCGAAAGGTGCCATTCCGATGCTAGAGTGATAGCAGTTGTTGTAAGCAAACTCGGCTAATGTATCTCTATGCCTATTTAGTAGGCCTGCTCATTGATGCTCTTCGGGCCGATTGTATGGGATGTGTTCTGGTGTACAGTGGGAGATGCAAGGATATCGATTGAAGTTTGATTTGTTGGCCATGGAGTTGGGAGCATATGATGTAGTCCTAGGAGTAGACTGGATGAGGAAATTCCCTATTATTTAAATAAGTCTTTCCGTTGGTTGTAACTAATCCCGTACCCGCTGCTGCGGAATTCCTTTTACCTAACCAGGATTGCAGTAAAGATAAACAACGTTGGGCCTGCCTGCTTGTTCAGCACCACCCATTCCCATGGGAATATATGGGTTTTTCGGTCCAGTGGGAGGATCATTTTCCTTGGAAGGTAATTTTCCCAACCAATAAGTATTGGGCTCCCAAGTAAACAAAGCGAAGGATCAAGTAACCAACATGTTGCGGAGCAGCCAAGTAAACCCAGAAATGACTCAAGTAATCCAAGGGCAGAGCAACGTAATCCAACGGAGGGGCTACGTGATCCAACAGAAGAGCTACGTAAACAAGGAACACATGAACCTGCTAAGGATCCACTCCACCTGCCAAGTGGACCAATCACAAGAGCTCGGGCCGAGAAATTCAATGAAGTAATCCATATGCTGATTCAGCAAGCCAAGCATTGGAGTTGGTATTCAAAGTTTCTTGAATAACCTAGCTGTCTGAAACTCGCCAATGGGATTCTGTGTAATCCTCCGGTCTACATGGTGTAGGTAAAGGGCAAAAAAAAGTCGCTAATTAGTGGCACTGAAGTATGCACCCGGCGTGTAAACTTCTTATTTTTATTTACCAATGTCGCTATCCGACTGATCATCCTTTGAGACCACGGAGAACATCAGAGAGAAAGATACGTCACCTAAAAAAAATTGACACCCTGACTTATATGAGTCGGCTAGAAACTCAAGGCCTGGCCTTTTGTGGGAGAATGCTGAGTCCTTCCCAAAATCGCCTGGATCAACGAAAGATCTGGATAACGCTAGGTTGTGATACTGATGTCTGATTTTACTCATATACATCCGATAGTGAAGGCCGTGAAGTTTGAACAGCCTCACTTAACCCTGGTTCGGTAACCTTTCTAGCGCCCAGGTATCCATGACCTGTAGATAGAGGCCCACTTTCCATTGGATACTCCGAATAAAAGAAGAAGTAGTTACCTAATCATGGGTCTATACGTAAGATCTCCTTGCGTAGAGGTTAAGGCCAGACGGATTACTGAAATGTAGTTTTACTAACGTTTCCTCATCGACTGCGAGAGTTTGTGGTGTGTGTTCTCGGACCAAAGAAACCAAACAAGCATACCTTTCCTTTAATGGAGTATCTTGGGTATGGTACTCCCTCTTTATCAGCTCGATGTTCAATCAGCATTCCTTCACGGGGATCTTGACCGGATGTAAGTCAAGATTGCTATTATCTTATTAAAGAACATAAACTTCAAAGCTTCTAGTCTGTCCCAACTCTTTCGAGCCGCTCTCCCAGTCAACGTTCAAAGGCATCACCATACCATAGCACTTTTGAGCTTGAGAAATGCTTTTCTGGCTTCTTCTCCACACCTTTCTTTAACAACTCAGTTAAAGGCCTGCTGATAGCTCCATACCCCGGTACAAACCTCCTGTAATAACCCCTGCAACCCTCGGAGTTCTCTGACATTGGCTGGTTCTGGCCAAGCTGTCATGCCCTCTACCTTGTTTGTATCAGTAGATACCCCAATTTCATAAATAATGTATTTCCTTTATGAAATTTGGCTCACCCACAAAAAGTTTGTTCTGCCGGAACACTTCCTCTAGCAACTTGAGATGCTCCACCATGGTAGAACTGTACACTAGAATGTCATCGAAAAAGACCAATACCCCTTTCCAACATATCTCTTTAAAAACACTATTCATGAGTTGTTGAAAGGTTGCCGGGGCATCACCTTGAATTCAAAAAGCCGGTCCTTCAGGCTGTTTTGTAGATATCCTCTTCCTTTCATTCTTATTTGGTGATAACCAGCCCTCAAATCTATCTTAGTTCACACCTCATCCAAAAGTGCCGGTCTTCTATGATAGGAATGGGGTATTTGGAAAACATAGTTGCTGCATTTAGTTTTCGATAGTCGAAACACATTCTCCAGGTTCCATCTTTCTTCAACACCAGAGCTGCTTTGGGGCTTGTACTGGGCCTGATTACAGCATTTTGCAACAGCTCCTCTACTATCCTTTCAATCTCTGTTTTCTGGGTGATAGCATTTCGTCGGAATACAAATGGTGGCCCACGTTTAGAAAACTTTTTTAGGGTATTCTATTTCAACAGAATAGATCAAACTTTTTATATATTCTATTTCATCTATATAAACTAAACGGCCCACTCAACTTTCTTAATTCATCCAGGAAGTCCTTCCAGGTTTTGGAGGTTACACGGTTTAAGGCCCGGATCGCATAGTTGACTTGATCGCGCCTTTTCCCATATAAAATAAGATCTGCTGCCCGGGAGATGTCTTCATCATCATCCAGGCTAATTCCCCGGCTATTTAGAAGCTCCCTGGCTTTAGATTCCAATATATTGTCCCTTTCTTTCGCTGTCTCTATTCTATTGGTGGACGGTCGTAACTCTAATATAGGGCTTTGAAGCATAAAAATAAGCTGCAATCTAGTTTTTTCACAAAGGCTGGTTGAGGCTCAGACTCAACCATCTGTGCTTTGCAGATGATCTTTTTTTTTCAGCGGTGGTGATCTGAATTCTATCCAAGAGCTTACTAGTATCATGACTCATTTTAACAGAGTGTCTGGGCTTTCAGTTAATGCCAAAAAAGTAAGATCTTCTTCAGTGGTATTTCCTTTTCTTTGAAACAAACGATTTTGGAGTGTGTCTTTAATGAAGGGATTTTACCAGTGAAATACTTATACCCTCCATTCATTTCCTTTTCTTTCCAGGCTAGCTCCCTCTGTAGCCGGTGGTTGATGTAGATGAGTATGGGAAGACAATGGTAGTTTCATTCTAGGTCCCACTAATTGTTGAATAGTTGGTTTGAGTTTTTTTTTTGGATCCATGCAAGCCATTTCCAGTTGAAGTCATAAGGTACCAGAATGAAAACAAGTCCTCGATAGCTAGGGTCTTGGATAGGGGTTCCCTTCATAGAGCGCGTGTAGTTGTTGTTTGGGAGAGGTAACCTATTATGCACAGTAAGGTGATGCCATCATGGGTAGGTGATGGCATCATGGGAAAGTGGCATTGGTCGGTTTCAGTTCGGAGTCAGTTCTCCGGTTGAGCGAGATTTATTTGTTCCTGTCCGGAATGTGTTCCTGCTCGGAACAGGAAGCAAGGCCAACCACGGACTTGGTCCTCTGGGGGAGGACCTAGTTAGTTGTTGGCTTGTCAGCTAGATCAGGCACAGGACAGGGCTTTTTGAGCATTGGTGCCTAGTCGGTGGAGGTCGATAGACCGGGGTGATGTCGGCGAGCTAAACGGTCTCAGAGGCCTGTTATGAAAGTATCTTGATGGGTTGATAGCCACTCACGAATTAGTCCGACGTTGCTCTGTATAGTGTAGCGTCGAGCTGTGAGACGCTACACAAGAAGGTCGGTTTGGTTAAAAAAATTGACAGCAGTTCATTTTATGAAATACTTTTCCCGTGAAGTCAATTTTGTCCATTTCGCCACCTCATTTGTCATGTGTCTCTCTCTTTTCGCATGTGCACCAATTTAAAAGTACTATCTCTGTTTGACAATGTAGTGCGTCGCAGTTTTCAAAATCTAAATTTGACCATACATTTAACCAACGAGACCGCAGAAACAAAAAATTATATCACGGGACTCGTATTTTGATATAAATTCAGTGGTATAATTTTTGCTTACGTGGTAGTCGGGATATGTGGAACGCATATGGCTGCTGTCGCTGCCGATCTGACCCGCCGGTCCGGCCGCGCCACTACGCGACGGCCGAAGGCCCGCGCCTCGTGCGGGGAACGGAGGGCTCGTGAAGGAGGATGCGCGCGCCGCAGCGCCGTGGCCAGGCCGCTCTTGTCCGTGCCGCGGGGAGCCAACCCGAGGCCGTGGCCGAGGAGCTCCCCGGGACAGACAGGACGGGGCGTCCGTGCGCGCGCCATGAATGGCCGAAAGAAGCAGCTACAGCCTACATCACCGCTGGGCGCTGGCTGTCGTGTACGCCAGCGCAACCCCCACTCGTCTCGTCCCGCAACCCAATGCGTACATACATACATGGTCCTGGTCCTGGTCCTGCGGCCACTACCCCCGTTGCTTCCGGCACGAATCTACGCGACCGACGCTTGTCGTCCCCTCCCCGCGTGTCGATGCGCCGTCGCCGTTGCATCCGGTGGAGGAAGGAAAGCAGAGCCACCAGTCAGGCGACTAGTCCCCCCGCATCTCACCAACCGCCATTTTCTTTCTCTCTTGACCCCCATGCACCTCGCGCCGAGGTGGACATGGCCATTGGCCATGCCCCCCTCCCCCGGCCCATATTCATTGCAACACGCGCGCACCCATCGCCGTCACCTTTTTCTTCCCGCCTTTTCCCGATCCCTCCCTCCTCTTCCATCCGGTGACTGACAATACATGCATCACATCCTCCTCCGTCCGTCCGTCTCTCCCAAGGACACGGAAGCGAAGGTGGGCTCGCCCCGGCGGACCCGTCACAACTCACAACCGCGTCCCCCACATATACATACACGGGCTGGTACACAGCCACACACACACTTCTCTCTCCAGCCAGAGCAAGGAGCCACCAGCTAGCCAGCTTACTTGGCTCGCCGTCGCCGGGTGCTCGACAGACAGACCAAGAAAACACAGAGCGCCTCGGCCAGGTGCCGCCGAGATGAACGGCGGAGGGGGCGGGGGCGCGACCAAGATCAGCCTACGGCTGCAGTACTACGTGCTGCTGGCGGGGGTGGGCGCGGTGCTGCTCGTCGCCTGCCTCAAGTACATGCCGGCGGCGGCGGCGGTGGCCGGCTACGGGTCCTGGGGGAGCGGCCTGGCCGTCGCCACCCGCGCCGCGGAGCCGGAGCCCAGGAGGTCCCCCGTGGTGATCTTCAACTTCGGGGACTCCAACTCCGACACGGGCGGCATGGCGGCCGCCAGCGGCCTCAACATTGCGCTCCCGGAGGGCCGCACCTACTTCCGCCGCCCCACCGGAAGGCTCTCCGACGGCCGCCTCGTCATCGACTTCATCTGTGAGCCCCCATTCCCCTTCCCCCACTTCACTTCAGTTCCTGCTTCCCATTTTCATGCCCAGTAGGAGTATTTCCCAATCTACTGGCCGGGAAAAATAAATCTAGATGAGATTCACGAATTTGGAAATGAAACTGCTTTGAATTTTGTCGAATTTCAGTCCCGTCTGCTCTCCTTGAGCTTCCCTCCATCTCCATCTCCATGTTTCTTCTTCTCTCTCTCTCTGCTGCGACATGGGACTTCGCTGGGAGCAGAGCGACCATGGCTTAGGATAAGGCAGTGGTAGGTAGATATTTTGTATTGAGACTAAGGGAAGAGCAATATGCATATGGGTTGTTGAATCGAGATCCAACGACTGAGCGAGTGTTGGCCGACAATTTCGACAAAATTGGACGAATCTGCACCGGTGGGGAGCATCATTACAAGAAAAGTAGTTAACCAAATCAATGGTTTTACCTACTAATAGAGCCAAAACACACTAAGCATTACTCGCTAGATAAACAAAGGTACACTAAGTAATACACTAGCACAAATGCGTCGGCGTGCACGGCACCGACCCAAACAAACAAGCAAATCTCCAAAGTTTATCCTCCACACACACACACACACACAACACAAATGGCGAATTCTTTTCTGAAGCTTTGAAGGAAGATCAGCTTTAGAGTAGTAGCATAGCACCCCAAGAAAAGCAAAGAGAGATCTTAAACCATATTCAAAAGCAAAAGATTAAATTAAGGGAAAGGGATGGGCTCAAAAGGCCAAGATCACACGTACGTATGCCGACAAGCAAATGGGACATCGCTGTAATGGGGATCATAAAGGCGATTTACGCGGGCACTCCACACGTACGCTAGCGCAAATGAAACCACATGTGCAACATCGTTTTTCTTTTTTCTTTTTTTTGCCGGGACCTTTTTCTGAGTCATCTGTGGATGCCATGACGCAGGTGAGAGCCTCAACGCGCCGCATCTGAGCCCGTATCTCAAGGCGCTGGGCTCCGACTTCCGCAACGGCGCCAACTTCGCCATCGGCGGGTCGACGGCGACGCCGGGGGGGTCACCCTTCTCGCTCGACGTGCAGCTGCATCAGTTCCTCTACTTCAGGACCAGATCCTTCGAGCTGCTCAACAAAGGTTTGTTGCCAACGATCGATGCCGGTACTTGTCAACAACTTGTTTGCATATATATAGTATGAAGAGCTGATAAAATTACTACGGCAACAGAAACCACGATTTGTCGTCGTCTGGGGAAAAATTTTGTGGAGGAAACAAAATAATTTCGGCTTAGATGTCGCTTTTGGAATAAGAGTATCTTAGCTTACTTGTTATCTAAATGATATTGTGTTGAGCCTTGACTTAAGCAGAAGCTACACTGATGGTCCCGAACCATCCAAACATGCTGTGCGCATCTGCATCTAGCAGAAGCTACACCACCAATGGTCCCGAACTGCCCCAAGATGCCTAACTTATGTCATGTGTGTTAGATTCGGCTTGTGTGTCGCTTTCGGTAGAAGAATATTTTAGCTTACTTATTATGTAAGCTTATTTTGTTGAGCCTTGACTTGAGCAATTAACCAGATATTTCGAGCTGCTCAACAAAGGTTTGTTGTGGACAATGCCTGTCTTTGTCAACAACTTGTTAGCACATTATGTCTGAATTGTGAATTGATAAAACTACTACTACTACAACAACAGAAACCACAATTTGTCGTCTACGGAAAATTTTGATGGAGGAAAATATATTTTAATTTTACTTTGTGTATGTTAGCTTCGGCTTATGTGTCGCTTTCGGAAGAAGAATATTTTAGCTATCTTATTATCTAAGGTTATTGTGTCCAGTCTTGACTTAAGCAGAAGCCACACCGATGGTCCCAAACTATCCCAAGATCCGCAACATATGTTGTGTACGTTAGCTTCGGCTTATGCGTCGCTTTTTGAAGAAGAATGGTGTAGCTTACTCATTATGTAAGCTTATATTGTGCTGAGCCTTGACTTAAGCTGAAGCTACAGTGATGGTCCCAAACTATCCCAGAGCATATGCAGTGTGCATCTACATCATGATTTGCTTATTTTTATGCGAGGAACTATATAAAATTAAATCACATGTTGCCACCTAATTCACAGCTAGGTCTCTAGAGAAATAATGATTGATACTGACATGACAACTGCACATGAAATTGGTCCTATGAACACTCCCTGTCCTGTATCAAGACAAAGACAAATCCTACAGAATATAGTCTATGGCCCCCTAAAAAAAGAATATAGTGTAGTCCATTAGTCCAAGCATATAGAAGTGTAAAGATAATAATCTCTATGGTGAAGAAAAGAAAACCATTGCAGTACCTTGATGGTTGTTTGCTGTGAGATGTGATGCAGGTGAGAGGACGCCGATCGACCGCGATGGATTCCGGAACGCCATCTACGCCATGGACATCGGGCACAACGATCTTTCCGCCTATCTTCACCTCCCCTACGACCAAGTGCTCGCCAAGATCCCCTCCATAGTCGGCCACATCAAGTTCGGCATGGAGGTAAAAACATGGTTGCTCCCTCCCTCTGCATTTCAGTAAATTTCCATTGATATTATGTACAAATGATGGAAGAAATGGTGCAGACCCTGTACGCGCACGGAGCTCGGAAGTTCTGGATCCACGGGACGGGGGCGCTGGGCTGCCTGCCGCAGAAGCTGTCCATCCCGAGGGACGACGACAGCGACCTCGACAGCAACGGCTGCCTCAACAAGTACAATGACGTCGCCAAGGCCTTCAACGCCAAGCTGGCCGAGACCTGCAACCAGCTCCGGCAGCGCATGGCCGACGCCACCATCGTCTTCACCGACCTGTTCGCCATCAAGTACGACCTCGTGGCCAACCACACCAAGTACGGCATCGAGAGGCCGCTGATGGCGTGCTGCGGCAACGGCGGCCCGCCCCACAACTACAACCACTTCAAGATGTGCATGTCGGGGGAGATGCAGCTGTGCGACATGGACGCGCGGTTCATCAGCTGGGACGGCGTCCACCTCACCGAGTTCGCCAACGCCATCGTCGCCTCCAAGCTCCTCACCGGAGACTACTCCAAGCCCAGGGTCAGGATCGCCAGCCTCGTCAACTCCACCACGCCTCACGATGGCTAGCCCTCCGTCGATCGTCGTCTGTCCGGATCTGCCGGTGCCATTGATTTGATTTGGTTGACATACCACTGCCAGAGATGATGAGAATGTGTGCATGATGCAGCAGATATCAGTGAGTGAGCTGACAGCAGTCATCTATCTTTTTTCTCACCAAGGCTGAAATGAGTGAAGGGGAGAAAGTAGTGAGTTGAGCAAAGAGGAAAAATTCATGGCCGACTTAAGCAACGGCACATTTGACTGACGTGTGTGTAATTCACTTTGAACATTACCAAGGAATTGATGCAGTGCATAGTTTCCTTCTTGTATACTACTCTATTTGGTACCCCTTGCTGATAACATGCATCGCTCCTACCACGGACGCCAGGGTCGGCCTTCTTGCCATTGCTGATCAAGAGGAAGGACGACGCTGGCTCGATGTTGTATGTTTCAGCAAGAACCTTCAGATTTTCCAACAGGAATCTGCCAAGGCCCCGTTCGGTTCACGGGTCAACTTTGCAGGTTTAGATTCCTCTGGTTTTATTTCTTTCTTCGTCACAACGAAATCACAGTGCTCATTCCATAAGAAAAGTTTCCTATCCTGTATTTTTACGGGAAAGAAAACATCCACTAGAAGCAAAGGAACACCACAGGAAATTATGGCTCGCTCATGGGCCGAAAACGCGCCTTTTTACTCCTCAGTTTTAAGATCCCTGTAGGTTTTCACTGCACAAGCCGACTCGATTCGGAGTATAGTTTTAGGTTCCTCTGTTTTCTTTACCCGCGGTCCGAACAGGCCCTTAAAAATGGCAATGAAGTTGGACCTGCAAAATGTATGGGGGTTGAGGGACTCCGAACTGAATGTTGAACTGAAGTGCAACCATTTATTTGACAAAAGTACCGTGTTTTGAAATGTCATACATGAATGTTCGCCTCTACATAAAAAAAACATTGTTACCTGTGATTTTTTGAGGCATATAAGAAGAAGAGAAGAAGCAGAGTAGACTGGGTTTACATTGTAGCAGACCAATCAATCAACTACCATATATGAATAGACTGGGTTTCGCAGAGAAGCAGCAGTAAGACATAATTTTGTTGTCATCTTGTATGCTAGTAATAGATGGCGGAAGAAAGTATTGAGTTGTGAACCACATTCATGCCTAAAAATGAAGACAGACCTACAAACCATGCCGAGCACAAAAGTTGTCAAATACTATGCAGGTAGAGTTTGCAATCTGTTCTCAGGATAGAAAAATTCTAGATAGCTGATAATTCTCGCCGTCCAGCATCACATCTGGCTTTAACAAATTTTAAAACAAAGGACCGCAGCACAAGGTTGATATAGTTGTGAAGATATATTTTTACAACACTTAAAATGAATTTAGATGCCATCTGGAAGGGCCAGCTTGCATATGCCCAACTCTGTTTGCATGAAGCATGGCTTGTGAATATAACAACTTATATCAACGTAAGGCAGATTGGGTACCATGCTAAACCCGAGGGTTAATATTCTAACCATTTGGTGGGCTTAAACCAGCTTGCATATAGCTTCTTTCATACCTGCTACCTTGCAGGGCATAAAAGAGGAGGCTTCGTCTTTACTGGCCGTTAATCCCTTCAAACAAAGATACTGCAGAAAGAAAGATGATTTTCAGCATACAAGAACTAAGCAAGGGACCAACATACCAGATCAAAACTGCATCCCTGGCAGTGATCAACACATTGTGGGCATCAATGAGTCCAAAATTGTTCCCACAAAAATGGGTACAGGATTGTGATTCGGAGGGAAATTGTGGGCAGCAAGCACTCCAAATCAACCGCAGCGAGACCTGCCTTCTCTTCAGCTCAATTGGTCCCCTTTGCCGGTACGGACGACACTGCTGCTTTTGTCGTCAAGTCAACACCAGATTATCAAGGTATATGCCATTCCAAGTACCCGGACAAGTAAAAATCCCAGAGATGTTAGCCTATGACCTATGTTCAGTGCAACATGGAAGATAGTATTTGCTCAAAATTTGTACTGAGAAATGGCATGGGCGCAGCGCATGGTATCTGTCATGTCATGTATACAAATGCCATGGTGCACACCAAGAAGGGGCGCTCATTGCGAGTTCAGCAGTCCATAAATATGAAAGATGGTTTCTACTGGAAAAAAATCATTTCTGCTTGTCTCTGTCACAGAGATTCAGTAACCATGTTAGTTATGAAAATAGTTACTTGTCACAAGAATGATAAAATGCAATCAACAAAACGGTTAAATGAAGACACTTGAACAGATTTAACGCTATGGTCTTCTGAAGAATGGGCAGAGGCCTGATGTGGTATGCATCTCTCTCAGCAGTCCTATTATACTATAGTAATCAGACAATAATCTCCATCATCCTTCCTGTTATTGGTGATGAGAGATAAATTCAGATAGAATTCTGTCATACTGGCATGTGATAGGGTAAAAATTATCGACGTTTTTAACTGAAGAAGCTCCGTAGTTTGGTTTCTGTCTCCAACTAACCTTTCATACCTATCATGATCTCCCCTTCTCTCGCACTCCACCCTTTCAGGCCCTAGGAACAAACCATGAATGCATGTTTATAAGCAGCATGTTCAGGAAAAACATTGAAGAGGAGTTGAGAACGAACAAAATAAATTGCCCAAACATAAGTGATATCGTCATAGGTCAGACAAACCTGATGAAACATATGAACACTCAAGTGTATGAGCAATCATATAGATTGACTGCATCAACTGTGACAAAATATCCTTTATCATTGCCAATAAGGTGACAAAATCTTAATGAAACCTAGGAGGAAAAATCATTGTAAGACTTGAACAGGGTTGTGTCTTACTGAAAACAACAAATAATTGGCAGTTGAACAATGGCTCGCCTTTAAGGTCCATCTGCAACAAAATCAATTCTTAACCCCAGGAACCTTTCCATAGCCCTGCATTGACAAGTAAAATAAGTAGAGCATTAACAACACGGCAAAATGACACGTAGCAAACATTGATGTATGATAGGTTGAAGTACGGCCAGCACTGAAATGCTTACTTTGTTACAAAAAACCGACCATGACAACTACAACCTATCTGCCTGACAATTAGAAGTAAACTAATTCTAGCACTCTTTGGCAGGTACTTTGGAGGTTAAAGAAAGTACTGGAGTTCTTTCTGTTTTTAGATCAAACATGGTTCAAATCCTTAATTTTCCCTTCAACAATCAAACAGAGACAGGTATCAAATTTTACTATCTGTCAATGAACTTCAATGATATCTTTCTCTAGATGAACACCCAAGATAGAAGAAACTAATTCAAGTACAGATTATGTGATCAGTTAGAAGTAATGTGCCCCCAAAAATCTAGCAGATTATGTGCAGCATTTAGAACAAACAAGAATACTAAGGGGAAGTAATTAAGAACCTGCTGTCTCTGCAGATACCAACTGTTTGGTGCTTATATTCACAGTCGCAACAACCAAAGAAATAAATTAAGCACTCAGTTTTAGCCAAACTAAAGAAGCGCTAGTTCAGACATAGAAGGAAGAAACCCTAACTAGCTGCTAGTGAACCTTCTGGTGGTGCTTGGCACAAAGAATTACCCACAGGACCAAAGCACAATAATGAACTAAAAATCTTAAGCTGCCATCCACAATAGATACATAATTTATGGCCATGGTGCAGTGCAGGAAAATACACAGTACACACAATACAAAATTAGTGCTTCTTTGTCTCAATAACATTACTAGCAGCAAGTGCTTCTCCATTGTCTCAATAACATTACTAGCATAAAAATGAACAGGGACACCTACGTTTACTTACTTAAACTTAAACAATGCCAACTCTCCTCCATGTGAGAGTTAGATGTTTTGTAAAGTGAGCATCTCGCCTGTACAGATGTGAGCCCAGCACATTTCGTCCTGTGGCCCAGTAGGTATTTCCAATATGACTAATTGCTCCAAATTGTTACCTCTGATCCAACTAAAGGAGAACCCGCTTCCGGACACATTACATACCAGTATGCAGGGATCAAATATCGGTTTCATCACATGTTAGCAACGACCAACCCAGCATCTAACAGACATACAGCAGCAGACAACCAACACATAGTTACATCATATCCCTTCTGGGCTTATGTGAATCTGAAATTAGTCGGCACTTCCCCCTTACAAGCGGCACCATAGTCTTCTGCGAGGTGCGGTGCAGCTTCCTTGTGAGGGCATATGAACTGCTTCCTGAATGCCTTCTCGGTCAGCTTGATAATTGTATTGTAGCTCGAGTCATGCCTGAACAATCCATTTTCCTTGAGAAACTTAACAGCATAGTACCTGGGCCTGAGCCGGCCTTCTAAGCTGAGACTGAGCATTACGGGTCGATGAGCAATGTTTACGGTCCCAAGCCCACCTCAGAGATGAGGAACTCAGACCTGCGCTGCAACGATTCCTTGGACGTATTCAGCATCCATGGAGCCTTAGAAACAGCAATGCCCACCTCAGCCTCCGTCCACGTGAAGGTTTTCCTCAAGTGCTCCACCCTGGCTGCGATCTCCTCCTTGCTGAGAAATGCAACAGCAATCAGCGCGTGCCTGAACATCCCAGAGCCACGGGGTACACCTATGTTTTCAGCGCATTCCACCATCGCCAGGACATGCTCCGGGTTGGTGACGATTATCCTCGGCCTTCGGAGGCACAACTTGGCAATGTCGCAATCTCGTAACCCACACTCTCGCAGGTAAGCGACATTGGGCTTGACCACCCTCTCGAGGCTGTGTGGGAGGACATTGCACCACTTCATCACCCGGAGGAAGGTGTCGGAGCAGCCGAATAGGCGCAGGTAGTACTGCAGCTTGGAGACCACGCCCCTCTTGCGGAATTCCTCGTCGGCGAGCAAGGCGAGCCGCGCGATTTCAGAACGCGACAGGCCAAGGCCGGTGAGCCCGGCGACGACGGGTGTCAGCGTTTTTTCCACTTTGGCGCAGAGGAGCTTGGGATCCCTGGCGACGAGGGTCGCGGCGTCGGCGCTGGAGAGGCCGAGGCCGGCGAGGAAGGCGAGCACGGCGTCGGGATTGGCGGGGTGCTTGAGGCGGGAGAGCTTGGCGGAGGCCTTGGCGGCCTGCGGTCGGGTGAGGCCGCAGGTGGCGACGAGGTAGTCCTCGACGGCGAAGCTAGGGTTTGGAGAAATGCGGTGGGCAGCGGGCGCTGCGGCGGAGAGGAGGCGGTGGAGAGGAGAGACGGAGTGAGAAGAGAGGAGGTGGGTGAGGACGCAGCAGCGGAGCCGGAGCATGGCGGCGCGGCGGCGTGGTGGCACCGGCGGCGAGAGAAAGGGCAACGGCAGCGAGAGTGGTGAGGATTTGGTCTGTTTTTTTTTTCTCTTTTGTTTTGTTTGAGAAATTGAGAAAATGGTCTTGTCTGGCTCGAACCCACGTCTGATAATGGGCTGGGCTGGGCTCGGCTCGGCTCGTTTTTCATTATCTTCTTGAACTTTTGTTCATTCCATTTCCTTTCTGATTTTATTAATGACTAGCACTATAACATGCGTTGCAATGAAAGAGATAATTGACGTGTGCACCAAAACAACATCTAAACTAATATTTTGATGACAACATCCAAACGGTGTCACCCGACGGTTGTTGAAAGGTGCCCACCAAAACGTCCATCAACGTGACATGACAACATCTAGATGGTGCCACCCTTCTACAGCAAAGGAGGCACACACGTGGTCTAGCAAAAATGTATATTAGCTTCATATTACTTTTAGTAAGATTTTTGTACAGTTTTGATCACACATATGCAAGTGCAACAAAAATATTAGTTTGACTACACAAATCCTATTCTATTGCTTGTCGCGATGTAGTTTGAGCAATTTTCGAAGCCCGGTTTTAACCAATGGACACGCATACATTTGAGTGGACATGTACCCACTCAGCTCCTGGCTTTATTTATGTTGCCCATTGGATAAGGCAAAGGAAGCTTTGTGAAAACTTTTCATTCCCCTCTCACAAGGCGAATAGGAAAAGCCTTCCTCCCCTCGATTTTCACCGACGAGCCCATGGATTCGCCTTCTTGCCACTCCAGGGATTGGTGGGGGAAGGGGATTTTTTATGCCTCGAATCCGGCTACTAGATAGATAGGGTTTTAGTCTTTGTAGGGGCGGCGTTTGGATGGATGGCGGCGCTTCTTTTTTGAGTTAGTCTTCTGGATTCCAATCCTCCTCAAGTTCTTCCATTGGGACGGATTAGACGAAGCTCCGACATAAATTCATGCTAAAAGAGTATTTCTCTCTTTGATAGTTTTGATGACTGATGGCAATGCATTTTGCGCACTAACCGTGTGCACTGAACGTTTCAGATATTTCTACATAGCTTTGGACGTTTCTATTTCCCTCGGTGATAGAGAGTGAAGACGGTTTTGTTGGCGTTTCTTTTTCGATGGTATTGAGTTGCAGGAAAACTGTACTATTAAAATGGGTCCTTTTTGAAATGGTATGAGTAATATCAACACTTACACAACCACTTATGCATTTAGATACGCTTTGCTGCAACATTAAGGTCTCTCCGTTTTCTTTGGGCCCCGCGGGTACTACCGCTTGGAGAATTTCTTGGTGCGACTTTTTGTTGCACATTTTTTACTAACGGTGGTAAAACGCAGAAATACCGCTTCGTGAAATTTCTTTGTGCTCAGTTATGTTGCTCATTTTGCCTTCACGACTCTTAGCGGTAGTACCGCCTGCTCATGTACAGTGTGAAACTACCAATCCTCGCTTTAATTGCCCATTTTATAAGGCAAAGGAAAAGAAGATCAAATGTCATATCCTCCACTCACTAACCAATTCCGGGAACGTCTCTTCCCACTGAATGCGCGTCGAAAATCCTGAAATAAATTCAGGAATAATGCAAGCACCAGGACTTGAACCCTGGTGGGTTGGGGATACCACTGTCCCTCTAACCATCCAACCCCAGGTTGGTTTGCACGACTCATTTTCTTTTGCTACTCCAAACTGACGGGAAAAAAAGGTGTGGCACGGGAAAACTGGGGAGACCCCAGCGCCCCCTGCGTCGCTTGCCTGGCCCTGGCCCAGCAACACCTCCCGCCGCTCGCTCGATCGCTGGCTCCCGATCGATCGTTTTTTTTCTCTCGACAAAAGTTGCTACAGTACGTACTGCTTTTTCTTAGAAAAGAAAACAACCGTTTGCTATAGCGGGTACTCTTGTTCTTAGAAAAAAGTTCATCCATTTTGAAAAAAAAATCAACACTCTGCAGAATGTACTGGAACTATATGAGAATTGCTCGGGTCAGACCATCAATTTTGATAAGTCCTCGGTGTTGTTTAGCAAGAATACAAAGCATGTAGATCGGCAAAGGGTGCTTGAGGTGCTGCATATACGGGCTGATGCAAGAATAGAAAGGTATTTGGGGCTTCCAGTGTATGTGGGAATAGGGAGAACACAAATTTTTGAACACCTAAAAGATAGGGTATGGAAAATAATAAGGATGGATATAAAGATTGCTATCGAGGTCAGCCAAGGACCTGCTGATAAATTAAAGGCTTGTGCACAAGCGATCCCAACTTTTGCAATGTCGTGTTTTGATTTAACAAAATCTTTATGTGAGCAGATGGGATCTATGATTTGCAGATACTGGTGGGGTCAACAAGAGAAGATGAACAAAATGCATTGGTTAAGCTGGGAGGTGCTGACTAGGCCGAAGAGCAAAGGGGGTTTAGGGTTTCGTGATTTACATGGATTTAACCTCGCCATGTTGGCGAGGCAGGCGTGGCGCATGCTCACTGCCCCTGACTCGTTGTGTGCTCGAGTCCTAAAGGCCAAGTATTTTCCGGCAACATCTTTGTTAGAAGCTCAACCTAGACCAGGAATTTCGTATACATGGCGGAATATCTTGAAGGGGGTTGCACTGCTGACAGAGGGGCTCATATATATGGCGAGTCGGGGATGGGAATAACATCAATATCTGGACCGATCCCTGGCTTGCTCGAGATGGTACGAGAAAACCTTGGACTGCCCGCGGTAATTGCCTACTCTCAAGGGTTTCTGAACTCATCAATCCAGCAACAATGACATGGCATGAAATGTTGGTGCGGGACATTTTCTTGCCGGAAGATGCCAGGATTATTCTTGCCACACCTATCCGGGAGGAGTTTGAGGATTATTATGCTTGGCACTATGATGGAAAAGGAGAGTTTTCAGTTAAATTAGCGTACCAGGTGTTCGTCCGTAACCGGGATAAGGACGCTGTAGCTGAAGCATCCAAACCAGTGCAAGGAGATATTGGATGGAAGAAAATCTGGGTGATAGATCCCCAGCTAACCAAATGTGCAACAATTTGTATGGCGGCTAGCTCATAACAGCTTACCAACGAAGAGAAATATTAAGCGCGGAGGTATGGAATGTGATACTGTATGTCTGTGTTGCCGGAGACTAGATGAGGATGGGTGTTTGTCAAATGCAAAGAGGTTAAAAAGCTATGGAGAGAAGTTGATATGGAAGCGACCAGGCTGCTTTTTGCTGCATGTGCTAATGCTAGAGAAATGGTGCAGCTACTGCATGCTCACCTTACCTGAAGAAGATCAGGTTTTGATTGCATGTATGTTGTGGAAGTGGGGGAGCAGGAGCAATAAATTAAATGCTAATGAAAGTGTGTGCTCGGTGGAAGCTATGGCAGCACAGGCGAGGGGATGGACTCTGGAATCGCTGCAGTTGATGAGAAAGGTGCAGACAGAGGTGACTGACGAAACGGCAGTTAAGTGGGAAAGACCTGATGATGACCTGCTGAAAATCAACATCGATGGCACCTTTCATGGTACGAGTGGAACCGGTGGCTGGGGTTTTGTAATCCATGATAGGGCTGGTGATGCATGTGGAGCAGGCGCGGGGAAATTTTTGCATGCTAGTAGTGCAGTACAAACCGAGGCAGAAGCGTGCGCCCAGGCAGTCTCGGCGACATGGGGTATTTCAAACGTGGTTATTGAGTCAGACTGCCAATTGCTCCTAAAGGCCTTGCAAAGCTCTTCATATGATCGTGCTCCCGAAGGCGTTATCTATAGAGATATATGCCAGTTTTTGCGTCTGAATTTTAGTAAAGTTGTCTTTTCTTTTGTTCCCCGTGACTGTAATAAAGTTGCTCGTGCACTAGCTGCAATTGGGAGTACTGGTCAGAATCTTTGCCGGTTATGGGTGGAAACTGTACCGAACGATGTAAGTGTGCTGATGGCCAGCGATGCTGCTGTGCCAGTTTGAGTAATGGAATCGGGGGGCGTTCCAAGTCAAAAAAAAAAATCATCAAATTTTTAAAAACAATCATCGAGTTTCAAAATTTTCCTTGAATTTGAAAAAGGTTCATTGAATTTTTAAAAAAAGGTTCATCATTTTTCTGGAAAAAAATACGAAGAAGGAAAATTTCTTGAATTTGAAAAAGGGAAAGGAATTGGTAAAAGTAAAGACGAAAGAGTAAAGGAAAGAAAATGATGGCACGGTGGTTATTGGAGCGTCCCTCGATGTAGGAGGCCGTTGGTTTGATTCCCCCTCTTTTCCTTTATATAAGGCATATTTATTTTTTGATAAAGTTCCACAACGTAAAGAGCATTTCTTCTAATTCTTCGTAATTCTCTTTTTAACCTTTGAGAAAAGAAAAAAACATCTCTCTCCGATTGCATGTATCTCTCCTTATACAAGGAAAGTACCTCCTTTTCGATTGTGTATATCTCTTACTTTTCTGGTTAATCGATTTACTTGCCGCTAATCAACGGATTATCTAAGGGTAATTTTGTCATAAACTGACTATAATTGTGTGTCTTCATCACCCTATTAAAATAATACACCGTACATAGAAGAATGAAGGGAGTTTTTTTTTAGACAAAAAAGAATGAAGGTAGTAGTATAAAAAACATATAACGAAAGGGGAGATGGGCCAGCCCGTTAGTAGCGAAGGAAGGGAGGGAGTGTGCCGCCTTGCCTTAGTTGATGCAGATCTCCATTGTCAACTCTTTATTTTATTTTGACAACAAATTAGATCTTATCAGTGAATAGAAAATGGCATCATCGATGCTTGTACATTATTACCCGATCAAGAACCTACTCATTCGGCACAAAGGAAGTCGATAGGCAGTCCACACACCTACACGAACCTCCCTTATCCTGGAAAATAATTGCAGTAGCCACCACGATCGTGGCCAGCAAGATAGCACGACATAGAGCAAATATCAGAGTTGCGACACTTGATTGTGGTCCTGGACTCTCTGCACCGGCCCTTCGACCACGTCTTCATATAAGAAAATGTTTTATTGTACGATGTTAGACATGAAGAAGATTATGGTACAAAACCACACGTTAGTTTTCTCCTTACCGCTAGATAGGAGGAGTGCACACATCAAAATAGATGCGACGATGATAGTGATTTTGCTTTCCATGATGAGCTCTTGGATTTGGGCCCGATTCATCTTGACACATCTATACTTCTATACTTCTATATCTATCTATATCTATATCTATATTTCTATACTTACTTTATTTAGGCACTTTCTAAAAATTCCCACGTTAATTAGAATTTACGGACCGTTACTCTTGTGGGACCGAGTTATAACGGTGTAGATTAACCCACGTAATTCTTGCGCAGAAAAAACAATTAGTTTGGAATAACAAATCAAAATAATCTATCTACACGTTAAACTGTTCTATCAAAAAATAATAATGCAGTCTTATGTTCGTAAGGAAACAGGAGTCTGCATCTATATAAAAAATTAAACGAAAAACATGCCGCTCGGCTGACTCGCCGATTGCTTTCCAGCCATGTACAGAAGTCACCGGTGGGTACTGACTTAGTTTTCTCCTGGTTGATCGACGTTATAGAGAAACAGAATAATTCAGTGACGCGCACATTCATCAGCTAAGCAAATAGGTGGATTGATTCTTCCCTAAGCAAAAACATGTACGTGGCAAACTAGGCGCTGCCGGCTAGCTTAATTTATGTGGATTAGCATAACCTAGAACATGCACACATGCAACATGGCACAGCCACGTGCATGTTCTTTTTGTTTCACCCAATCGGATGATTCCCATATGTTCTATTTCCTCCATCTCAAACAAAGCTAATATGACTATTGGCACAAATTTATGTAAAGAACCTGGCAACCCTGACATTGTTCATTTTTCACGTTTTCTTTTTTGCTTCGTTAAGACTAATCTATAACATCATGTCAATATGGTATGAATTACTTCTGTGCTTCTTATAAGCTGTTGCTTTCGTCCGGAATTATTTGTCGCAGAAATGAATAAAAACGGATACTAAAAATTTTCTAGATACATTCATTTCCCCGACAATTATTTCCGGGCAGAGGGACTATGTGCTAACAAGTGGAACTCTCTACATAAGAAATCTTCCACATTAATGGAATCCTATACTCCTTTTCCATGTATCTTAATTTCAACTGAATAATATGTGAATATGGTGCATTTGGACAAGTACGTAAATCGAAAGCATTCAAGAAAGTTACGACATACATGATGCAAAGCTAGGGAGAAAAGTAACTTGACCATGTGTTTTCTCCTACTTAACTAATGCATTATTTTCAACAAATTCTCTCCGGATTCTTCACTATACATGTACAATGATGCCACATAGGTGGACCAATGAGGTACTTCGGCCGATCACCGGAGCTGTTGATGTCGCCGTCATCGGTGAATTGTGGTTTGACTCAAAAGTTTCACCATTGTATCACATCCCCGGTTCAGTTTCTATGCCCATTATCTAACCATAGTTACATATATGGACGAGACGTATGCAACCGTTTTACGCTCAACAATGGATGCATGAGATTTCATAGGTGACGGTGTATCCTTCAAGCCGTATATTGCTACTGTCCATTAATTTACCTGACTCTTTTGATCCTTTCTTTCCTCGACCCTGTCCAATAAGAGATCAACATACATATGGCATGTCACACATGGGCTATGATGCTCAATACAGGATGCCATGATGATGTACAGGTTTCAGTGTTTGCAATTTTTTTCATAGGTCTTAATAAGTGTTATTCTTCCGTATCTTCAACGACATAGGCTTTCCGGAAGTTAAGATGTTCTCTTCTTTGGAAATTCTTAAGTTGGTATGTTATTTAGTTATTTGGTGTACCGTCAATCATTCGCATTGATTCACTCACTTCAGTAAGCATTTCCCTTAAAATATACAGATCTGATACATTCCCTTATGAACAACCATCTTCCATAATATAGAACCTAAGATACACATAACCAGCCCGTGAGCGCATGGGTTGACGACTAGTATTTATAGGTTCGGAAATGTGATTGTTTACGAGGGGATAATTATCAAATTCATTCATATTTTATTAATATAGCCTCATATTAATTGGTGAAGATAATTAGGATATCATTAGGCTACTCGTAGTAGGGAAGATCATATATTAGGGTGCACATAGTGGATAGTGTTGGTCATAATGAAAGTATTATAAATAGTCTTATGCATTGCCAACTAGGCTTTTTTGTTGAGATGACACACTATTGATTATTAAATGAGGAAAGAGTTGATCGAGTATCACACTATGATACCGTATCATATTAAATGGTTGTAATAATATGTGTAATGCATGACAACAAATGAGATCTCTATGATATTAATCTATGATACAATGCATTGTCGAGGTAATATCATGATACTAGTAAATGCATGATACTTCTCGTTATGACTAGCCTAACCGAGTCTATTTGATATGATACTAGTATATAATAGTATAACAATACCTAATACTATCATATATTAGTATCTAAAATGACCTTATTAATTGACATACAAGACAATAATTAGCATAATATTTATTGTGATACAATATCATGACATGATACTTAACCCTCCTTTTCTTCATTTAATTCTATGTCACCTTATCAAAATTGTCAAGTTGGCATGCGTTATACTTATGATTCTATCATTGCGGAAAGTCTTAGTATTATGATACTAGTGTATGCTACTCCCTTCATAGTGCATAATATCATAACTAGTACCATACACTACTGGAATTCAGTTGTTTGTTGTCTGCCAGATCTTTGTCGTCTGCTGGCGGATGGCAAAGATGGTCTTTGCCGTCAGCTGCCATAAAGTAGACGGCAAAGATATGGCAGACAGAAAAGGTTCTATTTGCCATCTGCTAGTCCTTTGCATAGACACTAAAGGCTGACGGCAAAGAGGCTAGGTCTTTGCCATCTGCCTTGCTTGTCTTTGTTGTCTGCTAGCGGACGACAAAGAAGACGTCTGGCTAACGGTAAGCCCACAGCCCTCACCCACTCCTCTCTCTAGCTCGATCTCTCCCTCCCTCGACTCCCTCTCCCTCTCCCCCTGTTGCCCCCTCTCCGCCGACCCACCGCCCGACCACCTCCCACCCTCCGGTGAGCTTTTTTCTTTTCTCTGTATTTTTTGTTTGTTTCATTTAATTTTTGTTGTTAGAGATGAATAGCCTAGGTTAATCAGGTTATTTCAATTAGGTTAGTGGTAGGTTAGGTTAGAAAAAATGAAGAAGAAAATAAGAATAAGTAGAAGAAGAGGAAAAAGGAAAAGAAGGAAGGAAGAAGAAGAAGGGAAAGAGAAGAAGAAGAAGAAGAAGAAGAAGAAGAAGAAGAAGAAGAGAGAAAAGCCCCCGACCCTCGACGCCACGGCCCCGACGGCACTGACACCCCACTGAACCCCGACTCCACTGAACCCCCGATGCTATGGACCCCCGACCCTCGACCCACCGACCCCCGATGCCACTAACCCCCTACCCCCGATGCCACCGACCCCCGACCCCCGATGTCGTCGGACCCCCAACCCCCGACGCCATTGACCCCGACCCCGACACCACCGACCACCGACCGCCGATCGCCGACGCCACTGACCCCCGACCCCCGACATCTATTCTGCCTCCTGTTGACGAAAAAGTGCTCTTCGGCCTTCCAGAGGCCGAGGAGGTCATAGTTTGTCAATTATGAGTTAGGTCACATATTTTCTGATTTTGTAATAAAAAAACATCATATTTGTGTTGATCGGATGAATTTCAATGTGTAGTTCGTCGACGACCTCTCCGTACATTGACGAGCTCCCCCGCTGCGTTCGTTGGTGAGCACAAATGACATCTCCTCCCCCGGCCCCCTTAATTGCTCGGTTTCGGTCTTTGTGTCGATGAAACTTGCTAGCTATAGGTGTCTTCAATCATCAGTATGCGTCACCAGTATGCGTCTCCGATACGTCTCCAACGCATCTATAATTTATGAAGTATTCATGCCATGTTTACAGTAATTCTATATGATTTTTGGTATGACTTTATTAGAACTAACCCGGACTAGCGTTGTTTCAGCAGAACTGCCGTGGTGTTGTTTTTATGCAGAATAAAAGTTCTCAGAATGAGCTGAAAATTTACGGAGAATAGTTTTTGAAAAATATAAAAAATACTAGAGCGAAGAGTCATTGGAGAGGAAGGCTGAGGAAGCCACAAGCCACAGGGACGCCCCCTAGGGCCCGTCCCCATGGGCTTGTGACTTCCTCGGGAACCTTCTGGATGTGGGACCGACGCCAAAAAATCCTATAAATACTAAAACCCCCAGAAGACCTAGATCGGGAGTTCTGCCGCCCTACTGGAGGGGAAAACCATCACCGGAGGGGAAAAACCAATCAGGAGCCCGTTTCGGCACCCTGCCGGAGGGGAAAACCATCACCGGAGGCCATCTTCATCATCCTGGTGATCTCCATGATGAGGAGGGAGTAGTTCACCCTTGGGGCTGAGGGTATGTACCAGTAGCTATGTATTTGATCTCTCTCTCTCTCTCGTGTTCTTAAGATGGCACGATCTTGATGTACCGCGAGCTTTATTGATATAGATGAATCATATGGAGTTTTGCCTTCTCTATCTTTTTGTGATGAATTGAGTTTCCCTTGATGTTTTCTTATCGAATTGAGTATTTAAGGATTTGAGAACACTTGATGTATGTCTTGCGATGGGATGTCTGTGGTGACAATGGGATGTTCTATTGATCCACTTGATGTATGTTTTGGTGATCAACTTGCGGGTTCCGTGACCTTGGGAATCTATGCATAGGGATTGGCACACGTTTTTGTCTTGACTTTCCGGTAGAAACTTTGGTGCACTCTTTGAAGTTCTTTGTGTTGGATTGAACATGATGAATCTGAAATTATGTGATGCATATCATATAATCAAGCTCATGGGTACGTTTGGTGACATTGGAATAGCTAGGTGACATTAGGGTTTTGGTTGATGTGTATCATAAGGTGTTATTTTAGTACGAACTCTAGGGATGTTTGTGACACTTATAGGGATAGCTCATAAGATTGATCAGAAAAGATAACTTTGAGGTGGTTTCGTACCCTACAATAATTTATTCGTTAGTTCTCCACTATTTGTGACTTTGGAGTGAACTCTTTGTGCACAAGAGGTATTTACATATGATTCAACTATGTTAGTATTGTTGAGAGAAATTGCACTAGTGAAAGTATGGACCCTAGGCCTTGTTTCCAAGCATTTATACAACCTTTTGCTCGTTGTTTACTATTTTTTACCGTGCTGGTTTTTATATTTTCAGATTACAAAACTATTATCTACCATCCATATTGCACTTGTATCACCATATCTTCGCCGAACTAGTGCACCTATACAATTTACCATTGTATTGAGTGTGTTGGGACACAAGAGATTCTTTGTTATTTGGTTGCAGGGGTTGTTTGAGAGAGACCATCTTCATCCTACACCTCCCACGGATTGATAAACCTTAGGTCATCCACTTGAGGGAAAATTGTCGTTGTCCTACAAAACTCTGCGCTTGGAGGCCCAACACGAGTCTACAAGAAGAAGGTGTGTAGTAGACATCAGTCTCCCATTCGAAAGGGCGACATCTATAAATATGCATGTCTTTGCAAATTATAACCGCCATCCTTTTGAATTGTTCAACGTTATCCATGGACAGCCCGAGTATGTGTAGATTGGGTTTGTTTTCCCATATGCTCTGCTCCGGATCAGATGCGGAATTTATCCAGTGTCTCCCTGTTGTACTCCGAGTACACATCCTCTTTGCTTATTGCCGAGACGTGTATCAGGAGAACAGCAGGGTGGTGCTGTCGAAATTCTGTGTCGGATCCGAAGTAGAGCATGGGAAAATGAACCCAATCTATACATACTCGGATGGGATTAGGACCTATCTCTTTCTATTAGTGTGTAGGTTGCATGGACATAATAAACTAACAAACTTGATTAATGGATGAATATAGATGATGAATTATATATATATATATTTCTTGTGTATTTAGTAGGTAGGCAAGATGAGTGATCGTACTTGGATGTACCATTGAATGGTTAACAAAAACCAAGGGGTTTCTCAGCGCCACATTTGCAAATGGCCAGGAAAAATCCTGGTGTCCCTTTGTCCGGTGTGACAACCATAGAAACTGGACAGGGGATAAAATGGGTAAACACTTGCAGAAGTGGGGTTTTATGCGTGATTATACGGTGTGGAGATTTCATGGTGAGTCTGCCCAACGTGCCAGAGGTGAGGTTTGTCGTCGTCGCACCGACGAGCATGGTACCGGGATCGAAGACATGGTGCAAGACTTTGATGATGCTCGAGACTCGGACAATGAGATGGAGGAATCTGCAAAGGCCTTCTATGAAATGTTGGAGTCTTCAAAACGTCCTCTCCACGAGCAAACTGAGCTTTGTCAGCTGGATGCCATCGCGCAAGTAATGGCTCTGAAGGCTTAGTTCAACCTAGGCAGAGAATGCTAGGACACGATGATGATGATATTTGGACACTTTCTGTCCAAAGGCCATGTATTGCCAGCAAACATGTACCAGTGTGACAAAATCCTACGTGCGCTTAAGATGCCCTATGAGAACATAGATGCCTGTGAGCATGGATGTGCCTTATTTAGGCTTGAGTATGCGGCTTGAACTATTGTCCCATTTGCAGGTCTTCCAGGTATGTTGTGGTAGATAACGGTATGTGAGAAGAGTCAGACCAAAATCCTAGTTAACGTTCTTCGGTATCTGCCAATCATACCAAGACTTCAACGTCTTTTCATGGCCGAAGAGACGGCTAGACAGATGACGTGGCATAAATTGGGCAAAAGAACCGAACTAGATGCAGATGGGAATACGATGTTAGGACACACTTCAGACGCTTTTGCGTGAAAGCACTTTGATGCATTACATAAGGATAAAGCGGCATATCCAAGGCATCCTCGAGTCGCCATCAGCAGATTCCAATTGTTTGGTATGACGGCAACCAAATACAGTTGATGGCCTGTATTTGTCATTCCACTCAATCTCCCTCGGAGAGATTATGAGAAGAAAGAACATTTTGTTGACATTG
>CM039678.1:205684930-206007641 GCA_022496015.1 Hordeum marinum | reverse complement strand
TTCCTATTAAGCCAGGCTCTCACAGATGTCATGGAAAAGACCCAAACTATAAACATAGCATATGATCATGTCAGTTTATTGCTATAGTTTTCTGTGTGTCAAGTATCTGTTCCTATGACCATGAGATCATGCAACTCACTGAACCCGGAGGAGTAACCTTGTGTGTATAAAACGTCGTAACGTAACTGGGTGACTATAAAGGTGCTCTACAGGAATCTCCGAGGGTGTCTGTTGGGTTTGCATGGATCAAGACTGGGATTTGTTACTCCGTGTGAAGTAAAGGTATCTCAGGGCCCACTCGGTATACAACAGCACAACAAGCCTTGCAAGCAAATTGACTGAAGTGTTAGCCACGGGATCTTGTATTATGGAACGAGTAAAGAGAACTTGCCGGTAATGAGATTAAACTAGGTATGGAGATACCGACGATCGAATCTCGGGCAAGTAACATACCGAAGAACAAAGGGAACATCATACGAGATTAACTGAATCCTTGAACATAGAGGTTCAACCGATAAGATCTTCATAGAATATGTAGGAACCAATATGGGCATCCAGGTCCGCTATTGGTTATTGACCGTAGAGGTGTCTCGGTCATGTCTACATAGTTCTCGAACCCGTATGGTCTGCACACTTAAGGTTCGATGACCATTTCGGTAGTATTGAGTTATGTATGTTGGTGACCGAAGGTTGTTCGGAGTCCCGGATGAGATCCCGGACATCACGAGGAGCTCCGGAATGGTTCGGAGGGTAAAGATTAATATATAGGAAAGTGGTATTTGAACTCCGAAAAAGTTTTGGGCATTTCCTATAGTGTACCGGGAGTGACGAATGGGTTTTCGGGGGACCACCAAATGGGGGACCACACATCCCAAGGGGGCACATGGGCCTTAGTGGTGGCGTACCAGCCCCTGGTGGGCTAGACAACCATCCCAAGAAGGCCTATGCGCAGGAGGAAGGAGTAGGGGCCAAGTAGTAATGGTGTCCTACTAGGGGTCCACATCCATTGTGTGAGGTGGACTCCTCCCCTCTAGCTTCGGCCAAAACCCTCCTTGTAGGAGGGGCTAGGCTGCCTCCTCTCCTCTCCCTCCTATATATACTAAGGGTTTTTGAGGGCAGCCTCCAACCCTAATTGCCACGTGCCGCCCTCTTCTTCTCTAGATCAGTTTCTCCTCTAGATTAGTTCTGCGGTGCTTAGGCGAAGCCCTGCCGGATTAGTTCACCACCACCGCCATCACGGTGGTGTGTTGTCGGAGAACTCATCTACCTCTCCCCTCCCTCTTGCTGGATCAAGAAGGCGGGGATCGTCATCGAGCCGTACGTGTGCTGAACACGGAGGTCCCGTCCGTTCGATGCTAGATCGGAAGGACCGCGACTGGATCGTGGGACGGATCATGATGGGATCGCAGGACGGATCGTGATTGGATCACGGGACGGATCGTGATGGGATCGCGGGACGGCTTATGATTTGGATCGCGAAGACGTTCGGCTACATCAACTGCGTTTCTTAACGCTTCCCTCTTAGCGATCTACAAGGGTATATAGATCCACTCTCCCCCTCGTAGATGCTCATCACCATGGATAGATCTTGCGTGTGCGTAGGATTTTTTTTGTTTTCCATGCAACGTTCCACAACAAAGCAGAGTAATCTTTGGTGGAGGATGACATGATGTGGACAAAGTATATTCAATTAATATGAATGAACCCATCATTTTACCCTTAGTGACAGCAATACAATATGTGTCATGTCACTTTGTGTCACTTAGATTGAGCACCGCAAGATTAAACCAACTACAACGCACCACTCCCACTTGAAGATAAATCAATCTAGTTGGCCAACCAAACTGATAGATTGAAAAGCATTACGAAGCTATAACAATCATGCATATAAATGACCAACAATGGTTCAATATATTTTCATGAATAATGTGAACATAAACCCACAATTCATCGGAGCCCAACAAACACATCGTAATGATTGATTACATAAGATAGATCACCGCGGGAATCACGGTGATTTTGGCAATGAAAACATAGAGAGAGACATAACCATCTAGGTACTAACTACGAACCCGTAGAGAACTACTCACACATCACCATGGGAGCAACAAGGTTGATGTAGAGGCCCTCCGTAATAGATCCCTCCTGCGGCAGGGCACCGAACTGGGCTCCAGATGGGCATACGAAGGAACAGAGACTTGCGGCGGCCGAAAAAGTGTTTCGGGAGACGCTCTAGGGTTTTTGGAATATATGTGAATTTATAAGCCAGAGATCAAGACCAGGAGAGCGGTAAGGTGGCCCCAAGCCATCAGGGCACGACCATCCCATGGGCGCGTCCCGGTGTCTTGAGGGCACCTCATGTGCCCTCCGGTCTTCCTCCGAAGCTTTCAGGTCTTATTTTGGTCCAGAAAAAATCATGATTTTTTTGAGGTCTTAGAGCTTCGTTTGATACAGTATTCGTGAAAAGCCAAAAAACATGCAGAGAATAACAACCAACACTTGACACTGGGTCAATAGGTTAGTGCTTAAAAACAATATAAATCAGCAAGTAAATGTTTAAAAGTATCCTAAAATGATAATATAATAGCATAAAATAATAAAAAATATATAAATATGTTAGAGATATATTACCTAACCAGTGTGTTCAAAATCCTGTAGCAAATGCGATTGGCTCACCTAGCCACGCAAACCCCAATTCCCGTCGCCTGAACAGTGACTCACCGATCCCTCCACCGTCACCATTGTCGCAGTGATTGCTAGCTCGGGCAGCGAGAGAAGCAGCTCCGCAGAGTGCCATGGCCAACTTTCCATTCGATCCTACCCCCCGTTCTTGCCCCTGGTCATCAAATCCATAAGTCAAACTGAGCAAATGTTCTGCTATTGAACAGATTGATTCGATTTTGCACTTTGTTAGATGTCTACTTTTTTTGTGTGTGATGATTATCTGAACCTATTATATTCCTATAAGAAGCCACTAAGAAATGCGTCCTGCATGTTTGTAGCTGCTACACTCAGAGTGCATGATATTACTTGTCTTAGAGGATGATTAAGAGTGGCACACATGAAAAAGGGATGTCAGGACATATCAGGCAAGGACCACCTGTTTGCTTAGTACATTTGGAATTACAAACAAGCATTTTTTTTTCATGGTCCAGTGTTTTTTCTGCTCATCGTCAGGTTACTATTTTTCCCATGTCAAAGTTGAACTATGCGCCGAGACAATGGCTTGATCTTGTCCCTTTTCCTTGGTTGGTCACCTTAAGATTTTGAGGTACAGGTGACTTTATTTTCTTTCAGTTATAGTGCTTTTGATATGAATGATTTTTTAATCTCTGCCTCTTTTTACAGGGGGGTTTAAGCAGACATACCACACATACAAACAAACAATCAAGCCCACAAACACAAGGCCCGGGCCCAGGAAACTTGCCAGGAGAGAGTGTGGGTGGTGGAGGACGAGGGGGACGGCCCAGCCCTGGAAGCGTCAAACAAAAAAGGTTCACTGCTGCTTCATCTTAGATCGGGAGGGTCACAAATAGGGTGACGTCATCTTAGATGTCACATAATTGTGTCCTAGACAGACCCATTTTCAAAACATTGAGTCTACCTCCGTCAATCTTTACATCTCCCTAAGTGACATGATCAAAGGTTCATCTGCTACATCTGAACATACGAACCATCTTCCTTTTTTATGATGGAACAGTCAAGAATGGAGTGCTAACTTGAGAGCTTGAGTGGTTCGTTGATACAGCATTCACCGCACTGGCCATCTCCTTCGGCGAGCTGAATCCGTCGGTCCGAAAGTAGAACAGGTGAAGTATCTTGCACATCTTCCAGAACAGCTCCTTGCATGCCCTGGGAACAGCCGTGCCTTCCTTGAGGACCAATCTTAGCAAGTCTCGCCTTGAAGCGACTATGGACTTCTGTATCGCCTTCTTAGCCGCTTCTACGGACATAGAGCCACCACTGTGAAGAACAAGTAGCAAAACGCTGTTCAGTTTCCCCTCGCTGCCCTCCCTCTGCAACATACGAGCACGTCACAGCCATCCAACGATAAAACGTACTCCCTTTGTTCATAAATATAAGACGTTTACAAGTCTCTAAAACGTCTTATACAGTATTTATGAACAGAGGTAGCACGTATTTTAACTGCATGATAAACACGAGAACATACTACTCGGTTATTAGATATCCTGATGCACATGTCTACACAGTTAAAATATTGCTCCGTTTATAAACAAAAAATTGGACAGTTGCACAGCAGCACAGGTATAAAAGAGAGTTGA
Source organism: Hordeum marinum (assembly GCA_022496015.1). Classification (NCBI taxonomy): domain Eukaryota; kingdom Viridiplantae; phylum Streptophyta; class Magnoliopsida; order Poales; family Poaceae; genus Hordeum; species Hordeum marinum. Next base: position 206,003,358 of record CM039678.1, on the reverse strand, counting down.
ATAATTCTTCTACAATATCAAGCCACCAGGATAAGAGGTGTAGATCTCTCTTATCTTTTTTTTTCCAACGATTAATATGAAAAAGAGAGCTTCCTTTCACATCATTTGAACAAAATAGAGAACTGCAGCCTTGAATTCTGTGAGAATTTCAAGTTTACCATAGTTAAAATGGTGTGCGGAATGATATAAATAATTACATTAAAGAACCACTATTTTTATGCAGCTCTTTGAAATCTTAAACAATGGGTGGTAATGGGGTCTGCAGAAACAAAAACTTTTTTTTTGTCATAAAGGTGCCAACATACCTCAAAGCCTTGGCTGTCATTGAGGAGACGGCCACAGGTGCTCATTAGCCTAAATAACTCACTGTACTCTTGGCTTTTGACAGCACCCTCCAATAGCTTTTCGGCGACACAATACAATGCTGGGAGCACAATGGGCCCCAGTGCGAATGAAACTACCCCGTTTGTCATGTATTCTTCCATTGTTGGCACATATTGGTTCCTCTGCCATTCTGCCTCGGTCATCATAGACCTCAATAAATGTAGCCACTGCAGATGGATTTCAACCTGTTAATACTGAACATAATGCAAGTCAAAACAGAGGGGTCAGACATGAAACTCACTACTTCTATCAGGTGATTTTTAACGTCGCGGTTTTGTACTGCAGAAGCAATTGATCCAAGCTGGTTCACTGTGGTATAGATAGCACAAAACACAATCTTAACTTGCTCAGAATAGAAATCATCTTCGTGATGCTCATCCCACCTAAGGCAACCATTGACCAAAAAAGGAAACATGACTTATTAGCAATGTGTAAGACACGCTACATAAGAAAAAGCAGGCAGAGACATCAAGTTGAAGGGATCGTACTTCTCAACTAATGCTATGAGGTTTTCTAGTTCTTGTTTTGATCCTCCAACATCGAAGAAGTCATCAACAACAGTTGTGAGCACACCGTTTTTGGCCCAAGATATGCGAGCATCAGAAAGTTCAGGAGGAAAAATCGTAGCAGCAGCAGAGAGATAACAATATGTCAACTTCTGTCGTGCAAACTGTAGCTGGTCCAACCTGTTTTGTTTCACCCACCTGTTGCAACAATTTTTTTTACAGAAAAATCTCAAAGAAAAGGAAGTTTACATGACCAGAGAGCATAATGGCCAAATTACCTATCAAGATGCAGGAGTTCATCCTGGTAGATAGATTGAGAAAATGTGAAGTCTTCAACAGCCAAAGCCAAAAGTTCTTCGTTGATACCATATGGCCTGATTCAGCAAAATGTTTGATATTTTTGTATGATGTCTAGTGAAAACGATTTGAAGTACAACTCTTTTTACAGAAATGAGAATCTTACAAGTATTGTGTCTTCAAGATGTGAGAACCTCTAGCATCAAAATGTTCGATGTTCCTCTTGTGGTCTAGACGTTCCAGCATTGTATAGAAGGGAAACTTAAGGGCATACTCCATCTGGAATTACAAAAGCGCAGAATTAAACATAACTTGAACTACCAAGTAAAACAGGAGTTTCAAATTTCATATAGGCACCTCTCCAAAGATTGGCAGTCCTTGAACCCCTTCAGAGCACAACTTTTCTGACAGTAAGCTGCCAGACCAATGGCCTATGTTATCTAGAATTAATTCATGTTCTGATACACTGACTTTTGAAGCCTTGAATAGTTCCAGTACAGACTTTGTATCATTTAGATATCCTTGAAGTGAATTATGGAAACTGGAGGCTTCAGCAAGATGAGACAGCTCATCTGCACCAAATTAGAACTAGGGAGTTAGACTGTTAAACCAAGATTAACAACAACATTCACAAGGAATTTCTGCGCAAGTACCTGAAGATACATCATACCCATTCATCCGTAGAAGGCGAAATGCCATTGCGCATGTTGCTACATCCATCATAATTTCCTCGTCTCTCTGTAACCAGAAACTGCAAACAGGATACATTAAAGTTTACAAGTTACTAAAAAGATAACCCCTCTGTATTTTGTACTAAATCAGCGACAATTAATATGGATCGGAGGGAGTATATCAGTTCCCTATTCATAGGCATTACCTGTATGCCATGTCCAAGATTCCCTCTATCTCACTAGAAAAATGCTGAGAAATTCCAATCTTTTCAAGCGAATCCACCATTGAAAGCTTGCAATGCATATTTAGCGGATACGCTGTTGGTACTGCAAAAATTCTACTGGCATTAAACATTTTGGAACAGTTTAAACCCTTGCAAATTCTTCACAGGAGAAGGTACAGAGATCCACCTGCAGCACCAAATTTACTGACGAGCATATCTAAGTACTCAAGGGCTTTATCATCATAGTTGTGGACTAACGCAGCAGCAGTTGTGGAGGGAGAGTTGAACAACGATCCATTCTTCCTCTGAAACTTCATAACTTCATTCCAGTCCAGCATGTTTCCTAAACCTTCTGCAACATAGGCCATATATGCTTCTCGACCATAAGATTTCTCCTCGGCCTGCCTAAATTAAGTCAGGTATGGGAATTATTAATATGTTGCACATAGGTTATACTCAAGTTATGATTGCTAATTTCATCAGTAAGCATAAGACAATATGGATGACATGGCGATCCTGTCTTCTTCAAGTTATGGTTGATAAAGAAACAGGAGTTCTTATAAAAAAACGGTTTAGAAAAGACAGGGATGACAAAAAGCAGATAGTGCATTTCCATTCACAGTATAAACACATATACTTATAACCCAACTGTCCTAATACAAACGGGAGAATATATTTCCATACCAATAGTTTTCCATCAACAGACCTTTTCAATTCCATTTCCCATTGGTGAAGAATCCCATCAATATCAGTTTGTCTGACAGGAACTTGCAAACCCACCCCAATGGCAAGGCTAAGCATACCAGGAAAAATGATATTGAAGCCTATAGGAGCAGCAATCTCCTCATCCATGACAATGGAGAAATTTCTTCCAATAAAGTGTAGTCCTGTCCATGGCATTAAGGCGTTTGAGCTCTTGAAAGAAAACACAGCTAAACAAAATTCACAAGTCTATACTTCCCGGTTGATCGGGAACAAAGAAGCCCATACCTCTCCTTATGAGCTCTTGGCCAACATTCCATTTCTCAAGCGCAAGAACACATGCCAATGTGGACAAGAGAATATCTTTGTTGGCTGATGATCCAAATTCGTTGATATCCCAAGATCCATTTCCATGTTGGTTTTGCAATATCCATTCAACACACTGAGGGAAGCATGGAGTGTGAGGGGAGCCCTGCGAGGGCACCATAGCTACCCATGCCGTGTCGTACGGAGATGGCGGCAATTTAACCTTGTAGAGCTGCTTCCTTATTCTAGCTTGGCGTTCCTTTCGATGCTGCATTTGATCAAAGCAATGCAGTATCTAATTTAGCAAGAAACTAGTGGCAGTCTCGGGAACCTCAAATCAAATATAATAACCATCAGTGACGTCAGTACCACGTCGAGCAAGCTTGCCGTTTCTGCTACCAACATCTTCTCGACATATGCTGTTCAGAGAAAAAAGAGATGCCATGTGAGTCACGACCTACGAATCGATTAAATTAGGATCCGGATCATGCCAGCACTAAGTATGGGTACTACTGTAAGACAGAAAAAAATATCAAAGTAGCAATTGCAAGACTACGGCACGACAATTGCCAGATTTATTCAATTCAGCAGCAGTGTCGTTTTCTGTTGGCATCAGGTCGGGAGACAGATACTCGACGACTCGACGTGCGGCATAGGGGTTGTCTTCTTAGGTGAAAAAACATAGGGGGTTCAGGCGTTCAGCTGAACCTGAACTCCAAACATTTTGGAAACAAATTGCTGGAATTACTCGCAGAGAAACTGATCAGCAAAATGGATTTGATTCCTCGCATACAAAAAAAGAAAAAGGTCACCGGGAGCAGAAACTAAAGGAACGATCCAGTGGGGAGTTACCATAACGCGGAGTCCCCGCGCGAATCCGATGGAGAGGAAGACGGTGTCGACTGCCGGAGAGGAACCGGAAACAGCGCGCTTCGGCGGGGGGCATCCTGGAGGCGTGCCCGGCGGCGCTGGCGGGGGTGAGTCGAAGACGACGGTTCGAGCGAAACCTCGCCGCGAACCGGGGAGCCGCCGTGAGGGGGAGGAGGGTGCGATGACCCGCCTGCCGGCAAGGCGCCGGGAGGACGGAGGAGCACCCAGCGTTCGGCATGGGGGCGGGAGGGATCTAGGATCGCCCAGGGCCGCGGCCGCCGTCGACGGAGGATTTATTGCAGCATCGCCGGAATAGGAAAGCAACGAAGAGAGAGTGAGAGCGGCGGGCAAAGGGGAGGGCACTGTGCACGGAAAAGGTGGCGCACTCACGTTTTTTATCAGTCTCTGGGGTGGTGGGGCCAGTCTGTGCGGGGACGGCGGCGGCGGTGGTGCCCGCTCCGTCGCGCCACTTGGCGCACACCAGCTCTCCCTGGCCCCAGGTGACCTGAGATATTCAACCTTTCAAAACTAAAGTTGACCTGATAAATTCAAAGCTGGACGGAAAAGTACGGAAGTGCTTCTTTCCGCGGGGGCAAAGGAAGTTCTTATTTCAAAGTACAACAGCAGTCCGCTGATAGGAGTACAAGACTAGAATTAAGGGAGGAGGTCGTAGCAACCAACAAACGGTGCTACAAGCCGTTGGGGCATAATTAGTGAGACCATGTTCTATGATCTAGGAATCTTCACAAATTGAAACTCCCTCTGCCTTTTGATCTTCCTGGCCAATTCATCATTGGATAATCTATACTAACTAAATGGTTCATCCCGCTAAAAGCAACTTCAACAGTCGCGCAACGGCACGACGCGCTAAATTTCATTTACAGCGTCGAAATGGTCCTTTTTAGCGCGCGGCATGGCGCCCGTTCCAGCAGGCACTGCAAAAAAAGGAACGACTCCTTTTTAGGCATGGCGTCCGCTCTAGCAGACGCTGCAAAAAAGGGGCGGCCATGCCGCTCCAGCAAGCGCTGCAAAAAAGGAGCGGCCATGCCGCTCCAGCATGCGCTGCAAAATGCAGCGCACGCGAGCATTCAGACGTTATGCCGACATGCCTTCCTCCTCCTCTTCTTCGTCTGACGACGATGACGAAAACAAATGGCATATAGACAATCATGCCTTCTATGGTAGCTCCGAAGCCACCTATGCCTCCCGTAGATGCTCCCATGTCTCCCATGGTAGCTCCGAAGCCACTCATGCCATCCATGGTAGCTCTGAAGCCACCCATGCCTCCCGTAGATGCTCCCATGCCTTTCATGGTAGCTTCAAAGCCACTCATGCCTCCCGTAGATGCTTCCATGCCTCCCATGGTAGCTCCACAGCCACACATGCCTCCCGTAGATGGTCCCATGCCTCCATGCCTCCCATGGTGGCCCCGAAGCCACCCACGCCTCTCATGCTTGTTCCCAATCCTCCCACGGTAGCTCCGAAACCACACATGCCTCCCGTAGATGGTCCCATGCCTCCATGCCGCCCATGGTGGCCCCAAAGCCACACATGCCTCTCATGCTTGTTCTCAATCGTCCCATGGTAGCTCCGAAACCACACATGCCTCCCGTAGATGGTCCCATGCCTTCATGCCTCCCCATGGTGGCCCCAAAGCTATCTATGCCTCCCGTAGATGGTCCCATGCCTCCATGCCGCCCATGGTGGCCCCGAAGCCACCCATGCCTCTCATGCTTGTTCCCAATCCTCCCATGGTAGCTCCGAAACCACACATGCCTCCCGTAGATGGTCCCATGCCTCCATGTCGCGCATGGTGGTCACGAAGCCATCTATGCCTCCTGTAGATGCTCCCATGCCTCCCATGGTAGCTCCGAAGCCACTCACGCCTCCCGTATATGCTCCCATGCCTCCCATGGTAGCTGCGAAGCCACACATGCCTCCCGTAGATAGTCCCATGCCTTCATGTCGCCCATGGTGGCTCCGAAGCCACCCATGCCTCTCATGCTTGTTCCCAATCCTCCCATGGTAGCTCTGAAACCACACATGCCTCCCGTAGATGGTCCCATGCCTTCATGCCTCCCCATGGTGGCCCCAAAGCTATCTATGCCTCCCGTAGATGGTCCCATGCCTCCATGCCGCCCATGGTGCCCCGAAGCCACCCATGCCTCTCATGCTTGTTCCCAATCCTCCCATGGTAGCTCCGAAACCACACATGCCTCCCGTAGATGGTCCCATGCCTCCATGTCGCGCATGGTGGTCACGAAGCCATCTATGCCTCCTGTAGATGGTCCCATGCCTCCCATGGTAGCTCCGAAGCCACTCATGCCTCCCGTATATGCTCCCATGCCTCCCATGGTAGCTGCGAAGCCACACATGCCTCCCGCAGATAGTCCCATGCCTTCATGCCGCCCATGGTGGCTCCGAAGCCACCCATGCCTCTCATGCTTGTTCCTAATCCTCCCATGGTAGCTCCGAAACCACACATGCCTCACGTAGATGGTTCCATGCCTCCATGCCGCCCATGGTGGCCCTAAAGCCACACATGCCTCCCTTAGATGGTCCCATGCGTTCATGCCACCCGTGGTGGTCCCGAAGCCACCCATGCCTCTCATGCTTGTTCCCGATCCTCCCATGATAGCTCCCATGCCTCTGAAGCCTCCCATGGCCATGGATCTTTTTCGGACCAAGATTTCATCACAGGAGAGATTGATGAACTCCTTTTTCCTATCATTGAAGGTAGACGTGTCCATCAAGAACAAGTGTTTCTGCCATTCCAATAATCTAGCTCGCTCCTCCATGGCCAATTTCTTCTCCTCCAATGCCACCATCCTCTCCTCAGCCGCCACCCTCCTCTCCTTGGCCACCGCATCTTGGCTCCTTGCCATCCTCCTCACCTCGGTTGCTTCCTTCCTTGCCTCCACTAGAGCATCCATAGCATTCTTTAGCTCATCATCTCCTCTCTTCTTCTTCTTTTCTTTTGCTTCTTTCTTACTTCCATTTGGTCTTTTTGGCTTGGAGTAGGCTGCCGAGTTTGGTGTAGGGCTCCTGTAGCCATCATCACAATGCCTCCTCCTCATCGTCATCATCCAAATCAATAGTTGACTTGATTTTATTGCTCTCCTCTTGGTCATCACAGGCCTTCAATTTCTCTACATCCTTCAACACTTCGTAGCAATGGTCCAACACATATGCTCTCTCTTTAATAATATTCTCTTTGTTGTTCTCCTTCTCTTCTCCTTGAAATAGGTTTTGTGCAATAGTAAGCTACAAACAAAAGAAAAAATTAACACTTGAAACACCAAAGAAGCATGCACATGGAAGATAAAGAAATGTCACTTACCCTATCTCTATCATTAGTGCCACTTGGGTTTATCATGTCAACCGACTTCATTGCCGCCGCCCACCTTTGACAATCTTTGTTGATTGTCGACCATCGGGAGCAAAGAGATCTATTGGTGCGCTCAATGCCACTCTTGTTGTGTGTATCAAAGTGCTCCTTCATCCAATCCCAATATGTATCTCTAATTTACCCCCTCCAAAGGTTGCATCCATAGATACAACCAACCATGTATTGCATAGCAAGATGTCTTTGTCGGTGGTTTAGTTGTTCGCTCTTCCTTTCGGTGCATCGACGACACCCTCACCATCCTCATCCACCTCATACTCATGATCATCTCTAGGTACTTCATTGATTTGAGACCAATGAGAATTGTTGGAGACAACACCCATAGTTGACATATATGCGTCATTATCGAAACTACATAGCATTTAGAAGAAAACTAAGCTATACATATGTATCCATTATGCAAAAAAGAGGGACAAAATAATTCTTTGTGGGCATTTCATCAAACACCTTGTCCACGGCGGGCACCGGCGCAACACCTTGCGAGCTCTCTGGTGCTTCAGTCGGCGGAGCCGCGGCCAGACGCCCCACAAGTTTATTCTTCGACCGCCTAGTACTGTCGTCCATTGCCTTTTTCTTTCGAGGTGACAGCGCCACTGCCGCATTTGGTCGCCTGGAGACGGGGGCACGTGGCTTCACGGTGGGCGGCAGCATGATGCCACCCAACGCGGTCGTCCATGGCGCCATGAACAAGCCATGCGCGAGGCCACTGCTTGGAGGAGGGGCATCAGCGGTGAAGCCGCTACTTGGAGGAGGGGCATCGACGGTGAAGATACTACTTGGATGAGGGGCGCTGGCGGCGACAGCAGCGGCAGAGGGGTCGTGGGTGTAGGGAGGGGTTGGTGGGATGTCGCCGGTGCGTTCCATCGGGCGATTTCTCCGGCGGCGGCGTGGGGTGGCGGTGCGGAGCAGGGCAGTTGGTATCTCTCGCGCAGTTGGTTTGCTATTCGGCGTGCAGGAGTGGGCGTTCGAAATAACCAGTGCGAGATGGCGTTTGGCTCCACGTGCGCAACCAACTATACAACACCCGCGACTTTAACACGTCTACTGGAGCGCCCGACTCGGGTGTGCGCACGCAAAAAGAGCATTTTTTCAGCGCGCCGCCTGTTGGAGTTGCTCTAACCTATTTAACTAAGTATCAAATCTATCCACAATAACATCCATTCTCCTACATCCACATCAACACTAACTCTCCACTCCGCTAATCATTCCGCTTCTGCATGCATGGCAGTTTTCTCTGCCCACTTTTGCATTACGTTTCGCAACACATTCAGCCATGACGTCCTTCAATTTCATCCTCCACAGTACCACACATTTAATCTAAAAAATTAATTCACAAGGTGATGGATCGTCTTGTGAATTAATTCACAAGCTAGTTTCTTTGGACAATGGGTTGCGAACAAATATATGTAGTTGTATCCCACACTGGTGTGGAATTGGCGAATCTTAGTTTCTAGGCACTCTATTGATCTGGTCACCCATCACCGTCGTCATCGATGACCCTACTATTTTCCTTCGAGCCAACAACTTACATCTTCCCGTAGAACAACCAGAGAGATGGATGATAAATATCTGATGGACGTGTGGGCGTACTGATAAATCATCGGCGAGACCGACAAGGTTGGCGAATCGACGATGGCTTGAGGGCCGAGGGTGGGCAAGTCTGTTTTGTTTCCTTTATCATTTCCTTTTTGTTTTGCAACACTAGCGATTGTATTTGTGAAGCGTCGCCTCTAACTTTCCTTCTTAACGTGTTACAGGATCCGACTTCCTAGGTGCTACAACTCCAGTGTGACCCCATCAGCCCCAAAGATCTTACTCATCTAGATTAGAACATCACGATTCATCTGTTTTTCTCTTCATTAATGGATGGTAGTAATAAATCCAGCCTAGGACTGGCGATGACAAGGCGATTTGGCAGCAACACTGAAGCTGGGAACAATTTAAGTCGAATCCAGCAATGCGATGTCCCTAGGGGATGTCGTTGACAGGTGATTGGATGCATTCATGTTCCAGGACATGAATGGAGAGTGAATCGAGATAAAAGCTAAGTACTCACTATATTTGAAATTATTGAGTTGTCAAGTGTGTTCGTATATGTAAGCTCTTATTTATAAACAGGGGATCCACCCCCGACGTCATTTTCATTACAAAGAGAAATATACCAAATGCATCATGTCACCATGCAAAGCATGTTCAAAGGCAGGTAAAACTACAAGGTTGTTTGAACTTTCTTCACTATTTGAAAGTTTGTGTCACAATTAAAGCACGACCTATTCATGGCACAATAATTGTCGAAGACTACAAGTATGTGTGTGTGTGCACGCGTGAATGAGAGAGTTAGTAGTGTCATGGTGGTGTTTTTCAACAATGTGTCAAGAGAACATATAGTAAGTCGGAGGATTGCAGAGCGAGGTTCGCTTCAATACACCCACTTATAGTTTATACGAATCCTAAAGTTACTGAAAAAGGCTATGGTCATATTAGTCTGCATATAAAATGTATTGAATAGGTTGACTGGCTGCAAAAGACTATGTTACCTTTTTGATTAATGGAATAACTTTCAATATCCACCTTCAACCTGTATCAAAATCTGCAAACTTTTCTAGGGGGTTGCACCGAAGAAAATTCTCACCAAGCAATTTGGGTGAATTAATTTCGAGCAAATCTTCAAACGTGTCATTGGAGCAGGTTGTGCAATGGCTTTGTCAGCTAGTCTCAACCAGCTTCCAGTGGGCCCCTGCAAGACTCGATGGTCACACTTACAGGGTAGACTTTCCCACAAAGAAGTATCTCGCTGGACTTATGAAGTTTGGGATGAGCAAAGTTTCTAATAGTACATGTATTCATTAGTTTGATGCATGGACTAATAAGGAACCGGAGGGGACCTCACTGCCATAGATTTGGGTCAGACTCTCAGGGGCACTGCGTACGCCTTTGAATATCTTTTTGGTTACTTGGAGTTTGGGCTCACTGATAGGAAAGAAGGACCAGGTGGATATGCCTTTCACACGTGCTCAGGGTGTGGCTCGCTTACTGGTTAACGTACTCAGCATTGAACATATTCCAGACGTAGCGAGGTAGACTTATGATGGTAAGAGCTATGACATGGAGATAAAGATTTAGGAGAATCCTCTCTTTCAGGCATTGGCTCAGCATACTGACATTGATACCGAGGAAGGCCATGATCGTGACGGGAACCGGGATAGGGGTGCGGAATAGAGAGATGGTGTCGTGGGTGGGGTGACATAGTTTGCCAAGCCAACACAGGCTAGTTCTAGCAAGAGGGTTGCTCCCTCATCCACGCTAATGAACACCTTGAGATTCGGTTCTTTTGGATCTTCGTCTGCCCCTAGCCATATTTGGGGCGTCAGGGTAGAGATGAAGGATCCGACGGAGCAGGAGCCTCCATCGCTTTTGGCTCTGGCCTCACCAGCACTTGTCCGTACACCGACTTCTGGCTCATCTCGCGAGCATGGATCCTTGACGTAGAGCCCTCGGGGTGAGGGGCGGGAGAGACTAGGCAGGCCATGGTTTCTCCTACTAGCCCTCGACTATCATCACCGGCTTGGACCCCTATGACTGTTTCGACCGGTGTAATTGGTGTCGCGGTGAACACAGGTACCCCCTCCAAAGGGGAATCTCCGACAACAACTACTCTAGGCCTGTTGGTGTCACCATACGGTGCGCGCATGACGAGCGCGCATTCACTGGTGAGGACGGCCTCGGAGGAGGCACCGTCATTGGGACAATATGGGCACATGGCAGGTGGCCAACCCCTAGGTTCACCCACCACGAAGGACATCATCACTTTTGGCAGGATTCCGGACCCTACATCCGGTGACAGACGAGTGAGTCACCGGATTTAGGCCCAACTAGATGCTGACAAATTGCAGATGGGCGCGCCATGAGGGCGGACAAACGTCAAGATGTGGATGCCGCTACAGATATGTCGGTTAATACAAGTTGCTCTGTTCTTCATTGCAATGATGATGAAATTGTTAACAATGTTGTGAACTTGGGTATCTCACTGGGTAACAATGGGAAGCAAATCGCTAAATCAACAAATGACTTCCCTAACCTAAAAGCTGAGAGAGCTATGGAGATTCTTCATAAGATAGTGGTCATAGAACCCATGAATGACAATGATATTAATGCTTTAGGGTTGGGAGCTCTTGAGTGCCTTTGTGAGGACTTGGTGCCTTCTGATGACCCACAAGTATAGGGGGTCAATTGTAATCCTTGCGATAAGTAATAGTGTTGAACCCAACGAGGAGCAGAAGGAAATGATAAGCGGTTTTCAGCAAGGTGATCTCTGCAGGCATTGAAATTGTAAGTAGGAAGTAGTTTGATAGCAAGGCAATTTGTAACGAGCAAGTAACGATGAGAATAGGTAAGGTGCAGCAAGGTAGCCCAATCCTTTTGTGGCAAAGGACAGGACAAAATCATCTCTTATGATGAGCAAAGTGTTCTTGAGGGTACACGGGAATTTCATCTAGCCACTTTCGTCATGTTGGTTTGATTTGTGTTCGCTACTTTGATAATTTGATATGTGGGTAAACCGGTGCTAAGGTGTTGTTCTTACTTGAAAAAACAACCTACTTATGATTAACCCCCTCGCAAGCATCCGCAACTACGAGAAAACTATTAAGACACCTTGTCCGCGGCAGGCGTTGGCGCAACACCTTGCAAGCTCTCCGGTGCTTCAGTCAGCGAAGCCGCGACCAGACACCCCACAAGTTTATTCTTTGGCCGCCTAGTACCGTCGTTCGTTGCCTTTTTCTTTTGAGGTGATGGCTCCACTGCCGCATTTGTTCGCCTGGAGACGGGGGCACGTGGCTTCACGGCGGGCGGCGGCACGACGCCACCCAACGCGGTTGTCCGTGGCGCCATGAACAAGCTGTTCGCGAGGCCGCTTTTTGGATGAGGGGCATTGGCGGTGAAGCCACTACTTGGATGAGGGGCATTGGCGGTGAAGCCGCTACTTGGAGGAGGGGCATCGGCAGTGAAGCCACTACTTGAAGGAGGGGCATTGGCGGCGGTGGCGGCAGCAGCGAAGGGGTCATGGGTGTAGGGAGGGGTTGGGGGGATGTTGCCAACGCGTTCCATTGGGCGATTTCTCCGGCGGCGGCGCGGGGTGGCGGTGCGGAGCGGGGCAGTTGGTCTCTCTCGTGCGGTTGGTTTGCTGTTCGGCGTGCGAGAGTGGGCATCCAAAATAACTAGTGCGAGATGGTGTTTGGCTCCGCATGCGCAACCAACTATACATCGCACGCGACTTTAGCACGTCTGCTGGAGCGCCCGACTCGGGTGCGCGCGCAAAAAAAACATTTTTTCAGCGCGCCGCCTGTTGGAGTTGCTCTAACCTATTTAACTAAGCATCAAATCTATCCACAGTAACATCCATTCCCCTACAGACACATCAGCACTAACCCTCCATCCCACTAATCATTCCGCTTTTGCATGCATGACAGTTTTCTCTGACCACTTTTGCATTACATTCGCAAAATATGCATCCATGACGTCCTTCCATTTCATCCTCCATGGTAGCACACATTTAATCTAAAAAATTAATTCACAAGGCGATGGATCGTCTTATGAATTAATTCACAAGCCGGTTTCTTTGGACAATGGTTTGCGAACAAATATGTGCAGTTGTATCCCACACTGGCGTGGAATTGGCCAATCTTAGTTTCTAGGCACTCTATTGATCTGGTCACCCATCACCGTCGTTGTCGATGACCCTACTACTTTCCTTTGACCCAGCAACTTACATCTTCCCATAGAACAACTAGAGAGATGGATGATGAAGATCTGATGGACGTGTGGGCATATTGATAAATCATCAACAAGACCGACGAGGTTGGCGAAGCGACGATGGCTTGAGGGCCGAGGGTGGGCAAGTATGCTTTGTTTCCTTTCTCTTTCCTTTTTCTTTTGCAATGCTAGCATTCGTATTTTTGAAGGGTCGCCTCTAACTTTCCTTCTTAACGTGTTACAGGATCTGACTCCCTAGGTGCTACAACTGTAGTGTGACCCCATCAGCCCCAAAGATCTTACTCGTCTGCATTAGAACTTCATGATTCATCTGTTTTTCTCTTCATTAATGGATGGGAGTAATAAAGCCAGCCTAGAACTGGTGACCACAAGACAATTTGGCAGCAACACTGAAACTGGAACAATTTAAGTCGAATCTAACAATGCGATGTCCCTAGGGGATGTCGTTGACATGTGATTGGATGCATTCATGTTCCGGGACATGAAAGGAGAGTGAATCGAGAGAAAAGCTAAGTACTCACTATATTTGAAATTATAGAGCTGTCAAGTGTGTTCATATTTGTAAGTTCTTATTTATAAACAGGGGATCCACCCCCAACGTCATTTTCATTGCAAAGAGAAATATACCAAATGGATCAAGTCACCATGCAAAGCATGTTCAAAGGCCGGTAAAACTACAAGGTTGTTTGAGCTTTCTTCACGATTTGAAAGGTTGTGTCATAATTAAAGAATGGCCTATTCATGGCACAATTAGTGCAGAAGACTACAAGTATATGTGTGTGTGTATGTGTGTGCACGCGTGAATGAGAGAGTTAGTATGTTGGAAATATGCCCTAGAGGCAATAATAAATTAGTTGTTATCATATTTCCTTGTTCATGATAATCGTTTATTATCCATGCTATAATTGTATTGATCAGAAATTTAAATGCATGTGTGGATACATAGACAAAACCATGTCCCTAGTATGCCTCTAATAGACTAGCTCGTTGATCAAAAGATGGTTAAGGTTTCCTAGCCATGGACATGAGATGTCATTTGATAACAGGATCACATCATTAGGAGAATGATGTGATGGACAAGACCCAAACTACAAACGTAGCATATGATCGTGTCAGTTTACTGCTACTGTTTTCTGCATGTCAAGTATATGTTCCTATGACCATGAGATCATGCAACTCACGGATATCGGAGGAGTGCCTTGTGTGTATCAAACATCACAACGTAACTGGGTGACTATAAAGGTGCTCTACAGGTATCTCCGATGGTGTCTGTTGAGTTGGCATGGATTGAGACTGGGATTTGTTACTCCGTGTGACGGAGAGGTATCTCAGGGCCCACTCGGTAATACAACATCACAATAAGCCTTGCAAGCAATGTGACTAATTGTTAGTTGCAGGATCTTGTGTTACGGAACGATTAAAGAGACTTGCCAGTAACGAGATTGAACTAGGTATGGAGATACCGACGATCGAATCTCGGGCAAGTAACATACCGAAGAACAAAGAACGTTATACGGGATTGACTGAATCCTTGACATAGAGGTTCGACCGATAAAGATCTTCGTAGAATATGTAGGAACCAATGTGGACGTCCAAGTCCCGCCATCGGTTATTGACCGTAGAGGTGTCTCGGTCATGTCTACATAGTTCTCGAACCCGCAGGGTCTGCACACTTAAGGTTCAGTGACGTTTCGGTAGTGTAGAGTTATGTATGGTGGTGACCTAAGGTTATTTGGAGTCCCGTATGAGATCCCGGACGTCACGACGAGCTCCGGATTGGTCCGGAGGTAAATATTGATATATAGGAAGGTGGTGTTTGGACTCCGGAAAGATTTCAGGCACTTTCGGTAGTGTACCGGGAGTGACGAATGGGTCCCGGGGGTTCACCAGTGGGGCCCACCCACCCCATGGGCCAAAGTGGCGACCCACCAGCCCCTAGTGGGCTGGTGGGGTCGGCCAAGGTGGCCTGGGCGTAGGGAGAGAGGCCCAAACCGAATTGGGGTGGAGTCCTCCCCAAGTTCCACCTCTCGTGTGAGAGGTGGACTCTCAGGTGGAGGAGGACTCTTCCTCCACTTGGTTCGGCCGAGCCAGCAGGCCTTGGAGGCCAAGGCTGCACCCTCCTCTCCCTCCCTCCTATATATACTGGTGGAATAGAGGGTTTTTGCACAGAATTTACGGCCACGTGCTACCCGTTCCACCGGTGCTCCTCTAGATCGGTTTTCTGCAGTGCTTAGGCGAAGCCCTGCCGGAATCACTCCACCACCATCACTGGAGCGCTGTCACGCTGCCGGTGAACTCTCTCCTCCCCACCTCCTCTTGCTGGATCAAGACAGTGGAGATCGTCATCAAGCTGCACGTGTGCTGAACGCGGAGGTGCCGTCCGTTCGGCGCTAGATCGGAAGGACCGTGATCGACATCGCGAGACGGATCGTGATGAGATCGCGGGACGGATCGTGATGAGTTCGCGGGACAGATCATGCTCAAGATCATGAGACGGATCGTGATGAGATTGCGGGACGGATCGTGATGGGATCGCGGGACAGATCGTGATGAGATCGCGGGACGCTCGGCGATTTGGATCGCGAAGATGTTCGACTACACCAACCGCGTTTCTTAATGCTTCCCGCTTAGCGATCTACAAGGGTACGTAGATCCACTCTCCCTCTCGTAGATGCTCATCACCATGGATAGGTTTGCGTGTGCGTAGGAAATTTTTTGTTTCCCATGCGACGTTCCCCAACAGTGGTATCAGAGCTAGGTTGATGGTTCGATGAGATCTCGAGTAGAACACAAAAGGTTTGTGGGCGTTGATGCTTAGATTGCTTCCTCCCTTGGTCGTATTTTGGTTCAGCGGGATTGTGAGATGAAGCAGCCCGGACCAACATTACTCGTACGCTTACGAGAGACCGGTTCCCTCGACGCAACTTGTTGCCTAGATGGCTTGCGGGTGACAGTTTCTCTCACTTTAGTTGGATCGGGTTCGACAAAGGCGGTACTTGAGAAGGTTGAAAAGCAAAATAGTGTATCGCCGTTGTGGTTTATGTGTAGGTGAGAATTGTTCTTGCTAGATACGCGTAGCAGCCACATAAAACATGCAACAACAATTAGAGGACGTCTAACTTGTTTTTGCAGGGTATGTTGTGATATGATATGGCCAATTACATGATGTGATATATGTGATGTACGAGATGATCATGTGATGTATAGATTATCACAACTTGCATGTCGATGAATACGGCAACCGGCAAGAGCCATAGGGTTGTCTTTAATTATTGTATGACCTGCGTGTCAATCATTAAGCGCTATGTAATGCTTTACTTTATCGCTAAACGGTAGCAATAGTAGTAGAAGCATGCAGGGCGTGACAACCCCGATGGCGACACGTTGATGGAGATCAAGATGATGGAGATCATGGTGTCATGCCGGTGACGATGAAGATCATGCCGGTGCTTTCAAGATGGAGATCTAAAGCACGAGTTCATGGCCATATCATGTCACTTATGATTTGCATGTGATGTTAATCCTTTTATGCACCTTGTTTTGCTTAGGACGACGGTAGCATTATAAGGTGATCCCTCACTTAATTTCAAGATAAATTGTGTTCTCCCCGAGTGTGCACCGTTGCGAAAGTTCGTCGTGTTGAGACACCACGTGATGATCGGGTGTGATAGACTCTATGTTTACATACAACGGGTGCAAGCCAGATTTGCACGTGCAGAACACTCGAGTTAAACTTGACGAGCCTAGCATGTACAGACATGGCCTCGGAACACAAGAGACCGAAAGGTCGAACATGAGTCATATAGTAGATATGATCAACATGATGATGTTCACCATTGTAGCCACCTCAACTCACGTGATGATCGGACTTGAGTTGGTGAATTTGGATCATGTATCACTCGAATGATCGGAGGGATGTCAATTTGAGTGGGAGTTCTTAAGTAATATGATTAATTGAACTCATTATCATGAACATAGTCAATAGTGTCTTTGCAAATTATGTTGTAGATTACTTGCTCACACTGTAGCTCACTTGTTTTTATACATTCCTAGAGAAATAGAGTTGAAATATGATGGTAGCAATATTGCGGACTGGGTCCGTGATCTGAGGATTGTCCTCATTGCTGCACAGAAGGCTTATGTCCTTAATGCACCGCACGGTGCGCCACCCCCTCTAGCGTCGTCTGTAGATGTTGTGAACATCTGACGGGCACGTTCCGATGACTACTTGATAGTTTAGTGCGTCATGCATTATGGCTTAGAATTGAGGCTTCGAAACGTTTTGAACGTCACGAAACATATGAGATGTTCTAAGAGCTGAGATTGTGATCTCAGGCTCGTGCCCGTGTTGCGAGATATGAGATCTCTAACAAGATTCTTTGCCTGCAAGATGAAAGAGAATAGCTCAATCGTTGAGCATGTGCTCAGATTGTCTGGGTGCTACAATCGCTTGAATCGAGTGGGAGTTGATCTTCCAGATAAGATAGTGATTGATATAGTTCTCCAAGTCACTGTCACTAAGCTACTAGAACTTGGTGATGAACTATAAAACGCCAGGGATAGAAATATTGATCCCTGAGTTGTTCGCAATGTTTTGACACCGCGAAGGTAGAAATCAAGAAGGAGCATCAAGTGTTGATGGTTAGTAAAACCACTAGTTTCGAGAAGGGCAAGAGCAAGGAGGGAAACTTCATGGATAGCAAGTCAGTTGCTGCTCCAGTGAAGCAACCCAAAGTTGAACTCAAACCTGAGACTAAGTGCTTCTATTATGAGGTGAGAGGTCGCTGAAGCAGAAGAACCCTAGATACTTGGTAGATAAGAAGGCTGGCAACATCGACAGAAGTATATTTGATATATGAGTTATTGATGTGTACCTTGCTAGTACTCCTAGTAGCACCTGGGTATTGGATACCGGTTTGGTTGCTAAATGTTAGTAACTCGAAATAAAAGCTACGGAATAAACGGAGAACTAGCTAAGGGTGAGGTGACGATGTGTGTTGGAAATGTTTCCAAGGTTGATGTGATCAACATCGCACGCTCTCTCTACGTTCAGGATTAGTGACGAACCTAAATAAATGTTATTTGGTGTTTTTGCGTTGAGCAAGAACATGATTAGATCATGTTTATTGCAATAAGGTTATTCATTTAAGTTAGAGAATAATGGTTATTCTGTTTACATGAATAATACCTTCAATGGTCATGCACCCAGTGAAAATGGTTTGTTGAAATCTTGATTGTAGTAATACACATGTTCATAACATTGATGTCAAAAGATACACAGTTAATAATGATAGTACCACATACTTGTGGCACTGCCGCAAAATGTCATATTGGTATAAAGCTCATGAAGAAACTCCATGCTGATGGATCTTTGGACTCATTCGATTTCGAATCGGTTGAGACATGTGAACCATGCCTCTTGGGAAAGATGACTAAAACCCCCGTTGGATGGAGCGGGCAAGTGATTCATTGGAAATGATAGATGTTGATGTATGCAATCCAGTGAGTCTTGTAGCGTGCAGTGGATATCGTTATTTTCTTACCTTCACTGATGATTTGATGATTTGAGTAGATATAGTGTATATTTACTGAATGAAACACAAGTCTAAATCGTTTGAAAGGTTCAAGCAAATTCAGAATGAAGTTTAAGATCATCGTGACAAGAAGATAAAAATAACTGCGATATGATCGTGGAGGTGAATATCTGAGTTACGAGTTTGGCATACAACTTAAGACAATGTGAAATTTGTTTCACAACTAACGCCACCTGGAACACCATAGTGTGATGGTGTGTCCGAACGTCATAGTCATGCTCTATTGGATATAGTGCGTGCTATGATGTCTCTTATCGTTTTCTACTATAAGTTTGGGGTTATGCATTAGAGAAAACTACATTCACTTTAAATAGGGCACCATCTAAATCCGTTGAGATGACACCGTGTGAATTATGGTTTGATAGAAACCTAAGCTGTCATTTCTTAATGTTTGGGGCTGCGACACTTGTGTGGAAAATGTTTTCACCTAATGAGGTCGAACCCATGGCGGACAAATGCATCTTCATAGAATACCTAAGAACAGTTGGGTGAACCTTCTATCTCAGATCCGAGTGCAAAGTGTTTGTTGCTAAAACTGGGTCCTTTCTCGAGAAAAAGTTTCTCTCGAAAGAATTGAGTGGGAGGAGGATAGAACTTGATGAGGTTATTGAACCTCTACTTCAACCAGAAAGTAGCGCAACACAGAAAGATGTTTCTGTGAAGCCTACGTCAGTTGAAGAGGAAGTTAATGATGATGATCATGAAAGCTTCGGATCAAGTTACTATCGACCTATGAGGAAATTAGGGCTTGATAAGGTTATTGAACCTTTACTTCAACCAGAGAGTAGCGCAGCGCAGGAAGTTGTTTCTGTGAAGCCTACGTTAGTTGAAGAGGAAGTTAATGATGATGATCATGAAGCTTCGGATCAAGTTACTATGAAACCTCGTAGGGCGACAAGGATGTATACTGCTCCTGAGCGGTACGGCAACCCTGTCTTGGAGGTCATGTTGTTGGACAACGATGAACTTACGAGCTATGGAGAAGCGATGATGGGCCCGGATTCCGACAAATGGTTGGAGGCCATGAAATTCGAGATAGGATCCATGTATGAAAACCAAGTGTAGACTTTGGTAGACTTGCTCGTTGGACGGCAGGTCGTTGAGTACAAATGGATCTTTAAAATGAAGACAGACACTGATGGTGAATGTCAATATTTGTAAAGCTCGACTTGTTGCAAAGATGTTTGTGACAAGTTTCAAGGAGTTGACTACGATGAGACTTTCTCACTCGTAGTGGTGCTAAAGTCTGTTGGAATTATGTTAGCAGTTGCTGTGTTTTCAATTATGAAATCTGGCAGATGGATGTCAAAACATCGTTTCCTTAACGGTTTACTTGAGGAAAGGTTGTATGTGATACAACCAGAAGGTTTTGTCAGTCCTAAGGATGCTAAAAGATGAGCAAGCTTCAGTGATCCTTCTATGGACTGAAGCAAGAATCTCGGAGTTGGAATATACACTTTGATGAGGTGATCAAAGTTTTTGATGTTTATACAAAGTTTACGAGAAACTTGTATTTGCAATAAAGTGAGTGGGAGCACTATAGAATTTCTGATAAGTATATGTGGATGACATATTGTTGATCAGAAATAATGTAGAATTTTTGGAAAGCATAAAACGGTTATTTGGAAAGTGATTTTCAAAGGAAGACCTAGATGAAGCTACCTAATTGTTGAGCATCAAAATCTATGGAGAGAGATCAAGATGCTCGATGAGACTTTCAATGAGTGCATACCTTGACAAGATTTTGAAAGAGTTCAAAATGGATCAGTCAGAGAAAGAGTTCTCGCCTGATTTGTAAGGTGTGAAAGTTGAGTGAGACTCAAAGCTCGACAACGGCGGAAGAAAGAGAAAGGATGAACGTCGTCCCCTATGCCTTAGCCATAGGCTCTATATTATGCCATGCTGTGTACCGCACCTGTGTGTGCCTTGCCATGAGTCCGTCAGGGGGTACAAGAGTGAACCAGGAGTGGATCACTGGACAGCGGTCAAGATTATCCTCAGTAACTAAGAGACTGAGGAGATGTTTCTCGATTATGGAGGTGATAAAGAGTTCGTCGTAAGGAGTTACGTCGATACAAGCTTTAACACTAATCCGGATGACTCGTAGTAGCAATTTGGATACGTATAGTGGAGCAGCCATTTGGAATAGTACCAAGTGGAGTGTGGTACCAGTGTTTACAGTTTGACATAGGTATTTGCAAAGTGCACACGTATCTGAATGTTACAGACCCGTTGACTATAAGACCTCTCTCACATGCAAAGCATGATCGAACCCCAGAACTCATTGGGTGTTAGATTCATAACAATGCGAATCACATGGTGATGTGAACTAGATTATTGACTCTAGTGCAAGTGGGAGACTGTTGGAAATATGCCCTAGAGGCAATAATAAATTAGTTGTTATCATATTTCCTTGTTCATGATAATCGTTTATTATCCAAGCTATAATTGTATTGATCGGAAACTTAAATGCATGTGTGGATACATAGACAAAACCATGTCCCTAGTATGCCTCTAATAGACTAGCTCGTTGATCAAAAGATGGTTAAGGTTTCCTAGCCATGGACATGAGATGTCATTTGATAACGGGATCACATCATTAGGAGAATGATGTGATGGACAAGACCCAAACTACAAACGTAGCATATGATCGTGTCAGTTTACTGCTACTGTTTTCTGCATGTCAAGTATATGTTCCTATGACCATGAGATCATGCAACTCACGGATATCGGAGGAGTGCCTTGTGTGTATGAAACGTCACAACGTAACTGGGTGACTATAAAGGTGCTCTATAGGTATCTCCGATGGTGTCTGTTGAGTTGGCATGGATCGAGACTGGGATTTGTTACTCCGTGTGACGGAGAGGTATCTCAGGGCCCACTCGGTAATACAACATCACAATAAGCCTTGCAAGCAATGTGACTAATTGTTAGTTGCGGGATCTTGTGTTACGAAATGAGTAAAGAGACTTGCCAGTAATGAGATTGAACTAGGTATGGAGATACCGACGATCGAATCTCGGGCAAGTAACATACCGAAGAACAAAGGGAACGTTATACGGGATTGACTGAATCCTTGACATAGAGGTTCGACCGATAAAGATCTTCGTAGAATATGTAGGAACCAATGTGGACGTATAGGTCCCGCCATTGGTTATTGACCGTAGAGGTGTCTCGGTCATGTCTACATAGTTCTCGAACCCGCAGGGTCTGCACACTTAAGGTTCGGTGACGTTTCAGTAGTGTAGAGTTATGTATGGTGGTGACTGAAGGTTTATCGGAGTCCCGGATGAGATCTCGGACGTCACGAGGAGCTCCGGAATGGTCCGGAGGTAAAGATTTATATATAGGAAGGTGGTGTTTGGACTCCGGAAAGATTTCGGGCACTTTCGGTAGTGTACCGGGAGTGACGAATGGGTCTCGGGGGTCCACCAGTGGGGCCCACCCACCCCATGGGCCAAAGTGGCGACCCACCAGCCCCTAGTGGGCTGGTGGGGTCGGCCAAGGTGGCCTGGGCGTAGGGAGAGAGGCCCAAACCGAATTGGGGTGTAGTCCTCCCCAAGTTCCACCTCTCGTGTGAGAGGTGGACTCTCAGGTGGAGGAGGACTCTTCCTCCACTTGGTTCGGCCGAGCCAGCAGGCCTTGGAGGCCAAGGCTGCGCCCTCCTCTCCCTCCCTCCTATATATACTGGTGGAATAGAGGGTTTTTGCACAGAATTTACGGCCACGTGCTACCCGTTCCACCGATGCTCCTCTAGATCGGTTTTCTGCAGTGCTTAGGCGAAGCCCTGCCGGAATCACTCCACCACCATCACCGGAGCGCTGTCACATTGCCAGTGAACTCTCTCTCCTCTCCACCTCCTCTTGCTGGATCAAGACAGTGGAGATCGTCATCAAGCTGCACGTGTGCTGAACGCGGAGGTGCCGTCCGTTCGGCACTAGATCGGAAGGACCGTGATCGAGATCGCAAGACAGATCGTGATGAGATCGCGGGACGGATCGTGATGAGTTCGCGGGACAGATTGTGATCAAGATCGTGAGACGGATCATGATGAGATCGCGGGACGGATCGTGATGGGATCGCGGGACAGATCGTGATGAGATTGCGGGACGCTCGGCGATTTGGATCGCGAAGATGTTCGACTACACCAACCGCGTTTCTTAACGCTTCCCGCTTAGCGATCTACAAGGGTACGTAGATCCACTCTCCCTCTCGTAGATGCTCATCCCCATGGATAGGTTTGCGTGTGCGTAGGAATATTTTTGTTTCCCATGCGATGTTCCCCAACATAGTAGTGTCATGGTGGTGTTTTACAACGATGTGTCAAGAGACCATATAGTAAGTTAAAGTATTGCAGAGGAAGATTCGCTTCAATACATCCACTTATAGTTTATACGAATCCTAAAGTTACTGAAAAAGGCCATGTTCATATTAGTCTGCATATAAAACGTATTGAATAGGTTGACTAGATGCAAAAGACTATATTACCTTTTTGATTGATGGGATAACTTTCAATATCCACGTTCAAACTGTATTGAAATCTGCAAACTTTTTCTAGGGGGTTGCACCGAACAAAATTCTCACCGAGCAATTTGGGTGAATTAATTATGAGCAAATCTGCAAACCTGTCATCGGAGCAGGTTGTGTAGTGGCTTCGTCAGCTAGTCTCAACCAACTTCTAGTGGGCCCTTGCGAGACTCGATGGTCACGCTTATAGGGTAGACTTTCCCACAAAGAAGTATCTGTCTCGACTTCTGAAGTTTGGGATGAGAAAAGTTTCTAATAGTAAATGTATTCATTAGTTTGATGCATGGAATAATAAGGAACCAGATGGGACCTCGCTGCCATAGATTTGGGTCAGACTCTCAGGGGCACCGCGGACGCCTCTGAATATTTTTTTGGTTACCTGGAGTTTGGGCTCACTGATAGGAAAGACGGAGCAGGTGGATATGCCTTTCACACGTGCTCAGGGCGTGGCTCGCTTACTGGTGAACGTACTCAGCATTGAGCATATTCCAGACGTAGTGAGGTGGACTTATGATGGTAAGAGCTATGACATGGAGATAAAGATTGAGGAGAATCCTCTCTTTCAGGCATTGTCTCAGCATACTGACCTGGATACTGAGGAAGGCCACGATTGTGATGGGAACCAGGATAGGGGTGTGAAATAGAGAGATGGTGTCATGGGTGGGGTGACATAGTTTGCCAAGCCAACAAAGGCTAGTTCTAGCAAGAGGGTTGCTCCCTCATCCATGATGATGAACACCTTGAGATTTGGTTCTTTTGGATCTTCGTCTGCCCCTAGCCATATTTGGGGCGTCAGGGTGGAGATGAAGGATCTGACGAAGCAGGAGCCTCCATTGCTTTTGGCTCTGGCCTCACCAACAGTTGTCCGTACACCGACTTCTGGCTCATCGTGCGAGCATGAATCCTCGACGTAGCTCCCTTAGGGTGAGGGGCGGGAGAGACTGGGCAGGAGGCCGTGGTTTCTTCTACTAGTCCTCGACTATCATCACCGGCTTGGACCTCTACCACTGTTTCGACTGGTGTAATTGGTGCCATGGTGAACACAGGTACCACCTCCAGAGGGGAATCTCCGACAATGGCTACTATAGGCCTGTCGGTGTCACCATACGGTGGGGCATGACGAGCGCACGCTCACCGGTGAGGACGTCCTCGGCTCATTGGGACTAGATGAGCACATGGTAGGCGGCCGACCCCCAGGTTCACCCACCACGAAGGACATCCCACTTTTGGTAGGATTCTAGACCCTACATCTGGTGATAGATGGGTGAGTCACCGGATTTAGGACCAGCTAGACGCTAACAAATTGCAGATGGGCACGCCATGAGGGCGGACAAACTTCGAGATGTGGATGCTGCTACAGATATGTCAGTTAATACGAGTTGCTCTGTTCTTCATTTCAATGTGATTAAATTGTTAACAATGTTGTGAACTTGGGTATATCACTGGGTAACAATGGGAAGCAAATCGCTAAATCAACAAATGACTTCCCTGACCTAAAAGCTGAGAGAGCTATGGAGATTCTTCATAAGATAGTGGTCATAGAACCTATGAATGACAATGATATTAATGCTTTATGGGTGGGAGCTCTTGAGTGACTTTGTGAGGACTTAGTGCCTTCTGATGACCCACAAGTATAGGGGATCAATCATAGTCCTTTCGATAAGTAAGAGTGTTCAACCCAACGAGGAGCAGAAGGAAATGATAAGCGGTTTTCAGCAAGCTGATCTCTGTAGGCATTGAAATTGTAAGTAGCAAGTAGTTTGATAGAGATGCAATTTGTAACGAGCAAGTAACAATAACAATAGGTAAGGTGTAGCAAGGTAGACCAATCATAATGGATCTGAACATATAATCTTCCACCAAATAAACCATATAGTAATCAGCTACGCAAGGTAATCAACACTACTAGCTACCCACAGGTACCAAGATGAGGTTTCGGTACAAAGATGGAACACAATAGATGAACTAGGGTTTGAGAGGAGATGGTGTTGTTGAAGATGTTGATGAAGAATGGACTCCCCAAGATGAGAGGGCTATTGGTGATTGCGATGGCTTCGATTTCCCCCTCGGGAAGGGAAGTTCCACCGGCGGAATCGCTCTACCGGAGGGCAAAAGTGCTCCTACCCATGTTCCGCCTCGAGGCGGCGGCGCTTCGTCCCAAAAGTCCTGCTCTTATTTTTTCTAGGTTTTTTTGGGACTAAATGCCATAAGATTGGCTCCGGAGGTGGGCCTGGGTGCCCACCCTCCACCAGGGCGCGGGTATGGGGGAAGGCATGTCCTGGTGGAGGGTGGCCACCTGGTGGCCCCCCTCCCATAGTTATTTGCTCCAATTTTTTTATTTCATATATAAAAATTCCCCGTGATGTTTTAGCTTCATTGGAGTTGTGCAGAATAGGTATCTTTGACGTGTTTTTTCGGGGTGCTGAATTCCAATTGTCGTGATTCGCCCTCTTGATGTAAACCTTGCAAATTATGAGAGAAAAGGTGTTAGAATTACTTCCCAAAGCATTATTATGCATAAAAACATTATACATAACAGTAATAAAACATGATGCAAAATGGACGTATCAACTCCGCCAAGCTTAGACCTCGCTTGTCCTCAAGCGAAAGCCGATATCAAAGAACATGCCCACATGGTTTGAGAGAGAGGTGTTGATAAAAACAAAATACGAACATAGAAGCATCATGCTTATAATTATAACAGCAACAAAACTAACATAAAAGTTTCTCATAAAACTTTTATTTTGTAGCAACATCATATAACTTCTTATGAGCAAATAATAATTCATCACAACATGGAAGTATAAATCATAAACCTTATTGGAAACCAGCAAACTATGTTCTTAGTCAAGTTTTCAACTACAATTCATCATATTTTTAGGAAGAGTCTCATGTAGGAGCCTCTAGGCAAGTCCACATACTCAACCATCATTTAGTCTTCTGTGATTGCTAACGCTCACAGCATACCCATGGACAAAAAGTTTCAACCAGACACATATAAAGATAGGGGCTTATAGTTTGCCTCACGACATATTCACCTCAAGGGTGATGTCAACAATAATAACTCCTGCTCACTCATATCCAACTGGTCATATGTGCCTAGATCTTTCCTCATCACATGATGCTTGCCAAACGAGAAAAATAAAAAGGAATAGGGAAGAATACTTTGACTCTTGCATAAAAGTAAGTACATAAAAGTAAAAGATAGACTCTTCGCAGAGGGAAGCAGAGGTTGTCATGTGCTTTTTAGTTTGTATGCCAAATCCCTTAGCGCAAAAGAACGTCACACTACATTGCCTCTTGTGATAGCAACCTTTATTATGCAGTCTATCACTTTTATTACTTTGCAATCACAAGTTTGCGCAATGCTCAATTTTCGCTTAGACTAATTGATCCAACACTTTTTAGAAGCAATTTTTATTACCTTGATGCACCAATGACAACTTACTTGAAGGATCTAGTAATTGATCCAACACTTTTGAGAAGCAATTTTTATTGCCTTGATGTACTGATGACAACTTACTTGAAGGATCTTATTCATCCATAGGTAGATATGGTGGACTCTGAAAGATGAGTTTGGGTTTTGGCTTTTTGGATGCACAAGTAGTATCTCTACTTAGTGCGGAGGTTTTGGCTAGCAAAGATATTGGGCAAGCACCACATGTTAAAGGATCTATGACAATATAACTTCTATGTGAATATGAACTAGCATAAATCATTACGTTGTCTTCCTTGTCCAACGTCAACAATTTTGGCATATGATATTTATTGGAGGCTCACAATCACAAAAGATTTCCATGATAGTATATTTGCATGTGAATCTTCTCTTCCCTAATCAATTCTTTCATGAGTTGCATCATTGACTAATGCTATGTTTGCCAATCTCCAATAAATTTTATCACTTATACTTTTCTTTATTGTGATGTCATTACTCACCATAAGATTAGCATATGATATTTTTTATTTATTTTCTTTTATCAAGGTTGCAACAATAAAGTAAATGAGGCAAAGTCTCAAACTAAACTTTATTATATAACTCTCATTCGATTACATAGATGGATAGATCATGAAACTAGCAATTGAAGACAGATCATACTAAACTTTTATTCAACTAAATCATGAAAATGTTAAAGATCAAAAATAGAAAACAAAAGGTAAAAGTGATGGTGATACGATACCGAGGCACCTCCCCCAAGCTTGGCTCAATCCAAGGGGAGTTCCCATACCCGTGTACTCAGATCTCCTTTGGTGGTGGTGATGATGAAGGTGGTTGTGAGGCGTCACACTTCAGCTCCAATAGGTACCTCAATTTGTGGATGATGCTCCTGAGGGTGGAGATATGCTCTTCTAGCAAAATATTTTCACAGGTGAGGAATTTATTCTGAACATGAACCTCCTCGAAAGCCCTGAAAGCTTCAATTTCAAGAGGGGTAAGATGAGGATAGTAAGGCCGAAGGATACCTTCTTCTTCCTCTTCCACCATGCCCGTGTATTGCCCTCCTTCTTGAACTTGATTCTTCATAGACTCCTTGACCTTGTTCTCCTTATCGGATTCTTTTGGCTCTTCTCTTTTCAGCTCCATCTTCATCAACCAAGCATCTTGTTCTACATTATTGGGAGAGGAAGAAGATATGATACCTGGCTTGACAGATCTGCCAGAAAAACAGCACGAAACAAGAACAGAGGAAAATCTCGCGATTCGGTGGTCAAAATAGTCGGGGTATATATAGAGAATTTTTATTCTTGGAAATCAAGCAAACGAGAGGAAAACGGAGCCGGGAAGGTTCGTGAGGTGGACACGCTCCACCAGGGCACGCTCGGGATGGCAACCGCGCCCTGGTACTCCGTGCCCTCCTCGGTTACCTTCGGGTTTATTTTTTATTTCCTAAAATTCCTAAATATTCCAAAATTGATAAAAAATATTTTTGCGGATTTTTCGGAGACTGTTTACTCACCGTATGACGTACCTCTTTATTTTCACGATTCTGGAGTGTTCCAGAAGGTTTCTTTTTTGTGTTACTCCGGTGTCATGGTTTGGATAACATTGCTCTCAACATTAATAGGTGTACCTGAGATATAGTGCTTAATTCTTTGTCCATTGACCACCTTCGAGTTAGTACCTTCGGCATTATTAATCTTAATAGCTCCAGAGCGATAAACCTCTTCGATGACATAGGGTCCTTCCCAATTGGAGAGAATTTTTCCTGGAAAAAATCTGAAACGAGAATTGTATAAAAGAACATATTCTCCAACTTTGAATTCTCGCTTTTGGATTCTTTTGTCATGCCATCTTTTATATTTCTCTTTAAATAACTTGACATTTTCATAATCTTGGGTTCTCCATTCATCTAATGAGCTAATGCCTATTTCCACTAGCAATTTTGAAGTCATAGTTCAGTTCTTTGATTGCCAAACATGCTGTACGTTCTAATTCTAGAGGCAAATGGCAAGATTTCCCATATAGCATCTTGTATGGAGACATACCGATAGGATTTTTATAAGCAGTTCTATAGGCCCAAAGTGCATCATCTAATTTCTTAAACCAATTCTTTCGAGAGCTATTGACAGTCTTTTGTAATATCAATTTTATTTCTCTATTACTAAGTTCAACTTGACCACTAGATTGAGGATGATATTGTGATTCATTTCTATGGTTAACATCATATTTAGCAAGCATCTTATGGAAAGCATCATGAATAAAGTGTGAACCACCATCAGTCATTATATATCTAGGGACTCCAAACCTTGGGAAAATAACTTCTTTAAGCATTTTAATGGAAGTGTGATGATCAACACTACTAGTTGGGATAGCTCCTACCCACTTAGTGACATAATCAACAACAACCAAAATATGAGTGTACCCATTAGAGGAAGGAAAAGGTCCCATATAATCAAAACTCCAAACATCAAATGGTTCAACATCAAGTGAATAGTTCATAGGCATTTCTTGATGCTTACCAATATGACCAATTCTTTGACATTCATCACAAGATGAGACAAACTTACGAGCATACTTTAAGAGAGTGGGCCAATAAAAACCAGATTGTAATACCTTATGAGCAGTTCTATCTCCAGCATGATGTCCTCCATAAGCTTCAGAATGACATTTCCATAAGATTTGTTCCTGTTCATGCTCAGGTACACAACGTCTAATAATACCATCTACTCCTTCTTTATAAAGATGTGGGTCATCCCAAAAGTAATGTCTTAAGTCATAGAAGAATTTTTTATTTTGATGGTATGTGAAACTAGGTGGAATATATTTAGCAACAATGTAATTAGCATAATCAGCATACCATGGAGTGTTTTGAGAGACATTTATTGCAGCTAGTTGTTCATCAGGAAAACTATCATCAATAGGCAGGGGGTCATCAAGAATATTTTCTAACCTAGAGAAGTTATCAGCTATGGGGTTCTCATCTCCCTTCCAATCAACGATATGTAAATCAAATTCCCGAAGCAAGGGAACCCACGTTATGAGTCTAGGTTTAGGATCTTTCTTTTCCATGAGATATTTTACAGCAACATGATCAGTGTGAACAGTAACTTTGGAATCAACAATGTAATGTCTGAATTTATCACAAGCCAACACGACTGCTAAAAATCTTTTTGAGTAGTGGCATAATTTCTTTGGGCATTGTCTAGAGTTTTTCTAGCATAATGGATAACATTTAATTTATTATCAACTCTTTGTCCTAGAACAGCACCAATAGCATAATCACTAGCATCACACATAATTTCAAAAGGCAAGTTCCAGTCAGGTGGTTGAACAATAGGTGCAATGGTTAAGGCTTTCTTTAGTTGTTTCAAAGGCTTCCATGCAATCATCATCAAAAACCAAGGGAATAGCCTGTTATAAAAGATTAGTAAGAGGCCGATAAATCTTTGAGAAGTATTTAATAAACCTCCTATAGAAACCAGCGTGACCAAGGAAACTTTGAATACCTTTGATATCTTTAGGACATGGCATTTTCCCAATTGCATCAACTTTAGGTTGATCCACCTCGATACCTCGTTCGAAGATCTTATGCCTGATATGTCCATTTTGCATCATGCTTTTATATTGATATTTATTGCATTATGGGTTGTTATTACATGTTATGGTACAATACTTATGCCTTTTCTCTCTTATTTTACAAGTTGTACATGAAGAGGGAGAATGCCGGCAGCTAGAATTCTGGACTGGAAAAGTAGCAAATCTGAGAGACCTATTCTGCAGAACTCCAAAAATTCTGAAAAGTTATAGAGATTTTTTTGGAATATATGAAAATATTGGGCGAAACAAATACCAGAGGGGACCCATCAGGAGGTCACAAGCCTGCCAGGCGCGGCCACCCCCTGGCCGCACCTAGGTGGCTTGTGGGCCCCCTGGCAGGTATCCGGTGCCCATCTTCTGCTATATGAAGGTTTTAAACCTGGAAAAAAAATCATAAGAGAGCTTCGGGACGAAGCGCCGCCGTCTCGAGGTGAAACTTTGGTAAAACCAATCTAGAGCTTCGACAGAGCTGTTCTGCTGGGGAAACTTCCCTCCCGGAGGGGGAAATCAAAGGCATCGTCATCACCAACGATCCTCTCATCGAGAGGGGGTCAATCTCCATCAACATCTTCACCAGCACCATCTCCTCTCTGATAATCCCCAAGTGCAGGGAATCATCACAACAATTTCCAAAGGTGGAAGTGATAGGTATGGAGTGTCAAACCTACAAGGAGCTAAAGGTAAGATCAATATTCTCTCAAGTCCTATCTGCCATCGATACGACTCTACGTACACCGAACGTTTGCTTCCAATTAGAAACGAGAAATGAGACTACATTGTGGGTATAAAGAGGATAGCTTTGCATGATATCGGAGAACTAAAATATAAATATGGGTGCTGTTATCATAATATTATATATTACAAATAGCGAGTGTGGAATAATGATGGGTCGGTGTGCGGAATTATCCTAGGAGATTGTTAACAAGATCGGAAATCATTATTGCAGTTTTATACAAGGGAGAGGCATAAGCTAACATACTTTCTCTACTTGGATCATATGCACTTATAATTGGAACTCTAGCAAGCATCCACAACTACTAAAGATCATTAAGGTAAAACCCAACCATAGCATTATAAGGTATCAAGTCCTCTTTATTCCCATACGCAAACAACCTACTTACTCGAGTCTGTGTTTCTATCACTCATGCCACCCACCATAAGCGATCCATAAGCATATTGCAAACCCTACAACAAGGATCCCTCATGCTTGCGCGACACGGAGAGCACCATAGGAAAACACCAATAATAAAACATGCATCTCAAACCAATCTAGATCATCAATCAACCCAAAGGACAAAAGTAATCTACTCAAAACATCATAGGATGGCAACACATCATTGGATCATAATATGTAGCATAAAGCACCATGTTCAAGTAGGTGATTATAGCAGGGTGCGGGAGAGTGAACCGCTAAAAGGAGTTGATGATGGTGATGAAGAAGGTGATGTTGATGAAGACGATCACCGCGGCGATGGTTCCCCCGATGGCACTCTGGCACCACCGGGAGCGAGGGGAAGAGGTTCTTCCCCTCGTGCTTCCTCCTCCATGGCCTCCCCCTCTATGGGGAGAGGTTTTCCCTCTGGTCCGTGGCCTCCATGGTGTTGATGGTCCCTCCGGGACGATGAAGATGGTCTCCAGTGATGGTGACCCCCTCCGACAGGGTGCCGTAGAGGGCCAAGATTCATTTTTCGTGGCTCTAGAAGTGTGTGGCGGCGGAACTCCCGATCTAGGTTATTCCTCGGAGGTTTTGGAATATTTGAGGATTTATAGAGCTGAGAGGAAGGTCGGTGGACTCCCGAGGGGCCCACAAGCCCGGTGGCCGCGCCCAAGGGGGTTATCGCGCCCCTGGGGCTTGTGGCCTCCTCAGCCTTCCTCTCGGGTGACTGTTCGCTCCATTATTTTTTATATTTTCCAAAAATATTCTCCGTAAATTTTCAGCTCGTTCCGAGAACTTTTATTTCTGCACAAAAACACCACCACAGTAGTTCTGCTGAAAACAGCGCCAGTCCGAGTTAGTTGTAGTAAAATCATATAAAAATCATATAGAATTATTGCAAACATGGCATGAATACTTCATAAATTATAGATACGTTGGAGACGTATCAGCATCCCCAAGCTTAATTCCTGCTCGTCCTCGAGTAGGTAAATGATAAAATAAATAATTTATGAAGTGTGAATGCTAGCAAGTGCATAAGTTTGATCAATAATAATTTCAATCACTTTTTCTAGCATCAATATATATCATAAACAGTAGCTCATCTCATAAAACTTCTCATGATCGAGTAACAAGCTATTCACATGTTAAAGTATAGACTAGAAAGCTTCTCGAAAGCTAACAAACCATATTCCTAGTCATCGAACAATTGCAATTCATCTTATTTTCAGGAAGGGTCTATGTAATAGCTTTGATTTAGCAAATTCCACATACTCAACTATCATATAGTCTTCCATGATTGCTAGCACTCAAAGCATATTTTTAGAACAAATAGCATCCATCGAACACAGAGAAATATAGGGGCTTAATGTTTCGCCTCCCAACTTATTTATCATGTAGATAATTGTCAACAATTATAATTCATGATCAAATATATTTGGATGGCCATATATGCTCGGATCTTTCCCCACCACATGATGATTGCTAAGAGAAAAAGGCGAAATACAGGAAGTGGTGAAGATCACCATGACTCTTGTGTATAGGTAAGTACTAGAAAATAAAAGATAGGCCCTTCGCAGAGGGAAGCAGAGGTTGCCATGCGCTTTTTGTTTTTGGATGCGCAAACTCTTAATGTAAAGGAATGTCACGTTGTATTGCCCTTTGTGATAGCAACCTTTATTATGTAGTCCGTTGCTTTTATTTCTTTGTCATCACAAATTCGTACAATGCTTATTTTCCCTTACAATAAAAGATCTTACATATTTAGGAGCAATTTTTTACTGCTTTTTGCACCGATGAAACTTACTTGAAGGATCTTATTCAATCCATAGGTAGGTATAGTGGACTCTCATGGCAAACCTGGTTTAAGGGTGTTTGGGTGCATAAGTAGTATTTCTACTTGGTGCAGAAGTTTTGGCTAGTATGAGGTGGAAGCAAGCACCACATGTTGGAGGCTCCATAACAATATAACTTCTTTGCAAATATACTCAACCATAACTCATCACGTTGTCTTCCTTGTCCAACTTCAACTAATTTGCTCAAGTTTTAAAATAATTAATGGGTAATCAAAATCATAGAAGATGTCCAAGATAGTATATTTATATGTGAAATCTCTCTTCCTTCAATATTCTTCCATGAATTGTTCAAGTGACCAATGTGGTGTTTGCAAACTTTCAATAAATTTCACCACCTATACCTATTATTTGTGAAGTCACTACTCCCCATGGGATAAGTATATGAAGCATTTTTAATTTCATATTTATGATATTCAATTCATTCAACCATTTACTAATAGGATATAAGTGAAGCACGAGAGTGAATGACAAACTACTCCAAAAAGATATAAGTGAAGATCAACACGTACTTAATTAGATAAATATCCATGTGGGGACTATCTCTTATTAAAAATTTCAGATCCAATGATTTTATTGAAACAGCAAACAAATTAAAAATGGCACTCAAGAATAGTATGCATCATGTGAACGAATAAAAATTTAGGCTCAACATAGGCTAACCGATAATTGTTGATGAAGAGAGGTGCGATGCGTAGCATCCCCAAGCTTAGATACTTGAGAGTTCTTGAAATATTTTCTTGGGGTGCCTTGGGCATCCCCAAGCTTGAGCTTTTGTATCTTTTTCAATCCTCTCATATCCTGGTTTCACCTATTCTCAAAAAACTTTAACGACACAAAACTCAAAAAGAACTCGTGAGGTAGGTTAGTACACATAAGAATAAATCAACACTTCATGTACTGCCAAGACAAGTTGCATAATAATTTTCAAACATTAGGTTCTGTATACTATCATTTCCACAATTTATATCTACCAGTATAGGCTATGGAAACTATAGGATAAGTAGATAACAAAACTATGACAACAATCTGTCCAACAGAACAGTCTGTAATAATTTATTAAACTAGTGCACCTATGGAACTCTAAAAATTATTAAAATTTAATAAATTCTAAGGAATGTATATGAAAATACCTTTTAAAAATTTCAGAATTTTTCTACGTTCTAGTAAAATATGAAAATTCAAACACTACAGCAAAAGTTTCTGTTTTTTACACAACACACATAAAACATGCAATGCAAGCATCCTAAGGCAATTCTTGGAACTTTTTATTTAAAAACAAGATTATAAATAACACCTAACAGAGAATAATAAAAATAAAATGACGCTCCAAGCAAAACTCATCTTATGTGATGAATAAAAATATAGCTCCAAGTAAGATACACCGATAGTGTTGAAGACGAAAGAGGGGATGCCTACCGGGGCATCCCCAAGCTTAGATGCTTGAGTGTTCCTTTAATATTACCTTGGGGGTGACTTGGGTACCTCCAATATTGGGTTCTTGTCACTCTTTATTCCCCTCATATCGGTATCTCACCCAAAACTTGAAAACTTCAATCACACCAAACTTAACAGAACTTCGTGAGAAGGGTTAGTGTAATAAAGATTAATCATTCACTTAGATACTGTCAATACAAGATTCATAATTGTTAACCCATGATACCTAATGTATTATATCATTCCCATAATTTATATTACTCAATATAAGCTATAGGAACACTTGCAACAAGCAAACTGTGCAAGCAAAAACAGAATCTGTCAAAAACAGAACAGTCTGTAAAGATCTGAATGATCACCATACTTTCCTGACTCTAAAAATTCTGAAACTTTTTGCATATCACATAATTTGCATATAAATGTTGTGTAAAAATTGCAGAATTTTTTGACGCTCCAGTAAAATCAAACAATTCAAATACTTGACACAAAACTTTCTGTTTTTGCACAGAATCAAACAAGTAAGTATCCATACTATCACAAAGGCTTTACTTGGCACTTTATTGAAATGAAAGACACAAAAAATGATTACTAAAGTATATTAATCATGTCAACACATAAAAACATAAATTAAAAGTATTGGGTTGTCTCCCAACAAGCGCTTTTCTTTAATGCCTTTTTAGCTAGGCATGATATTTCAATGATACTCTTCCAAGCCAAATTCCGATGATCATTATATTCATACTCTAAAAGATATAAGTGAAGTTCATAGAGCATTTTAATTAATATAGATTTACCAACATCCAAGCTCAAAATGTATAAGTGAAGCATATGAAGCATTCTATGAAGCCATACTCAAAAGATTTAAGTGAAGCACAAAGAACATTCTATAAAGCCATATTCAAAAATTTAAGTGAAGCACAAAGAGCATTCTCCAAATCCGTACTCAAAATATTTAAGTGAAGAACAAATATTATTATACAAATCCATCAAGGACTATCTCATACTAGAAGGGAGCATAAAGGAAAAGACAAACATTAAAGACACATGTCATGTGAATAAAACAGAAACCGAGGTATACCGATAATTGTTGAAGAATAAAGATGGGATGCCTTCCGGGGCATCCCCAAGCTTAGGTGCTTGAGTATCCTTGAAATATTTACTTGGGGTGCCTTGGGAATCCCCAAGCTTGAACTCTTGTCTCTTCGTATTCTTCTTATATCGATACCTCCTTGATCTTCGAACACTTCATTCACACAAAACTTAACAAAACCCTTGTGAGATCCGTTAGTATGATAAAGAAAATTACTACTTTAAGTTCTGTTGTGAACTCATTCCAAATTCATATTAGCATTATATCTACTGTAGTCCCACTTCACCATGGTTCATACTCCCTGATACAAGCCATAGATTCATCAAAATAAGAGAACAATGCATAGAAAACAGAATATGTTAAAAACAGGAAAGTCTGTAGTAATATGGAAACTTCTTATACTTATGTAACTCAAAAAATTAGGAAAATTTAGGAACTATTAATTTTTTTGCATATAATTACTGTGTAAAAATTTCAGAAACTTTTGACGTACGAGTAAAAAATGTAAATTCAGGCACTACATCCAAAGTTTCTGTTTTTGCACTGCACACACCAAACAAGCAATCTAATCATCCTAAAAGCAAATCTTGGCACATTATTTTTATAATAAAATGGATATATACAAGGTGATAATTAGTTTACAGAATATTCCATGAAAAATTCTATATTGTTTCCATGAAGATGAACACAAGTGTTCAAGGTCGACCCTCACTTCTCCAATGCACAACCTTCCAATCACTTCTCTTTTTGAAAAACTTCTTAGGCAAAAGGGACAAGTAACTATTTTTATATTTTTATTTTTTTAAATTCTTTTGTTTGTTTCACCCACAACTAAGGAAAGTAAAAAGGGAAAACAAAATCTATTTAGTGAAGAAAGCAAGCAAGGATACACGAGAATATCAACCCCACGCTATTGCTCCCCGGCAATGGCGCCAGAAAAAGGTCTTGATAATCCCCAAGTGCAAGGAATCATCATAGAAATTTCCAAAGGTGTAAGTGATAAGTATGGAGTGTCAAACCCACAAGGAGCTAAACGTAAGATCAATATTCTCTCAAGTCCTATCTGCCACCGATACGACTCTACGTACACCGAACGTTTGCTTCCAACTAGAAACGAGAAATGAGACTACATTGGGGGTATGAAGAGGATATCTTTGCATGATATCGGAGAACTAAAATATAAATATAGGTATGTTATCATTGTTGGGGAACGTTACATGGTAAACAAAAAAATTCCTATGCACACGCAAGATCTATCCATGGTGATGAGCATCTACGAGAGGGAGAGTGGATCTACATACCCTTGTAGATCGCTAAGCTGGAAGCGTTAAGAAACGCGGTTGGTGTAGTCGAACATCTTTGCGATCTAAATCGCTGAGCATCCCACGATCTCATCACGATCCATCCCACGATCCAATCACGATACGTCCCACGAACTCATCACGATCCGTCCCGCGATCTCATCATGATCCGTCTCGCGATCTTGATCACGGTCCTTCCGATCTAGCGCCGAACGGACGGCACCTCCGCGTTCAGCACACATACAGCTTGATGACAATCTCCGCCTTCTTGATCCAGCAAGAGGGAGCGGAGAGGTAGACGAGTTCTCCGACAACGTGATGGCGCTGCTATCGTGGTTTTATCATGGCAGATGTCCGGGTGAACGGACTTCAGTTCGAGGCCATCGCCAATGAGGTGGACTCAAAGGGGTTAGTCGGGACGAAAGACACGGGTTTACCCAGGTTCGGCCCCTCAAATCGAGGTAACAGCCTACGTCCTGCTTGTTTTTGTATTACTTGCGTATCAATTACAAGGAGCTAAAAGCTTGACCTAGTTCTCGATTGCCTGTCCTCTAAGTCGCCCCGGGTCTGCCTTTATATAAGAGGTCAGAACATCCGGGTCGTTACAATTGCTAACCGAGTCTCTCTCTATATTCTTGTCCAAGCCGTCTGTGAGTCGGCTTGCACGCCCGGGTCTTCTCAGTCCGGGCCGTCGTACGGCCCACACCGTGAGCCGCCTATCCTCTTGGGCCACTTAATATTACGACTCACCTTTGGGCCGGTTCACGAGCCAATAACATGACCCGAAGCCTCTTTGGCGGGTCATATCCCCAACATTAGGCCCCAGGTTGAACTGAGCTTGCTCACTTCATCCTTCTCTTCCAGTTTTGGTGAGTCGCCCGGAAATGAACCGGCGTGACGTCATGAGATCTGCTGACGTGTCACCAAATCTTTCACTTAACTGTCATCCCGAGAATCGAGGCGTCCTCCTCGGTCGAACGGTGTCATCGCCTGGATTTTCACGCCTTCCTTAACCCCCTTTTAAATATGACTCGTGCGGGTCGGGGTTTCCATTCTCCTGCCCGTGCCTCTGTTTCTTCGTCTTCTTCCTGTCGCCGCCCCAGCGCCTTCGAGCTCTGCGCCGACGCTGTCCGTACATCGTCCCCGACCTTGGCCGCTGCATCACCCTGAACGTACCAGAGATCCGTCTGCCTCTGCCGCGCCGTCTCCGGTAAGTTATCCTGCTCCCTAGATGGTCGCTGCTGTAGTAGGGTTTTCACCGGTGCTCCGCCGCCGTCGTTTGGGCTCCAGCACCGTTATCGCCAGTGCATCTCGACGCCGCTAACGTCTTTAGGATGCGCTTTTTCTCCGCCGCCGCACACGGGCCGGTCGCGCGTAATGCACGGGCCTCGATGGCCCCAGTCCGTTTCTTTTTTCCTCCACTGTTCATCGCTAGGTCAGAATAAAATTTATTTTCTCTGCTTTTGTAGATCCGTAGATATAGTGACATCTTGCGGAATCTGTTTTTAGGACTTAGTCGATTTTTCGATCTTCCCCTTCCCTGTTGAGTCGCCAAGCTCCTCCGGCTCTTACCAGCCGGGTCTTCCGCTTTATCTGTAGAGCCCTTAAACTTTTAAGCCGTCAAAAATATTTGCTTGCGCTTCGACTCATCGCGCCTTTTATCTTGCACAACACTTAAGCCGCCAACATGTCTCGTGCGTCCAACTCATGCAACTGGGTTGGGTCATGCATTACAGAGGACTTTTTTGTCGGATTTTGTTCATGCGGGTACTCTTCCTCCTAAGGAAGTCATTAGCTGGCGGGTCCCAGGTGATGAGACGCGGCCCAAACCTCAAGAAGGTGAAGTGGTGGTGTTCTCTGACCATATTGAACGAGGGTTCGTGCCTCCCGGCTCCAAATTCTTTCGGGACGTCCTTCACTGTTATAAGCTTTACCCGCAAGACTTGGCCCCCAATTCCGTCTCAAACATATGCAATTTCCAAGTGCTCTGTGAAGCTTACCTTCAAATCAAGCCGTCGGTGGGATTCTTTCGGGAGTTCTTTTATGCTAACTGGCAAACTGAAGTGAAAGTCGGCCCGAGCCTAGAACTTGGAGGCATATCCATCCAATGGCGTAGGGATATCATCTTTCTAGCTACACAGATGCCGAGTCACCCCAAGGACTGGAACAGGACCTGGTTCTATTGCAAGGACACCTCTCCCGAAAACGAGCGTCCTTTGCCGGGTTATCGTCCTTCCCGGTTCACAACAACATCAGAGGTTCCTGGCCGGCTATTAGCTCAGAACATGCAAGATATGAGCCGGCCCATGCCAAAATCAAGGCTCTCATGGCCAACGGCTTAATCGGGCTGGACCTGATCCGCTACTGGGTTTCGTGGCGGATTATGCCTTTGAGCCATAGAAGCCGGCTCATGTGCGAATATAAAGGCAAGTATGATAGCTCATTGTGCTTCAGCCGATCTACGCTGACAGAGAATGACATTACCCTCGCCATCCGGAGCCTTGTCCATGAAGCTTCCGGATCATGTAGCGAAATTGGCCTGGCACCTTTTAGTGCCAACAATCCGGCTCCCGATGTAAGTTTAATCTCTTCCCTTCCGTCTCTTAGACGTTGTTTGCATTTTGCTGATTTGATATTCACTCTCCGGGTCATTCTTATAGGCCGACTCAGACTTCTGGAAGAGGGAATATGTTTCCCCTCCGAAAAAATCTAGGAAGAAGGTCCCAACTAAGAAGGCTAAAAAACATGTCCCGCAAGATAATTTGTTTGACCCGCCACCATCATCCAGCTCAGAGGTAAAGTTTCAACTGTCTTGCTTGATCTTTTACCTTCCTATTTTAACACTTTCTTTATTCGTAGGATGAAGTGGAAACCAGCCGTGCCAATGCTCCTGAGGTAAATTACCTTTCCTCTGGCTCAAAATGTTTCATCCCCCAAAAGCCACGGTGGGTTATCAGAAAAGTTCCTCTTTCTCACCCTCTTGCTTATCTAGCTCCCGATTTTCTCTTAAAAAAGCAACAGCAAATCAAGCGTCAATAGACTCGAAGCACCGGCTCTACCGAGCTCATGTTCGGGTTGCCAAACTCTCCGGCTCCCAAGAAACGCCCCGCCGAGGTTTAAACCCCTTCTTTTCCTTTATCTTTCCTTTGTAAACTTGATACTCTCTTCACCTTTCTGTTTTATTTTTGTAGAAATCTCCTTCCTCCGGCGACTCTTCGGAGTCAATCATACCACCGCCCAAGATTAATCAGCTGTAAGCATCTGGATATCCGGCTGTTACTATGATAGCAATATCTTCAACTACTGATCCTTCTTTTTTGTAGTGCTCAAGCTAAACGTCGCAAGGCCAACAAGCCCTCCTCCGGCCCAATTATTGAAGAACCGGAGCCCGAATAGCCGGAGGAAACTCAACCAGAAGAAAACCCGCCGGCTGCCTCCACAGAGCCGGCCGCTGAAGATGTCATCATGGAGAGCCCTCCAAGGGCTCCTTCCAAGCCGGTGACTCCTGCCAAGACCCCTGATACTCCGGATGTTGTTATCACCGGGTTCGATC
This sequence comes from Hordeum marinum, assembly GCA_022496015.1. Taxonomy (NCBI): domain Eukaryota; kingdom Viridiplantae; phylum Streptophyta; class Magnoliopsida; order Poales; family Poaceae; genus Hordeum; species Hordeum marinum. The sequence goes on along the minus strand of CM039678.1, from coordinate 205,962,676 downwards.
ATCAAACGCCTCCGGCTCATGTGTTGACCAAACATACAGAGCCGGCTGAAGCCTCGAAGAAACTGAACTTCGACTCTTCATGCGAGAAGATGACTGTTGAAGAGCTACACGCTGGGTACATAAACCGGGTTACCACCAGCAGGGATTTGGAACTTCGGTTGATCTCTTCCATGGAGACAAAATATGAGGTACTTTTCCTTCTTTACTATATCCTTTCTTAGCCCCCAAGATCCGGCTTAACGTATTGAATCGTTGAGCCGGGTCTTTCTGTGACCTCTTGCAGAGATTGCCATGTCAAATTCCTTTAAAATTGCTTTAGCTTTGTACTGTAAGTAAAGTGAACTGCCAATCATAGCCCCCAAGGGCCGTCTCAGATTACATTTGAGCCGGGCCTGTAATGTAGACAACTTGAAGATGTAATCGTAGCCCCCAAGGGCCGGCTCAAACTTGATCAAGTTGAGTCGGTGCTTCCATTATTAACACATTGAAGAGCCATTATATAGCCCCCAAGTTCCGGATCAACTTCGAAGGAAATGAACCGGAATTGCATACTTGCAAGATAAAATATACATTAGCCCCCAAGTGTCAAATATATTGCTTGCAATCTGTTTGAGACTTGTATTTGCTTTTAACACTCGTCCTGCATTTTGGCGGCTTATCTTGTATTTTGATGTATTATAGGAAGCTTTGAATGAAGCCGGGTCTCAGCTGACGGATCTGAAGGCCAACTTGGCAGCTCAACAAGAAGCTCGAAGTATCGCGGATGAAAAATGCCGGCTTCTCTCAGAGGAACTGGCCAGTGTTACCGCCGAGCTTACCTCTTTAAAAGAGACGGCTGAATCTGAAAAGGCCGGTTTAACCTAACGGGCGGATGACGCCGAGCAGCGGCTTATAGCCGTGGCGGATGAACTTCAAGGTCTGAAACAACATATTGCGAAGATGTCAGCCGCCCTATTTGGTAAGCTTTCTTGTTTACTTTGTACTATTTAGCATTGTTAGTGAAAAAACTGGCGGCTCATTAATTTTATCCGACTCATCTAGGTCCCAGGAGCCGGTAGTTGTCTTCTAATAGCCTTCTGCCACTGAAGGCCATTTATACTTTTGCAGAGCAATTATACTGCGTTGCCATCTTCACGATCAAGAGCATGAAGTACAAGGAGAAGATCCCCACTGCTCTGAAAGGGGTCTTGGAACTCTTCTCTACAATGCCTAAGCAGATTGAAGAGCTCAAGAAGTCCGCCTTCTGCCAAGGAGCCGTTGCCGGTTTGAGCCGGGCTCTTGCCTTCGCTCCCGAGCTAACGCCGGCTGAAATGATGCATGGCTATCCATCTAAAAGAGATGACGGCTTAGATTTCACCGAGGAAGAATATACCCGGTGTGTCAAAGAGTCGCGCTATTTGGCCTCTGTTCTGGCGGATGAAGCTGATTTGAGCACCTATCAGGCGGCTTATGACGCAGATGAGAAGAGAATCCGCGGGCCTCTCTACGAGTGGAAAGATCTGACACCCGCCCATAGTAAGGATCTCTTTCCTTGTGAGCTTGACGCATCTCCATTCCTTGAGGGGTCATTTGCTAGTCTGGCTGACTGTAACTGGGACTTGGGCAATCTTCAAATAAAGCCAGCAGAAGACCCGGAGCAGGATGAGCCGCCAACAACTAAATTGTAATCTTTTAGCCTTTCTGAGGACAGACTTATGTAATGACCCGCCGTGGGCGGTTGACAATGCTTTTGCTCTTTCTGAGAGTATCTTTTGTAATAGAGTAACCATGACTCTGCCAATTGGTGGCCATATATATTTGCACCTCTCTGTGTTTTAATGTGTTGCCGGCTCTTCAGGGATATACCTTTGAAATTTTCTGATGAGGGGCCTGTCTTTTAAGACGCCATTCCTTTCTCCAGAATATTAAAACCGGACAATCTCTTTGAGACCTTAAATTTTGTTGACCGAAGCCACATGGCTCCGGCTTTCATCAGGCGGAGTTATTAAAGAGCCGGTTGTATTTAGAATAATGTAAGCTATACCTGATGGTAAGAAGCCTCTATCGACAACTGCGGCTATTGATGAGCCGGAACCTTTGAGGAGAGTTCGGCTGTGTAGCCCCCAAGTGCCGGGTAGTTTCACCCGCGACAACCCGGGACTTATAATTGCCTGGCTTTGATAAGCCGTCATGATACCATACGCAATGATGATCTTTCCTTCCTCAAAAAACTCATACGACGGCTCTTCTGCGTGGATCCGAACGGTTAAACTCATACCGGTTCAGGGTCTCTGTCGAGATTGGCCGTCAATTATTTGAACCGGCTCAGGGTCTCTAGGCGAGATTGGTCGTCAATTTCTTGAACTGGCTCAGGGTCTCTAAGCGAGATTGGCTGGTAAGAGTATAGTGAACACCGGTTGTCAATGGGAGATGTAAGCTATACCCCAAGGCAAGAAGCCTCCATCGACATCCGCGGCTAATAATTAGCCTGAGACGGCATAAAGCCGGCTGTTTGAAAGGAGAAGTAAGCTATACCTGAAGGTAAGAAGCCTCTTTGAACAGCTACAGTTGATAAGCAACTGAATTTTGGCGTAAACGCCGGTTGTTAGGGTGAGATAAGCGAACCCGTCGGTAAGAAGCCCCCTTAGACAACCACGGTTAATAAGTAACCGGAAGTGGCATAAAGCCGGCCATTAGGGTGAGATAAGTGATACCCGTCGGTAAGAATCCCCCTTCGATGGCCGTAGTTGATAAGCAACTAGAATTTGGTATACACACTGTTGTCTTAGGGCACTGTAAGCTATACCGAAAGGTAAGAAGCCTCCGTTAACAATCAGCGCTTAATGTAACCAAACTGGGCATAAAGCCAACTGTGCAAGGGAGAAGTAAGCTATAGCCGGAGGTAAGAAGCCTCCTTGCAACAGTTTAATGACAGCTGACTGTGCAAAGGAGAAGTAAGCTATACCCAAAGGCAAGAAGCCTCTTTGCAACAGTGTTTAATAAGGCGTAAAGCCAAAGGGTAGATCAACCGTTTTGACGGCGAATGACCCTCTTCAACTCAAACTTTTTGAACCGGAAGATTTTATCTTGTTTGTACAAAGGTGTACATAAGAGCAGAGGCCCTAGTCTTGTGAAAGGATGCTAGCTTTTACTCATGTGCTCATGATATATACAATGATAGCGGCTTTCAACCCTGTTAAGTAAAGTATGGTCGCAGATGTGCGATATTCCAAGGCCGCAACGTCTCTTGTCCCGCAGTTTTTGACTCATCTCTGACATCCATGAGGTAATATGACCCGTTGTTAAGGTTCCTGCTGACCACAAAAGGCCCCTCCCATGGTGGAGATAACTTATGCATTCCAGATTGGTCTTGAATCAACTGGAGCACCAGGTCACCTTCCTGGAACGTCCGGGTCTTTACCCTGCGGCTATGATAGCGTCGCAGGTCTTGTTGATAAATTACCGACCTGGCTGCTGCTAACTCTCGTGCTTCATCCAAGGCGTCCAACGCATCTTGGCGGGCTACCTCATTGTCCGTCTCAACATAAGCTGCCTCCCTTGGTGAATCGTGTCAGATGTCACTGGGTAGAACCGCCTCAGCACCGTATACCATGAAGAAAGGTGTAAAACCTGTAGATCTGTTAGGTGTAGTTCTGATGCTCCATAAGACGGAAGGCAACTCCTCAACCCAATATCCGGGTGTCCGTTTCAAAGGAACCATGAGCCGTGGCTTGACACCTCTCAAAATTTCCTGATTGGCTTGCTCTTCCTGACCATTAGACAGTGGATGTGCCACGGCTGAAACATCAAACCGGATATGCTCTTTCTCACAGAACGTTTTCATAGCTCCTTTGGATAAATTTGTCCCATTGTCTGTAATAATACTGTGTGGATAACCAAAGCGATAAATCAGCTTCTTAATAAATTGAACCGCCGTAGCTACGTCACATTTACTGACCGGCTCTGCCTCTACCCACTTAGTAAATTTATCAACCGCCACCAAAAGGTGCGTTTTCTTATCCTTAGATCGCTTGAAAGGTCCTACCATATCAAGCCCCCAGACCGCAAACGGCCAAGTGATTGGTATCATCCTCAACTCTTGAGCCGAAACGTGAGCATGCCGGCCGAATTTCTGACAGCCGTCACACTTGCGAACTAAGTCCTCTGCATCCTTGTGAGCCGTCAACCAGAAAAACCCATGTCGGAAAGCTTTAGCTACGAAAGATTTTGACCCGGCGTGATGCCCACAGTCACCAGCATGAATTTCACTTAATATTTGCCGGCCCTCCTCTGGTGAGATGCAGCGCTGAAAGACACCCGTCACACTACACTTATGTAACTCACCATTAACAATCGTCATAGACTTAGAATGGCGAGTGATCTTCCTGGCCAGATCCTCCTCTTGAGGTAACTCGCCGCGTGTTAGATATGCCAAATAAGGAATAGTCCAATCTGGGGTAGCATGCAGAGCCGCCACCAGTTCTGCCTCCGGGTCAGGAATTGCCAGATCCTCCTGAGAAGGTATCTTGACAGTCGGATGATGCAATACATCCAGAAAAACATTAGGTGGTACCGGCTTTCGTTGAGAACCTAACCGTGACAAGGCATCGGCCGCCTCATTCCTGCGATGATCAATGTGATCCACCTGGTACCCCTTGAAGTGACCAGCAATGATATCAACCGCTTGTCGATAAGCCGCCATCCGCGGATCCTTGGAATCCCAAGTGCCTGAAACTTGCTGAGCCACCAGATCTGAGTCGCCTAAACACCCGACCCGACTTAAATTCATCTCTTTAGCGACTCTGAGACCATGGAGCAGTGGTTCATACTCAGCTGCATTATTAGTACAAGGGAACATTCACCGGAGCACATAACAAAAGTTGTCACCCTTGGGGGCGGTGAGAACAACTCCTGCCCCGGACCCTTCTAGCTGCTTGGATCTATCAAAGTGTATAGTCCAATACGTGTTATCCGGCTTCTCTTCAGGGGCTTGACATTCAGTCCAATCATTTATGAAATCCACCAAAGCTTGAGACTTAATTGCTGTACGAGGAACATACTTGATGCCAAAAGGACTCAGCTCTAAGGCCCACTTGGCAATCCTCCCTGTAGCCTCTCTATTTTGAATGATATCCCCCAACGGGGCAGAACTGACCACTGTTATTTGCTGCCCCAAAAAGTAATGTTTTAACTTGCGATTGGCCATGAAAACTCCGTATACTAACTTCTGCCAATGCGGATACCTCTGTTTAGACTCTGCCAAAACTTCACTAATGTAATAAGCCGGCCTTTGCACAGGATACTCCTTCCCTGCCTCCTTGCGCTCAACCACAATTGCCACACTGACCGCTCTGTTGTTAGCCGCCACATAAAGGAGCAAAGGCTCTTTCTCAACCGGAGCAACTAACACTGGCGGCTCAGTCAATTGTTTTTTAAGAGCTTCAAGTGCTTCGGCCGCTACTGCGCTCCACTCAAACTTGTCTGTCATCATCATCTGGTATAAGGGAATAGCTTTCTCCCCAAGTCGACTTATGAAGCGGCTCAACGCAGCAATCCGTCCTGCAAGGCGCTGAATGTCATTAATGCACATCGACTTACCCAAAGAAGTGATGGCCTTAATCTTATCTGGGTTAGCCTCGATGCCTCGCTCAGAGACCAAGAAACCCAAAAGCTTTCCTGCTGGAACACCAAAGACACACTTCGTCGGGTTAAGCATCATCTTGTAGACCCAAAGATTATCAAAGGTTTCTTTCAAATCCTCTAAAAGAGTTTCCTTCTGTCTGGACTTAACCATGATGTCGTCTACGTAAGCATGGACATTTCGGCCAATCTGACTGTGGAGGCAATTCTGCACACAACGTTGGTAAGTCGCCTGGGCACTCTTGAGCCCGAAAGGCATGGAGACATAGCAGAATGCCCCAAAAGGTGTAATAAATGCCGTCTTCTCCTGATCCTTCGTTGCCATTTTGATCTGATGATACTCTGAATAAGCGTCCAGGAAGCATAAACTTTCGCATCCGGCTGTTGCATCAATAATTTGATCGATACGAGGGAGCGCAAAAGGGTCAGCCGGGCAAGCCTTGTTAAGGTCTATGTAATCTATGCACATACGCCCTGTGTCGTTCTTTTTTAGTACTAGCACCGGGTTAGCCAACCACTCCGGGTGAAAAACTTCCACTATAAAGCCTGCGGCCAAGAGCTGAGCAACTTCCTCCCCAATAGCTTTACGTCTCTCTTTGTTGAACCGCCGCAGAAACCGTTTGATCGGCTTAAGCTTTGGATCCACATTAAGATTGTGCTCAGCGAACTCTCTCGATACACCCGGCATGTCAGAAGGCTTCCATGCAAAGATGTCCCGATTCTCTCGGATGAATTCGATGAGCGCGCTTTCCTATTTGGGATCCATGTGAGCCCCAATGATGAACTGCTTGGATGAATCACCCGGATTGAAATCTACTGCCTTGGTATCATCCGCTGAAAACTTGACTGGCGGCTCAACTTCTGCTGTAGGCTTCTTGAGCGGGGTCATATCCTCTAGATCAACGTTCTCCTTGTAAAATTTCAGCTCCTCCCGAGCACAACTAGACTCTGCATAAGCCGCATCTCCTTCTTCACACTCAAGAGCCGTTTTCCTGTTACCGTGAACGGTAATTGTGCCATTTAAGCCGGGCATTTTGAGTTGTAGATAAACATAACAAGGCCTAGCCATAAATTTAGCATAAGCCGGTCTCCCAAATAACGCATTATAGGGACTTTTGATTTTGACCACTTCGAACCACAAAGACTCCACCCTGTAATTATGCTCATCCCCAAAAGCTACTTCCAACGATATCCGGCCCACCGGGTATGCTGATTTACCCGGGACCACACCATGAAAGACAGTGGAGGAAGGTTTAAGATCCTTGTCAAGCAACTTCATCCGCCGGAAAGTGTCATAGTAAAGGATGTTGATGCTGATACCTCCGTCCATGAGCACTTTATTCACCATATAGCCATTCACCTGAGGGGCCACAACCAGAGCCAGCCGGCCCGGGTCATCCACCCGCGGCGGGTGATCCTCTCGGCTCCACATTATATCATATTCAGACCACGGCAAATATCGCGGGAGAGCCGGAGCAACCGTATTAACCGCTCGCCTCCGCAACTTCTCATCTCGCTTACTGTGACCGGTCGTAAATACGTGATACTGCCCAGAACTGAGCTGCTTCGGGTTACTCTGAAACCTTGACTGATTGCACTGCTGCTGATTGTTGTTATTGTCGTTGTTGCCAGGATGCTGTTGGTGCCCCCCTTGGTTATTCTGACCCGGATGCCCGTTTCCTGAACCGCCGGCGCCGAATCTAGCCCCTGATCCGCCGTGCCCTGAGCCACCGGGCGGGCCATCGCCCTGGTTATTACGCGGTTGGGAAAGCTGGTTTTTGAACCTCTGCATGATAAAGCAATCATCACACGCATGCAACGCCGGCTTGTCAGGCATGCTGTGCTCCGGACAGGGCTTCCTAAGCGCCTCCTCTAAATTAAAGGCCCCCCTGTTCCTTGGCCGGAATCTTCCACCCCCTTGGGATGATTCTGTCCTGTGTTGGTATTCACCACCAGCTCGGATCCGCCATCAGCGTTCTTCCGCTTATTCTGATTCCCATTGTTCGAAAAACCTTTTCCTTGATTGTTTTTATTCCCTTTGATTGGCTTTTTCATCATCCGAACTCGGATCCTTGGTGTTATCTGAGTCGGCGTACTTCGTCAAGGCCGTCATGAGCTCTCCCATATCCTGACACGTGCGCTTGAGCCAGCCGAGCTTATGCTTCAATGGAACAAAATGACAATTCTTCTCTAAGATAAGCACCGCTTGAGCCGTCGTGATCTGCTCTGAAGAGTGAATAATGGTCGACACCCGCCGGACCCAATGATGGGCCGACTCATTCTCCTGTTGAACGCAATGGTCCAGATCGACAATAATCACAGGCTGCTTACAGGTCCCCTGGAAATTCTTAATAAACTTTGCTCTCAGCTCCGCCCATGAGCTTATTGTGTTAGGTGGCAGACCTTTCAGCTATGTACGGGCCGGACCCTCAAGCATCATGATGAAGTATTTTGCGTATACCGCCTCACTGACATCCAACATCTCCATGGCCAGTTCATAACTTTCAACCCACGCCTCCGGGGGTAGATCAGCTGTGTAATTCGGAACCTTTCGAGGCCCCTTAAAGTCTTTGGGTAGCCGTTCACTCCTTAGAGCCGGGGTTAAACATGGCACCACTACGGCTCTGGTACTAACTACTCCCATTGACACGGAAAGCGCCGGCTCTGGACGGGCTGCAGCTACCTCCGCCTCTCGCCTGTCTCCCGCCTGGTCCATGATGGCCTGTGCGTCCAGAGCCGCCCTATTGTCCTCTGGTGGTCCGCGGCGCGAGTGACTGCTGGAACACGCCGGCGACTCATAACGCCGGCTGAAACTTCGACTGGGGAGGGGGGTAGAGTGAACCCGGCTCCGGCTGTGAGTATACTTGTCTTGCTGGGCCATGGCCGTCTATAAATATCCAATGGCGTTCCACAGCTCCTCCGCAAAGGGCGCCTCATCTGGGATGGGGATCGTCTCAAGCCGGGCGGCCGCTGCTACCATGTTCTCGGTCGGGTTAGAATAATGACCCGCCGGTGTTGGAAAAACCCTGGGAGAGATTTGGTTATGCTGGGGTGGATGAATCGCCGGGCGCTCCATCGGGCGGCTCTCCGGCACACCCATAACCCGCCCCGCACTAGGGGTGTTAAAAAGGTTCCTCGCTTCGTAACGTTCTGGTAGACGGGACTGATGCCTCCTCCGGTGCACCGCGGCCGCTGACCTCTGCTCTAGCTCCAGTCGGAAAGTGTCTGCCTTGATACGCTCTACTTCTTCCTCCATCTGGGCTTTCAGCTCGTCCATCCTTTGTCGTTCCTCTGCCGTCCGGCCCTTGATCCGTGCCACCTCTAGATTCCTAGCTGCTTGATTATCTGGGGTTACCTCTGTGGCCATGAGAGTTGTGAGTTCGTCCATCAATTCCACTAGAACCTGAGCCGGTGGCGGCGGGCTATCACCTGCTGCGGCGGCCCCCGCAGCCGTGTCACCGGTGGCTGAAGCCGATCCTGCCATGAACACCGCCGTGTGCACCGGGGGGCTCATAGCACCCGTCTCAATGCCCTCTACCTCAGAATAGTGGTCGTAGTAGCCCCCAAGGCCACCGTTGCTAAGTTGATACACTGATTCTGTCTCCCCACTGGAAGACTCATCTTCCGAGCAAACGAGAGTTCCCTGTGACCCGGACGCTTCTAGGTCCATGCCTTGAGTGAAGCCCACGAGAACGTGCTTTTGACCCAGACGAGCACGGGCAGACTGTGTAACACACGCAGAATGGAGACGCCGAGCCGGCTCGACGATGTTGGTGCAGACATCTGGCCCGGGTGTAGATCCATCAACCTTTCCGATGAAAACTTGGATCCCGCCGAACGGAACCCGGAACCCATACTCCACAGAACCAGCATCAAGCTCCCAGCCGGCGTCGTCGATGTAGAGCCGGCCGCGGCGACTCTTGATCATCCTTCCAACCACGTATCCTTCGAGCCTTGGGAGAGAGCCCTTTGAGAACTCAACACCACCAAGCGCTAGCCCCACGTTGGGCGCCAACTATCGTGGTTTTATCACGGCAGATGTCCGGGTGAACGGACTTCGGTTCGAGGCCATCGCCAATGAAGTGGACTCAAAGGGGTTAGTCGGGACGAAAGACACAGGTTTACCCAGGTTCGGCCCCTCAAATCGAGGTAACATCCTACGTCCTGCATGTGTTTGTATTACTTGCGTATCGATTACAAGGAGCTAAAAGATTGACCTAGTTCTCGATTGTCTGTCCTCTAAGTCGCTCGGGTCTGCCTTTATATAAGAGGTCAGAACACCCGGGTCGTTACAATTGCTAACCGAGTCTCTCTCCATCTTCTTGTACAAGCCGTCTGTGAATCGGCTTGCACGCCCGGGTCTTCTCAGTCCGGTCCGTCGTACGGCCCACACCGTGAGCCGCATATCCTCTTGGGCCACTTAATATTACGACTCACCTTTGGGCCGGTTCACGAGCCAATAACATGACCCGGAGCCTCTTCGGTGGGTCATATCCCCAACAGCCGCGGCAATGGTGGTGGAGCAATTCCGGCAGGGCTTCGCCTAAGCACTGCAGAAAACCGATCTAGAGGAGAAATTATGCACTAGAGGAACGGGTAGCACGTGGCTGAAAATCTAGTGCCAAAAAGCCTAAAATCTCCAGTATATATAGGAGGAATAGAGGATGAGGCTTGGCCATCAAGGGACCAGCCCTTGGTTCGGCCAAATCAAGGAGGAGAGGTGGACTCCTCCAATCCTAGTAGGACTAGGATTCCTCCCTATTTTGCCTTTTTTCCACCTTTTCTCTTTGGGTTTTCTCTCCCAGCCGCATGGGCCTTCTGTGGGACTTCCACCAGCCCACTAAGGGCTGGTATTCACTCTCCCACAGCCCATGTAACCCCTTGAGTTGAAATACCCCTCCCGATGGTCTCCCGGTACACTACCGGCACTCCCGGTACACTACCGATGAGCCCAAAACTTTTCTGGCGACCAAAATAGGACTTCCTATATATCAATATTTACCTCCGAACCATTCCAGAGCTCCTCGTGATGTCCGGGATCTCATCTGGGACTCCGAACAACCTTCAGTCACCACCATACATAACTCTATACTACTGAAACGTCACCAAACCTTAAGTGTGCAGACCCCGCGGGTTCGAGAACTATGTAGACATGACCGAGACACCTCTACAGTCAATAACCAATAGTGAGACCTGGATGTCCATATTGGTTCCTATATATTCTACGAAGATCTTTATCGGTCGAACCTCTATGTCAAGGATTCAGTTAATCCCGTATGATATTCCCTTTGTTCTTCGGTATGTTACTTGCCTAAGATTCGATCGTCGGTATCTCCATACCTAGTTCAACCTTGTTACCGGCAAGTCTCTTTAATCGTTCCGTAATACAAGATCCTATTACTAACACTTAGTCACATTGCTTGCAAGGCTTATTGTGATGTTGTATTACCGAGTGGGCCCTGAGATACCTCTCCGTCACACGGAGTAACAAATCCCAGTCTTGATCCATGCCAACCCAACAGACACCCTCAGAGATACTTGTAGAGCACCTTTATAGTCACCCAGTTACGTTGCGACATTTGATACACACAAGGTACTCCTTCGGTGTCAGTGATTTGCATGCTCTCATGGTCATAGGAACAAATACTTGACATGCAGAAAACAGTAGCAATAAACTGACACGATCATATGCTACATTTGTAGTTTGGGTCTTGTCCATCACATCATTCTCCTAATGACGTGATCCCGTTATCAAATGACATCTCATGTCCATGACTAGGAAACCATAGCCATCTTTGATCAACGAGCTAGTTTATTAAAGGCATACTAGGGACATGGTGTTGTCTATGTATCCACACATGTATCTGAGTTTGCGGTCAACACAATTATAGCATGGATAATAAACGATTATCATGAACAAGGAAATATGATAATAACCAATTTATTATTGCCTCTAGGGCATATTTCCAACAGTCTCCCACTTGCACTAGAGTCAATAATCTAGTTCACATCACCATGTGATTCACATTGGTATGAATCTAACACCCAATGAGTTCTGGGGCTTGATCATGCTTTGCATGTGAGAGAGGTCTTATAGTCAACGGGTCTGCGACATTTAGATCCGTGTGTACTTTGCAAATCTCTATGTCAAACTGTCAACACTGCTACCACACTCCACTTGGAGCTATTCCAAATGGCTGCTCTACTATACGTATCCGGATTGCTACTAAGAGTCATCCGGATTGGTGTCAAAGCTTGCATCGACGTAACTCTTTACGATGAACTCTTTCTTACCTCCATAATCGAGAAAAATTTCCTTAGTATTTTAGTTACTAAGGATGATCTTGACCGTTGTCCAGTGATCCACTCCTGGATCACTCTTTTACCCCTTAACGGACTCATGGCAAGGCACACACAGGTGCGGTACATAGCATGGCATACTATACAGAGCCTATGGCTAAGGCAAAAGGGACAACGGTCGTCCTTTCTCTTTCTTCTGCCGTTGTCGAGCATTGAGTCTCACTCAGTTTCACACCTTACAAATCAGGCGAGAACTCTTTCTCTGACTGATCCATTTTGAACTCTTTCAAAATCTTGTCAAGGTATGTACTCATTGAAAGTCTCATCAAGCATCTTGATCTATCTCTATAGATCTTGATGCTCAACAATTAGGTAGCTTTATCCAGGTCTTCCTTTGAAAATCACTTTTCAAACAACCGTTTATGCTTTCCAGAAATTCTACATTATTTCCGATCAACAATATGTCATCCACATACACTTATCATAAATTCTATAGTGCTCCTGCTCACTTTATTGTAAATACAATTTTCTCATAAACTTTGTATAGACTCAAAAACTTTGATCACCTCATCAAAGTGTATATTACAACTCCGAGATGCTTGCTTTAGTTCATAGAAGGATCAATGAAGCTTGCACACCTTTTAGCATCCTTAGGACTGACAAAACCTTCTTGTTGTATCTCATACAACTTTTCCTTAAGGAAGGAAACGATGTTTTGACATCCATCTACCAGATTTTATAATTGAAAAATGCAGCAACTACTAACGTAATTCCAACAGACTTTAGCATCGCTACGAGTGAGAAAGTCTCATCGCAGTCAACTCCTTGAACTTGTCGGAAACTTCTTTGCGACAAGTCGAGTTCTATAAATGGTGACATTTACCATCAGAGTCTGTCATCATCTCAAAGGTCCATTTGTACTTGACGACCTGCCGTCCAATGAGCAAGTCTACCAAAGTCTATACTTGGTTTTCATACATGGATCCTTTCTCGGATTTCATGGCCTCTAACCATTTGTCGGAATCTAGGCCCATCATCGCATCTCCACAGCTCTTAGGTTTATCGTTGTCCAACCACATGACCTCCAAGATAGGGTTGTCGTACCGCTCAAAAGAAGTACACATCCTTGTCGACCTACGAGGTTCGATAGTAACTTGATCCGAAGCTTCATGATCATCATCATTAACTTCCTATTCAACTTCCTACTCTCTAGTTGAAGCAAAGGTTCAACAACCTCATCAAGTTCTATCTTCCTCCCACTCAATTCTTTCGAGAGAAAATTTTCTCGAGAAAGGACCCAGTTTTAGCAACAAATACTTTATGCTTGAGTCTGAGATAGAAGGTTCACCCAACTGTTCTTAGGGTATTCTATGAAGATGCATTTGTCCGCTTTGGGTTCGAGCTCATTAGGTGAAAACATTTTCCACACAAGCGTCGCAGCCCCAAACATTAAGAAATGACAGCTTAGGTTTCTATCAAACCATAATTCACATGGTGTCATCTCAACGAATTTAGATGGTTCCCTATTGAAAGTGAATGTAGTTTTCTCTAATGCATAACCCCAAAATTATACTCAAAACGATAAGAGACATCATAGCACGCACCATATCCAATATCACGACTATGACGTTCGGACACACCATCACACTATGGTGTTCCAGGTGGCGTGAGTTGTGAAACAACTTTCACATTGTCTAAAGTTATATGCCAAACTCGTAACTCAGATATTCACCTCGATGATCATATCGCAGACATTTTTATCTTCTTGTCACGATGACTTAATCTTCACTCTGAATTTGCTTGAACCTTTCAAATGATTCAGACTTGTGTTTCATTAAGTAAATATACACTATATCTACTCAAATCATCAGTGAAGGTAAGAAAATAACGATATCCAACGCACACTACAAGACTCATTGGATTGCATACATCAACATGTATCATTTCCAATAAATCACCTGGCCGCTCCATCAATCCGGAAAATGGGGTCCTTAGTCATCTTGCCCAAGAGGCATGGTTCACATGTCTCAACTGATTCAAAATCGGATGAGTCCAAAGATTCATCAGCATGGAGTTTCTTCATGCGCTTTATACCAATATGACATTTAGCAGCAGTGCCACAAGTATGTGGTACTATCATTATTAACTTTGTATCTTTTGGCATCAATGTTATGAACATGTGTATTACTACGATCAAGATTCAACAAACCATTCTCACTAGGTGCATGACCATTGAAGGTATTATTCATGTAAACAAAATAACCATTATTCACTAACTTAAATGAATAACCATGTCGCAATACACACGATCTAATCACGTTCATGCTCAACGCAAAACACCAAATAACATTTATTTAGGTTCGTCACTAATCCCGAAGGTAGAGAGAGCGTGCGATGTTGATCACATCAACCTTAGGAAACATTTCCAACACACATCGTCACCTCATCCTTAGCTAGTTCTCCGTTTATTCCGTAGCTTTTATTTTGAGTTACTAACATTTAGCAACCGAAGCGGTATCCAATACCTAGGTGGTACTAGGAGTAGTCACAAGGTACACATCATTAACACGTATATCAAATATACTTCTGTCGACGTTGCCAGCCTTCTTGTCTACCAAGTATCTAGGGTTGTTCCGATTCAGCGACCGCTCTCCTCATAATCGAAGCACTTAGTCTCGGGTTTGGGTTCAACTTTGGGTTGCTTCACTGGAGCAGCAACTGACTTGCCATCCATGAAGTTTCCCTCCTTGTCCTTGCCCTTCTCGAAACTAGTGGTTTTACTAACCATCAACACTTGACGCTCCTTCTTGATTTCTACCTTCGTGGTGTCAAACATCGCAAACAACTCAGGGATCATTATTTCTATCCCTGGCATTTTATAGTTCATCACCAAGTTCTAGTAGCTTAGTGACAGTGACTTGGAGAACTATATCAATCACTATCTTATCTGGAAGATCAACTCCCACTCGATTCAAGCGATTGTAGCACCTAGACAATCTAAGCATATGCTCAATGATTGAGCTATTCTCCTTCATCTTGCAGGCAAAGAATCTTGTTGGAAGTCTCATATGTCGCAACACGGGCACGAGCCAAAGATCCTAATTTCAGCTCTTAGAACATGTCATATGTTCTGTGACGTTCAAAATGTTTTGGAGCCAGAATTCTAAGCCGTAATGCATGACGCACTAAACTATCAAGTAATCATCGGAATGCGCCTGTCAGATGTTCACAACATCTACAGACGTTGCTAGAGGGGTTGGCACACCGAGTGGTGCATTAAGGACATAAGCTTTCTATGCAGCAATGAGGACAATCCTCAGATCACGGACCCAGTCTGCAATATTGCTACCATCATCTTTCAACTCTATTTCTCTAGGAACATATAAAAATTCAAGGGAGCTACAACGCGAGCAAGTAATCTACAACATAATTTGCAAAGACACTACTAACTATGTTCATGATAATGAGTTCAATTAATCATATTATTGAAGAACTCCCACTCAAATTGACATGTGTTCTGCATGTGCAACACTGGCTTGCACCCGTTGTATGTGAACGTAGAGTCTATCACACCCTATCATCACGTGGTGTCTCGACACGACGAACTTTCGCAACGGTGCACACTTGGGGAGAACACAATTTATCTCGAAATTAAGTGAGGGATCACCTTATAATGCTATCGTCGTCCTAAGCAAAACAAGCTGCATAAAAGGATTAACATCACATGCAAATCATAAGTGACATGATATGTCCATGAACTTGTGCTTTTGATCTCCATCTTGAAAGCACTGACATGATCTCCATCGTCACCGGCACGACACCATGATCTCCATCAACGTGTCGCCATCGGGGTTGTCACGCCCATCATGCTTGTAGTACTATTGCTACCGTTTAGCGATAAAGTAAAGCATTACATAGCGCTTTAATGATTGACACGCAGGTCATACAATAATTAAAGACAACCCTATGGCTCCTGCCGGTTGCCGTACTCATCTACATGCAAGTCATGATATTCTATACAACACATGATCATCTCATACATCACATATATCACATCATGTAATTGGCCATATCACATCACAACATACCTTGCAAAAACAAGTTAGACGTCCTCTAATTGTTGTTGCATGTTTTACGTGGCTGCTATGGGTATCTAGCAAGACCAATTCTCACCTACGCGTAAACCACAATGGTGATATATTAGTTGCTTTTCAACCTTCTCAAGGACCGCCTTTGTCGAATCCGATCCAACTAAAGTAGGAGAAACTGCCACCCGCCAGCCATCTTTTGCAACAAGTTGCAGTTGAGGGAACTAGTCTCTCGTAAGCGCACGAGTAATGTTGGTCCGGGCTGCTTCATCCCACAATACCGTTGAACCAAAACACGACCAAGGGCGGAAGCAATCTAAGCATAAACGCCCACAAACTCTTTGTGTTCTACTCCAGATCTCATCTACACATAGACCTAGCTCATGATGCCACTGTTGGGGAACGTTGCATGGGAATCAAAAATTTTCCTACGCACACGCAATATCTATCCATGGTGATGAGCATCTACAAGAGGGAGAGTGGATCTACATACCCTTGTAGATCGCTAAGCGGGAAGCGTTAAGAAACGCGGTTGGTGTAGTCGAACGTCTTTGAGATCCAAATCAACGAGCATCCCGCGATCTCATCATGATCTGTCCTGCGATCCAATCACGATCCGTCCCGCGAACTCATCATGATCCTTCCCACGATCTCATCATGATCCGTCTCGCGATCTTGATCACGGTCCTTCCGATCTAGTGCCGAATGGACGGCACCTCCGTGTTCAGCACACGTACAGCTTGATGACGATCTCCGCCTTCTTGATCCAGCAAGAGGGAGCGGAGAGGTAGACGCGTTCTCCGGCAGCATGAAGGCGCTGCGGCGATGGTGGTGGAGCAATTCCGGCAGGGCTTCGCCTAAGCACTGCAGAAAACCGATCTAGAGGAGAAACTATGCACTAGAGGACCGGGTAGCCCGTGGCTGAAAATCTAGTGCCAAAACCCCTAAAACCTCCAGTATATATAGGAGGAAGAGAGGAGGAGGCTTGTCCCTCAAGGGACCAGCCCTTGGTTCGGCCGAATCAAGGAGGAGAGGAGGACTCCTCCTCCAATCCTAGTAGGACTAGGATTCCTCCCTATTTTGCCTTTTTTCCACCTTTTCTCTTTGGGTTTTCTCTCCCAGACGCATGGGCCTTGTGTGGGACTTCCACCAGCCCACTAAGGTCTGGTATTCACTCTAACACAGCCCATGTAGCCTCTTGGGTCGAAATACCCCTCCCGATGGTCTCCCGGTACACTACCGACACTCCCAGTACACTACCAATGAGCCCGAAACTTTTCTGGCGACCAAAATAGGAGTTCCTATATATCAATCTTTACCTCCGAACCATTCCGGAGCTCCTCGTGATGTCTGGGATCTCATCCGGGACTCTCAACAACCTTCGGTCACCACCATAAATAACTCTATACTACCGAAACGTCACCAAACCTTAAGTGTGCAGACCCCGCGGGTTCGAGAACTATGTAGACATGAACGAGACACCTCTACGGTCAATAAACAATAGCGGAACCTGGATGTCCATATTGGTTCGTACATATTCTACGAAGATCTTTATCAGTCGAACCTCTATGTCCAGGATTCAGTTAATCCCGTATGAAGTTCCCTTTGTTCTTCGGTATGTTACTTGCCCGAGATTCGATCGTCGGTATATCCATATCTTGTTCAACCTCGTTACCGGCAAGTCTCTTTACTCATTCCGTAATACAAGATCCCGTGGCTAACACTTAGTCACATTTCTTGCCAGGCTTGTTATGATGTTGTGTTACCGAGTGGGCCCTGAGATACCTCTCCGTCACACGGAGTAACAAATCCCAGTGTTGATCCATGCCAACCCAAGAGACACCCTCGGAGAGACCTATAGAGCACCATTATAGTCACCCAGTTATGTTGCGACGTTTGATACACACAAGGTACTCCTCTGGTGTCAGTGAGTTGCATGATCTCATGGTCATAGGAACAAATACTTGACATGCAGAAAACAGTAGCGATAAACTGACACGATCATATGCTACGTTTGTAGTTTGGGTCTTGTCCATCACATCATTCTCCTAATGACGTGATCCCGTTATCAAATGATATCCCATGTCCATGACTAGGAAACCATAGCCATCTTTGATCAACGAGCTAGTTTATTAGAGGCATACTAGGGACATGGTGTTGTCTATGTATCCACAAATGTATCTGAGTTTCCGATCAACACAATTATAGCATGGATAATAAACGATTATCATGAACAAGGAAATATGATAATAACCAATTTATTATTGCCTCTAGGGCATATTTCCAACAATCATAATATTACAATATATTACAAATAGCGAGTGTGGAATAATGATGGGTCGGTGTGCGGAATTATCCTAGGAGATTGTTCATAAGATCGTAAATCATTATTGCAATTTTACAAGAGGGAGAGGCATAAGCTAACATACTTTATCTACTTGGATCATATGCACTTATGATTGGAACTCTAGCAAGCATCCACAACTACTAAAGATCATTAAGGTAAAACCCAACCATAGCATTATAAGGTATCAAGTCCTCTTTATTCCCATATGCAAACAACCTAGTTACTCGGCTCTTTGTTTCTATCACTCACGCCACCCACCATAAGCGAGTCATAAGCATATTGCAAACCCTACAGCGGGGATCCCTCACGCTTGCATGACACGGAGAGCACCATAGGACAGCACCAATAATAAAACATGCAACTCAAACCAATCTAGATCATCAATCAACCCAAAGGACAAGTAATCTACTCAAAACATCATAGGATGGCAACACATCATTGGATCATAATATGTAGCATAAATCACCATGTTCAAGTAGGTGATTATAGTAGGGTGCAAGAGAGTGGACCGCTAAAATAAGATGAGTATGGTGATGAAGAAGGTGATGTTGATGAAGACGATCACCGCGGCGATGGTTTCCCCGATGGCACTCCGGCACCACCGGGAGAGAGGGGAAGATGTTCTCCCCCTCGTGCTTCCTCCTCCATGGCCTCCCCCTCTATGGGGAGAGGTTCTCCCTCTGGTCCTTGTCCTCCATGGTGTTGATGGCCCCTCCGGGACGATGAAGATGGCCTCCGGTGATGGTAACCCCCTCCGCCAGGGTGCCGGAGAGGGACAAGATTTGTTTTTCGTGGCTCTGGAGGTGCGGCGGCGGAAATACCGATCTAGGTTATTCCTCGGAGGTTTTGGAATATTTTAGGATTTATAGAGCTAAGAGGGAGGTCGCTGGACTCCCGAGGGCCCCAGAAGCCTGGTGGCCGCGGCCAGGGGGTGGCCGCGCCCTTGGGTCTTGTGGCCTCCTCGGCCTTCCTCTCGGGTGACTCTTTGCTCCTGTATTTTTATATTTTCCAAAAATATACTCCGTAAATTTTCAGCTCGTTCTGAGAACTTTTATTTCTGCACAAAAACAACACCATGGTAGTTCTGCTGAAAACAACATCAGTCCGGGTTAGTTCTAGTAAAATCATATCAAAATCATATAGAATTATTGGAAACATGGCATGAACACTTCATAAATTATAGATACGTTGGATACGTATCACTCTCCAAACCCTAGTTCATCTCTTGTATCTGATCTTTGTTTCAAACCTCAGATTGGTACCTGTGGGTTGCTAGTAGTGTTTATTACTCCTTCTAGTTGATGCTAGTTGGTTTACTTGGTGGAAGATCATATTTTCAGATCCTTCATGATAATTAATACTCCTCTGATTATGAACCTGAACATGCTTTGTGAGTAGTTATGTTTGTTCATGAGGACATGTGATAAGTCTTGTTATAAGTAATCATGTGAATTTGGTATTCGTTCGATATTTTGATGAGATGTGTGTTGTCTCTCCTCTAGTGGTGTTTTGTAAACATTGACTACATAACACTTCACACCATTATTTGGGCCTAGGGGAAGGCACTGGGAAGTAATAATTAGATGATGGGTTGCTAGAGTGACAGAAGCTTAAACCCTAGTGTATGCGTTGCTTCGTAAGGGGTTGATTTGGATCCATATGTTTCATGCTATGGTTAGATTTATCTTAATTCTTCTTTCGTAGTTGCGGATGCTTGCAAGAGAGGTTAATCATAAGTGGGAGGTTTGTCCAAGTAAGGGCAACACCCAAGCACCGGTCCACCCACATATCAAATTATCAAAGTAACGAACGCGAATCAAATGAGCATGATGAAAACTAGCTTGACAGAAATCCCCATGTGTCCTCGGGAGCGCTTCACTTTTTATAAGAGTTTGTTCAGGCGTGTCCTTTGCTAAAAAAGGTATTGGGCTACCTTGCTGCACCTTTGCCACACTTGTTACTTGTTACTCATTACAAATTATCTTATCACAAAACTACCTGTTACCGATAATTTCAGTGCTTGCAGAGAATACCTTACTGAAAACCGCTTGTCATTTCCTTCTGCTCCTCGTTGGGTTCGACACTCTTAGCTATCAAAAGGACTATGATAGATCCGCTATACTTGTGGGTCAACAAGACTCTTTTCTGGCGCATTTTTGGGGAGTGAAGCACCTTTGGTAAGTGGAATCTGGTAAGGAAAAATTTATATAGTGTGCTGAAATTTACTGTCACTTGTTACTATGGAAAGTAATCATTTGAGGGGATTATTTGGGGTACCTTCACCTCGACCAGAAGCATAGAGAGATTCTCCTCAACCTACCGAACCTACTGAAAATATTTATTATGAAATTCCTTCGGGTATGATAGAGAAATTGCTGGCTAAATGTATGCAGGAGATGGAACACTACATCTTGATTTGCATCTAATACATGTGGATGAAGTTTGTGGATTATTTGAGCTTGTAGGTCTGCCCAAGGATCACGTCAAGAAGAAGGTATTTCCTTTATCTTTGAATGAGAAGGCATTGACATGGTATAGGCTATGTGATGATATTGGATCATGGAGCTACAACCGATTGAAAATGGAATTTCATCAGAAGTTTTATCCTATGCGTCTAGTTCATCGTGATCGGAATTATATCTATAATTTTTGGCCTCATGAAGGAGAAAGAATCACTCAAGCTTGGGGGAGTATTAATTCAATGTTACATTCAGAATTTTATGCTGGACTTTCTCGTAATGATCAATCCATGCTCGATACTTCTTGTACTGGTTCCTTTATGAAGAAAGATATTGACTTCAAATGGGATTTATTGGAAAGAATTAAACACAACTTTGAAGATTGGGAACTCGACGAAGGTAAGGATTCAGGTATAAACCTTAAGTTTGATTGTGCTAAATCCTTTGTAGACACCGATGCTTTACGTGAGTTTAAAACTAAATATGGACTTGACTCTGAGATAGTAGCTTCTTTCTGTGAATCTTTTGCTGCTCATGTTGACCTCCCTAAGGAGAAGTGGTTTAAATATAATCCCCCCATTGAAGTGAAAGTAGTTGAACCTATTAAAGTTAAAGAGGAAACTATTACTTATAATGTTGATCCTATTATTCCTTCTACTTATATTGAGAAACCGCCTTTCCCTGTTAGAATAACAGAACATGCTAAAGCTTCAACTATGGTTCGTAAGAGCTATGTTAGAACACCTACACCTCCTGAACAAATTAAATTTGAACCTAGTACTCCTATGGTTAAAGATCTCTTGGTTGATAGTATTGATGGGCATGTTATTCATTTCTGTGATGAAGCTGCTAGAATTGCCAGACCTGATGCTAAAGATAAACATAGACCTATTGTTGGCGTGCATGTTGTTTCTGTTAAAATAGGAGATCATTGTTATCATGGCTTATGTGATGTGGGTGCTAGTGCGAGTGCAATTCCCTTTACCTTATATATAGAAATTATGAATGATATTGCACCAACTGAGCTAGAGGAAATTGATGTTACCATTAAGCTTGCTAATAGAGATACTATAGCACCAGTTGGGATTATTAGAGGTGTTGAAGTCTTGTGTGGGAAAATAAAATATCCTACTAATTTTCTTGTTCTTGCTTACCCACAAGATGATTTTTGTCCCATTATATTTGGTAGGCCTTTCTTGAATACTGTTAATGCCATGATAGATTGTGAGAAAGAAACTGTTACTGTAAGTTTTGGGGATGCGTCTCATGAGTTTAATTTCTCTAAATTTTTTAGACAACCCCATGATAAAGAATTGCCTAGTAAGGATGAAATTATTGGTCTTGATGTTATTGTTGTGCCTCCTACTAACCCCTTAGAACTATATTTGTTAGACCATGAAAACGATATGCATATGAATGAAAGGAATGAAATAGATAAGATTTTCTTTGATCAGCATCCTATTTTGAAACACAACTTGCCTGTTGAAATACTTGGGGATCCTCGTCCACCTAAGGGTGATCCCGTGTTTGAGCTTAAACAATTACCGGATACTCTGAAATATGCTCATCCTGATGAAAAGAAGATATATCATGTTATTATTAGTGCTAACCTTTCAGATCATGAAGAAAAGAGATTATTGAAAACTCTGAGGAAGCACCATGCTACTATTGGATATACTCTTGATGATCTGAAGGGCATTAGTCCCACTCTATGTCAGCATAAAATCAATATGGAACCAGATGCTAAACCAGTTGTTGATCACCAACGATGGTTAAATCCGAAAATGAAAGAGGTGGTAAGAAATGAAATATTAAAGCTTCTGGAGGCAGGTATTATTTATCCTATTGCTTATAGTAGATGGGTTAGTCCCGTCCACTGTGTCCCTAAGAAAGGAGGTATTACCGTAGTTCCTAATGATAAAAATGAATTGATCCCGCAAAGAATTGTTACAGGGTATAGAATGGTAATTGATTTTAGTAAATTATATAAAGCTACTAGGAAAGATCATTACCCTCTACCTTTTATTGATCAAATGCTAGAAATACTATCCAAACGCACACATTTTTTGCTTTCTTGATGGTTATTCCGGTTTCTCTCAAATACCTATGTCAAAAGAGGACCAAGAGAAGACCACATTTACTTGCCCTTTCGGTACCTTTTCTTATAGACGTATGCATTTTGGTTTACGCAATGCATCTGCTGCCTTTCGAAGATGTATGACTGCTATATTCTCTGATTTTTGTGAAAGGATTGTTGAGGTTTTCATGGATGATTTTTCCGTTATGGAACTTCTTTTGATGATTGTTTGAACAACCTTGATCGTGCTTTGCAGAGATGCGAAGAAACTAATCTTTTCTTGAATTGCGAGAAGTGCCACTTTATGGTGAATGAAGGTATTGGCTTGGGACACAAAATCTCCGAAAGAGGTATTGAAGTTGATAAAGATAAAGTTGATGCTATTGAAAAAATGTTATGTCCTACGGATTAGAGGTATAATAAGTTTCCTTGGTCATCTTGGTTTCTATAGGAGGTTTATTAAAGACTTCTCTAAGATTTCCAGACCTCTCACTAATATTTTGCAAAAATATGTTCCTTTCGTTTTTGATGATGATTGTGTAGAAGCATTTGAAATTCTCAAGAATGCCTTGATTTCTGCACCTGTTCTTCAACCACCTGACTGGAACCTACCCTTTGAAATTATGTGTGATGCTAGTGATTATGCCATTGGTGCTATTCTAGGACAAAGAGTTGATAAGAAATTAAATGTTATCCATTATGCTAGTAAAACTCTAGACATCGCTCAAAGAAACTATGCTACCACTGAAAAGAAATTTCTAGCAGTTGTGTTTGCTTGTGATAAGTTCAGACCTTATATTGTTGATTCCAAAGTAACTGTTCACACTGATCATGCTGCTATTAAATATCTTATGGAAAAGAAAGATGTTAAACCTAGACTTATTAAATGGGTTCTTATGCTACAAGAATTTGATTTGCATATTATTGATAGAAAGGATGCTGATAACCCCGTAGCGGATAACTTGTCTAGGTTAGGAAATGTTCTTGATGACCCACTACCTATTGATGATAACTTTCCCGATGAACAATTATCTATCATAAATGCTTCACGTAATGCTCCATGGTATGCTGATTATGCTAATTACATTGTTGCTAAATTTATACCACCTAGTTTCACATAAAACAAAAGAAAAGGTTCTTCTATTATTTAAGAAATTACTTTTGGGATGATCCACAACTTTAGCTATGAACGGTTCATTAATTTCTTCTTTAATAGGGGGGTGATACTTAAAACACTTCTCTTTTGAGAGATCAACATGAGCAGCAAATGATTCACAAAAGGGGCTACTATGTCAGAGTCAAGTCCATATTTTGTGCTAAACTTGTGAAAAGCATCGGTGTTCATAAAAGACTTAACACAATCAAATTCAAGCTTTATACCTCACTCATTACCTTCGTCAAGTTCCCAATCTTCAGAGTTGCGTTTAATTCTTTCTAAGAGATCCCACTTGAATTCAATAGTCTTCTTCATAAAAGAACCAATACAAGAAGTATCGAGCATGGTTTGATCATAATGAGAAAGCCGAGCATAAAAATTCCGAATGATAACTTCTCTTGGGATATCATGATTGGGGGCATGAATATAACATTGACTTAAGCCACCCCCAAGCTAGAGTGATACTTTCTCCTTCACGAGGCCAAAAATTATATCTATAATTCCGATCACGATGAACTAGATGCATAGGATAAAACTTTTGCTGGAATTCCAATTTCAAATGATTCCAGTTCCATGGTCCAATGTCATCACATAGCCTATACCATGTCAATGCTTTTACCTTCAAAGATAAAGAAAAAACCTTCTTCTTAACTTCATCTCCGGATAAACTTACAAGTTGAAATAGTCCACAAATTTCTTCCACATGGATTAGGTGCATATCAGGATGTTCAGTTCCATCTCCTGCATAAGGACTAGCTAGCAGTTGTTATAACATACCCGAAGGAATTTCCTAACCAATATTTTAGTAGGTGTTGTAGGTTGAGGGGCAATTAATTGTGGTTCCGGTCGAGGTGAAGAAACCCCTAAAAAATCCCTCAAAGGATTATTTTCCATAGTAACAAGTGACCATAAATTTCAGTACGTAGTATAAGTTTTTCCTTACGGATTTCCACTTACCAAGAGTGATTCACTCCCCGACAACGGCGCCAAAAAAGAGTCTTGATGACCCACAAGTATAGGGGATCAATCGTAGTCGGTAAGAGTGTCGAACCCAACGAGGATCAGAAGGAAATGATAAGCGGTTTTCAGAAATCAAGTAGGTAGCAAGTAGTTTGATATCAAGACAAATTGTAATGAGCAAGTAACGGTAACAATAGGTAAGGTGCAGCAAGGTAGCCCAATCGTTTTGTGGCAAAGGAAAGGCCAAAAGTATCTGTTATGATGAGAAAGTGTTCTTGGGGGTACACGGGAATTTCATATAGCCACTCTCGTCATGTTGGTTTGATTTGTGTTCGCTACTTTGATAATTTGATATGTGGGTGGATCCGTGCTAAGGTGTTGTTCTTAGTTGAACAAACAACCTACTTATGATTAACCCCCTCACAAGCATCTATAACTACAAGAAAATTATTAAGATAAAGTCTAACCACAGCATTAAACATGTGGACCCAAATCAGCCCCTTACGAAGTAGCGCATAAACTAGGGTTTAAGTTTCTGCCACTCTCACAACCCGTCATCTAATAACTACGCCACAATGCATTCACTTAGGCCCAAGGATGGTGAAGTGTCATGTAGTCGAAGTTCACATGACACCACTAAGGAAATCACAACATACATATCATCAAAATATCGACCATATATCAAATTCACATGAGTACTTGCAACATGACTTCTCCCGTGACCTCAAGAACAAAAGTAACTACTCACAAATAATATGCATGCCCAAGATCAGATGTGTATTGAATATCATAATGGATCTAAACATATAATCTTCCACCAAATAAACCATATAGTAATCAACTA
The DNA here is from genome assembly GCA_022496015.1 of Hordeum marinum. Taxonomy (NCBI): domain Eukaryota; kingdom Viridiplantae; phylum Streptophyta; class Magnoliopsida; order Poales; family Poaceae; genus Hordeum; species Hordeum marinum. The sequence continues at coordinate 205,936,826 of CM039678.1, read as the reverse complement.
CGCAAGGTAATCAACACTACTAGCCACCCACAGGTACCAATCTGAGGCTTTAGTACAAAGATTGAACACGAGAGATGAACTAGGATTTGAGAGGTGATGGTGCTGTTGAAGATGTTGATGAAGAATGGCCTCCCCAAGATGAGAGGGTTGTTGGTGATGATGATGGCTTCTATTTCCCCCTCCGGGAGGGAAGTTCCCCTGGCGGAATAACTCCACTAGAGGGCAAATTAAAGTGCTCCTGCCCAAGTTCTGCCTCGAGGCAATGGCGCTTCATACCGAAAGTCCTCCTATGATTTTTCTATGGGTTTTGGGACTAAATACTAGAAGACCGGCTCCGGAGGTGGGCATGGGTGCCCACCGTCCAACAGGGCGCGGGCAGGGGGGCACGCACGCCCTGGTGGAGGGTGGACACCTGGTGGCCCCCCTCTGGTAGTTCTTTGCTCCAAAAATCATTATCTAATATATAAAAAATTCCCCGTGAATTTTTAGCTTCATTGGAGTTGTGCAGAATAGGTATCTCTGATGTGCTTTTTTGGGGTGCTGAATTCCAGTTGTCGGGATTTTCCCTCTTGATGTAAACCTTGCAAATTATGAGAGAAAAGGAATTAGAGTTACTTCCCAAAGCATTATTATGCATAAAAACATTATAAATAACAGTAATAGAACATGATGCATAATGGATGTATCACCTTCGGCGATGTTAAATGAGGAGGATGAGGAGACGGTATGAGAGGGGTGTATGGCCCGTGTGCAGCCAGAAACGGATGATCGCACAAATCTTGGTTATATGGACCAAGAAAGTGTGCAGCATAATCCAAAGAGAACTTGGAAGTAAAAAAGTTTATCCTGCATCGGCAGTGCACCAAAGTGTTAGGATCCCGTTCAGAAAAATATTTCATGATGATAGATGAAATGATTTTTCGAAATAGCAGAGGTCTGAGAGACTTGGCTAAACGAGGATTCCTTGCGAAACCATCCGTTTAACATAAGTTGGACTTTATTGCCTTATTAGAGACAGGCATAGATAACTTCACTTCCCAATTTCTGAACATGATCTTGTTGGGAGACGTAGTAGTAAATCAAAAATTTTCCTACGATCACCAAGATCTATCCATGGAGAAACCAGCAACGAGTGGGGAGAGATTGCATCTTCATACCTTTGAAGATTGCTAAGCGGAAGCGTTACAAGAACGCGGTTGGTGGAGTCATACTCGCAGCGATTCAGATCGCGGTGGATTCCGATCTAAGCGCTGAACAACGGCGCCTCCGCGTTCAACACACGTGCAGCCCGGTGACGTCTCCTACGCCTTGATCCAGCAAGGAGGAAGGAGAGGTTGGGGAAGAGCTCCAACAGCAGCACGACGGCATGGTGGTGGTGGAGTAGCGAGGTATTCCGGCAGGGCTTCGCCTAAGCGCTGCAGAGGAGGAGGAAGAGAGGTAGGGCTTTGCCGTGAGAGAGAGAGAGTTCAGATCTGTTCTCAAGAGGCCAAACCCTTGGGTATATATAGGAGGAGGGAGAGGGAGGGCTGCCTTGGCCCCTCCTCCAAAGAGGAGGGCTTCGGCCGAAGTGGGGGGAGAGTCCACCTCCCACAAGGGAGGTGGATCTCCTCCTGTTAAACCCTTTTCAGCCCTATCTCTTATCTCCAGCCGCATGGGCCCTTCTAGAAGGTCTTGGCAACCCACAAAGGGCTGGCACACCTCCTCTAAGGGCCCACGAAGTCCTTTGGTCGTCACACCCCTCCCGGGGGTCCTCCGGCACCCTCCCGGCACTCCCGGTACACTACCGATGAGCCCGAAAACTTTCCGGTGACCAAAACTGGACTTCCTATATCTCAATCTTTACCTCCGGACCATTTCAGAGCTCCTCGTGATGTACGGGATCTCATCCGGGACTCTAAACAACTTTCGGTAATCACGTATACCATTTCCCTATAACCCTAGCGTCATCGAACCTTAAGTGTGTAGACCCTACGGGTTCGGGAGACACGTGGACATGACCGAGACACTTCTCTGGTCAATAACCAATAGCGGGATCTGGATACCCATGTTGGCTCCCACATGCTCCACGATGATCTCATCGGATGAACCACGATGTCGGGGATTCAATCAATCCCGTATACAATTCCCTTTGTCTATCGGTATGATACTTGCCCGAGATTCGATCGTCGGTATCTCTATACCTTGTTCAATCTCGTTGCCGGCAAGTCTCTTTACTCGTTCCATAATACATCATCCCATGGCTAACTCCTTAGTCACTTTGAGCTCATTATGATGATGTCTTACCGAGTGGGCCCAGAGATACCTCTCCGTCACACGGAGTGACAAATCCCAGTCTCGATTCGTGCCAACCCAACAGACACTTTAGGAGATACCCGTAGTGCACCTTTATAGCCACCCAGTTACGTTGTGACGTTTGGCACACCCAAAGCATTCCTACGGTATCCGGGAGTTGCACAATCTCATGGTCTAAGGAAACAATACTTGACATTGAAAAGCTTTAGCAAACGAACTACACGATCTTGTGCTACGCTTAGGATTGGGTCTTGTCCATCACATCATTCTCCTAATGATGTGATCCCGTTATCAACGACATACAATGTCCATGGTCATGAAACCGTGACCATCTATTGATCAACGAGCTAGTAAACTAGAGGCTCACTAGGGACATGTTGTGGTCTATGTATTCACACATGTATTACAGTTTCCGGTTAACACAATTATAGCATGAACAATAGACAATTATCGTGAACTAGGAAATACAATAATAACAATTTTATTATTGCCTCTAGGGCATATTTCCAACAGTCTCCCACTTGCACTAGAGACAATAATCTAGTTATATTGTGATGAATCGAACACCCATAGCATTCTGGTGTTGATCATGTTTTGCTCATGAGAGAGGTTTAGTCAACGGATCTGCGACATTCAGATCTGTATGCACTTTACAAATATCTATATCTCCCTCCTGAATGTAATCACGGATGGAGTTGAAGCGGCACTTGATGTGTCTTGTCTTCTTGTGAAACCGGGGCTCCTTCGCAAGGGCAATAGCTCCAGTGTTGTCACAGAATAGAGTCATTGGGCCCGATGCACTTGGAATTACTCCTAGGTCGGCGATGAACTCCTTCATCCAGACTCCTTCCTTTACTGCTTCCGAAGCAGCTATGTACTCCGCTTCACATGTAGATGTTGCCACGACGCTTTGCTTGCTGCTGCACCAGCTGACTGCCCCTCCGTTCAAAATATACACGTATCCGATTTGCGACTTGGAGTCGTCCGGATCTGTGTCGAAGCTATCATCGACGTAACCCTTTACGACGAGCTCTTCGGCACCTCCATATACGAGAAACATGTCCTTTGTCCTTTTCAGGTACTTCAGGATATTCTTAACCGCTGTCCAATGTTCCACTCCGGGATCACTTTGGTACCTCCCTACCAAACTTATGGCAAGGTTCACATCAGGTCTGGTACACAGCATGGCATACATAATAGAGCCTATGGCTGAAGCATAGGGGATGACACTCATCTCTTCTCTATCCTTTGCCATGGTCGGGCATATTTGTACTCAATATCACACCCTGTAATACAGGCAAGAACCCCTTCTTGGACTGATCCATATTGAGCTTCTTCAATATCTTTTCAAGGTATGTGCTTTGTGAAAGACCTATGAGGCATCTCGATCTATCTCTACAGATCTTAATACCTAATATGTAAGCAGCTTCTCCAAGGTCCTTCATCGAAAAAAACTTATTCAAGTAGGCCTTTACACTTTCCAAGAGTTCTATATCATTTCCCATTATCAGTATGTCATCCACATATAATATGAGAAATGCTATAGAGCTCCCACTCACTTTCTTGTAAATACAGGGTTCTCCATAAACCTGTACAAACCCAAACGCTTTAATCACCTCATTAAAGCGAATGTTCCAACTCCGAGATGCTTGCACCAGCCCATAGATGGAGCGTTGGAGCTTGCGTACTTTGTTAGCATCTTTAGGATCGACAAATCCTTCCGGCTGCATCATATACAGTTCTTCCTTAAGGAAGCCATTAAGAAATGCCGTTTTGACGTCCATTTGCCAGATCTCATAATCATAAAATGCGGCAATTGCTAACATGATTCGGACAGACTTCAGCATCGCTACGGCTGAGAAAGTCTCATCGTAATCAACTCCTTGAACTTGTCGATAACCCATAGCGACAAGCCGAGGCTTATAGACGATCACATTACCATCCGCGTTAGTCTTCTTCTTAAAGATCCATTTATTTTCAATGGCTCGCTTATCATCAGGCAAGTCCACCAAAGTCCACACTTTGTTCTCATACATGGATCCTATCTCGGATTTCATGGCCTCAAGCCATTTGTTGGAATCCGGGCCCGCCATCGCTTCTTCATAGTTCGAAGGTTCATCGTTGTCCAACAACATGATCTCTAGGACAGGGTTGTCGTACCACTCTCGTGCGGAACGTGTCCTAGTGGACCTTCGATGTTCAATAGTAACTTGATCTGAAGTTTCATGATCATCATCATTAACTTCCTCTCTAGCCAGTGTAGGCTCCACAGAAACAACATCATCAAACGGAGTCCAAACACCACGAAACTTTATGGAGATTTTTTTGGACCACAAGGCATCCAACGGGCCACAGCTGCCCCTGGGGGGTGCCCCGAGGGGGGCACAACCCACCAGGGCGCGCCAGGGGGCCCTGGCGCACCCATGTGGGTTGTGCCCACCTCGGTGGCCTCCTGCACCCCCCTCTTTGCACTATAAATTCCCAAATATTCCGAAACCCTTCGGGGTAGCCCTAGATCGGAAGTTCCGCCACCGCAAGCCTTTGTAGCCACTGAAAACCAATCGGGAGCCCGTTTTGGTACCCTGCCGGAGGGGAAGATCATCACTAGTGGCCATCTTCATCATCCCGGCGGCCACCACGATGAGGAGGGTGTAGTCCACCCTCGGGGCTGAGGGTTTGTACCAGTAGCTATGTGTTTAATCTCCCTCTGTCTCGTGATCTTGAGATGTCACGATCTTGATATATCATGGGCTTTGTTAACATAGATGGATCATATGATGTTTCTCCCCTCTATACTCTTCTTGTGATGAATTGAGTTTTCCCTTTGAGATTTCATTGTTATCGGATTGAATACTTTAATGGATTTGAGAACACTTGATATATGTCTTGCAATTGAATACTCGTGGTGACAATGGGGTATCATATTGATTCACTTGATATGTATTTTGGCATTCAACTTGCGGATTCCCACGATGACATTGGGGTAATCTATGCATAGGGGTTGATGAATGTTCTTGTCTTTGTTTCTCCGATAGAAATCTTGGGGCACTCCTTGAAGTTCTTTGTGTTGGATTGAGTATTATGAATCTGAAATTATTTGGTGTTGTTTTAGTACGAACACTTGATTAGATCGATTGGAAAGACTAGCTTTTTTATTTTAGTACGAACTCTAGGATAGATCGAACGGAAAGAATAGCTTTGAGGTGGTTTCGTATCCTACAAACAATTTCTTCTTATGTTGTCTGCTAGATAGGAACTTTGGAGTGATTCTTCGTTGCACGTTGAGGGATGGTTATATGATCCAACTATGTTAGCATTGTTGAGAGATTGCACTAGCGAGTACGGAACCTAGGCCTCATTTTCAATCATTGCAATATTGTTTGTGCTCACTTTTGTTATTTGCTACCTTGCTGTTTTTATTTATTCAGTTTATAAAAATGTATTTCTACCATCCATATTACACTTTGCCGAACTAGTGCACCTATACAATTTGCCATTGTATTGGGTGTGTTGGGGACACAAGAGATTTCTTGTATTTGGTTGCAGGGTCGTTTGAGAGACCTATTGGAAATATGCCCTAGAGGCAATAAATAAAGTGTTTATTATTATATTTCCTTGTTCATGATAATCTTTTATTATCCATGCTATAATTGTATTGATTGGAAACACATTACATGTGTGGGTAAATAGATAACACTTTGTCCCTAGTATGCCCCTAGTGAACTAGCTCGTTGGTCAAAGATGGTCAAGGTTTCCTAGCCATTGACATGTGATGTCATTTGATAACGGGATCACATCATTAGGATAATGATGTGATGGACAAGACCCAAACTACAAACGTAGCATATGATCGTGTCAGTTTATTGCTACTGTTTTCTGCATGTCAAGTATATGTTTCTATGACCATGAGATCATGCAACTCACGGACACCGGAAGAGTGCCTTGTGTGTATCAAACGTCGCAACGTAACTGGGTGACTATAAAGGTGCTCTACAGTTATCTCCGAGGGTGTTTGTTGGGTTGGCATGGATCAAGACTGGGATTTGTTACTCCGTGTGACGGAGAGGTATCTTAGGGCCCACTCGGTAATACAACATCACAATAAGCCTTGCATGCAATGTGACTAAGTGTTAGTCACGGGATCTTGTATTACGGAACGAGTAAAGAGACTTGCCAGTAACGAGGTTGAACTAGGTATGGAGATACCGACGATCGAATCTCGGGCAAGTAACATACCGAAGAACAAAGGGAACATCATACGGGATTAACTGAATCCTTGACATAGAGGTTTGACCGATAAAGATCTTCGTAGAATATGTAGGAACCAATATGGGCATCTAGGTCCCGCTATTGGTTATTGACCATAGAGGTGTCTCGGTCATGTCTACATAGTTCTCGAACCCGCAGGGTCTGCAGACTTAAGGTTTGGTGATGTTTCGGTAGTATAGAGTTATGTATGGTGGTGACCGAAGGTTGTTCAGACTCCTAGATGAGGTCCCGGATGTCACTAGGAGCTCTGGAATGGTCCGGAGGTAAATATTAATATATAGGAAGGCCTATTTTGGTCGCCGGAAAAGTTTCGGGCTCATCGGTAGTGTACCGGAAGTGCCGGTAGTGTACCGGGAGACCATCGGGAGGGGTATTTCGACCCAAGAGGCTACATGGGCTGTGGGAGAGTGAATACCAGCACTTAGTGGGTTGGTGGAAGTCCCACACAAGGCCCATGCGTTTGGAAGAAAAGCGCAAAGAGAAAAATGTGGAAAAAAGCAAAAAGGCAAAAATAAGGAGGAGTCCTAGTCCTACTAGGATTGGTGGAGAAATCCTCCTCTCCTCTTAGTCGGCCGATGCCTAGGTGGCTTGGCCCTTGAGCCAAGCCTCCTCCTCTCTTCCTCTTATATATACTAGAGGTTTTAGGGTTTTTGCACAAGATTTTCAGCCACATGCTACCCGTTCCTCTATTGCATAGTTTCTCCTCTAGATCGTTTTTCTGCAGTGCTTAGGCGAAGCCCAGTCGGAATTGCTCCACCACCATCGCCGTGGCACCGTCACGCTGCCGAAGAACTCATCTACCTCTCCGCTCCCTCTTTCTGGATCAAGAAGGCAGAGATCGTCATCAAGTTGTACGTGTGCTGAACGCGGAGGTGCCTTCAGTTCGGTGCTTGATCGGGACAGATCGTGATTGGATCGCGGGACGCTCGGCGATTTGGATCGCGAAGACGTTCTACTACACCAACCACGTTTCTTAACACTTCCCGCTTAACGATCTACAAGGGCATGTAGATCCACTCTTCCTCTCGTAGATGCTCATCACCATGGATAGGTCTTGTGTGAATGTAGGAAATTTTTTTGTTTCCCATGCGATGTTCCCCAACAGTGGCATCATGAGCTAGGTGTATGTGTAGATGAGATCTTGAGTAGAACACAAAGAGTTTGTGGGAGTTGATGCTTAGATTGCTTCCTCCCTTGGTTATGTTTTGGTTCAGCGGTATTGTGGGATGAAGCGGCCCAGACCAACATTACCCATACGCTTACGAGAGACCGGTTCCCTCAACTGCAACTTGTTGCAAAAGATGGCTGGTGGGTGGCAGTTTCTCCTACTTTAGTTGGATAGGATTCGACAAAGGCGGTCCTTGAGAAGGTTGAAAAGCAACTAATGTATCACCATTGTGGTTTATGCGTAGGTGAGAATTGTTCTTGCTAGATACCCGTAGTAGCCACGTAAAACATGCAACAACAATTAGAGGACGTCTAACTTTTTTTTGCAAGGTATGTTGTGATGTGATATGGCCAATTACATGATGTGATATATGTGATGTATGAGATGATCATGTGTTGTATAGAATATCACGACTTGCAAGTCGATGAGTACGACAACCGGTATGAGCCATAGGGTTGTCTTTAATTATTGTATGACCAGCGTATCAATCATTAAGCACTATGTAATGCATTACTTTATCGCTAAACGGTAGCAATAGTAGTACAAGAATGGTGGGCATGACAACCCCAATGGTGACACGTCATGGAGATCAAGATGATTGAGATCATGGTGTCGTGCCGGTGACTTTGGAAGTATTACCTGATGGGCGAAAGGCCATTCAGAACAAATGGATCTTTAAGAAGAAGACAGACGCAGACAGTAATGTCACCGTCTATAAAGCTCGACTTGTGGCAAAGGGTTTTTCACAAGTTCAACGAGTTGACTACGATGAGACCTTCTCACCCGTAGTGATTCTTAAGTCTGTCAGAATCATGTTGGCAATAGCTGCTTATTTCGACTATGAAATTTGGCAGATGGATGTCAAAACAACGTTCCTCAACGGTTTCCTTCAGGAAGAGTTGTATATGATGCAACCAGAAGGTTTTGTCGATCTAAAGAATGCTGACAAAGTTTGCAAACTCCAGCGATCCATTTATGGGCTGGTGCAAGCATCCCGGAGTTGGAATAAGCGCTTTGATGAAGTGATCAAAGCGTTTGAGTTTATACAAGTTTATGGAGAAGCTTGTATTTACAAGAAAGTGAGTGGGAGCTCTATAGCGTTTCTAATATTATATGTGGATGATATATTGTTGATTGGAAACAATATAGAAATGCTGGAAAGCGTGAAGGAATATTTGAACAAGATTTTTTCAATGAAGGACCTAGGGTAAGGTACTTTCATATTAGGCATTAAGATCTATAGAGATAGATCGAGACGCTTAATAGCACTTTCACAGAGCACATACCTTGATAAAGTTTTGAAGAAGTTCAAAATGGATCAGTCCAAGAAGGGGTTCTTGCCTATGTTACAAGGTGTGAAGTTGAGTAAGACTCAATGCCCAGTGACTGCAGAAGATAGAAAAAAGATGAGTGTCATCCCCTATGCTTCAGCCATAGGCTCTATCATGTATGCAATGTTGTGCACAAGACCGGATGTCAGCCTTGCCATAAGTATGACCAGAAGGTTTCAAAGGGATCCTGGAATGGAACACTAGGCAGCGTCAAGAATATCCTTAAGTACCTGAAAAGGACTAAGGAAATGATTCTCGTTTATGAAGGTGATGAAGAGATCATCATAAAGGGTTACGTCAATGCAAGCTTTGACATTGATTCGGCAGACTCTAAGTCACAAACCGGATACACATTTATTGTCAACGGGGGAGCGGTAAGCTGGTGCAGTTCCAAGCAAAGCGTGGCAGTCGGTTCTACGTGTGAATCGGAGTACATCGCAGCCTCGGAGGCAGCAAAGGAAGGTGTCTGGATGAAGCAGTTCATGACAGATCTTGGAGTAGTGCCGAGTGAACTGAATCCAATGAACCTGTTCTGTGACAACACTGGTGCCATTGCTTTGGCCAAGGAACCAAGGTTTCACAAGAGGACCAGAGACATAAGCAACGCTTCAACTCCATCCACGATTACATCGCGGAAAAGGACATAAATATTTGCAAAGTGCACACGGATCTGAATGTTGCAGACCCGTTGACTAAACCTCTTCCAAGGGCTAAAGATGATCAACACCAGAACTGCATGGTTGTTCGATTCTTTACAATGTAAATCACATAGTGATGTGAACTATATTATTGACTCTAGTGCAAGTGGGAGACTGTTGGAAATATGCCCTAGAGGCAATAAATAAAGTGTTTATTATTATATTTCCTTGTTCATGATAATCGTTTGTTATCCATGCTATAATTGTATTGATTGGAAACACATTACATGTGTGGGTAAATAGACAACACTTTGTCCCTAGTATGCCTCTAGTGAACTAGCTCGTTGGTCAAAGATGGTCAAGGTTTCCTAGCCATTGACATGTGATGTCATTTGATAACGGGATCACATCATTAGGAGAATGATGTGATGGACAAGACCCAAACTACAAAATTCGCATATGATCGTGTCAGTTTATTGCTACTGTTTTCTGCATGTCAAGTATATGTTTCTATGACCATGAGATCATGCAACTCACGGACACCGGAAGAGTGCCTTGTGTGTATCCAACGTTGCAACGTAACTGGGTGACTATAAAGGTGCTCTACATGTATCTCCGAGGGTGTCTGTTGGGTTGGCATGGATCAAGACTGGGGTTTATTACTCCGTGTGACAGAGAGGTATCTCAGGGCCCTCTCGGTAATACAACATCACAATAAGCCTTGCAAGCAATGTGACTAAGTGTTAGTCACGGGATATTATATTACGGAATGAGTAAAGAGACTTTCCGGTAACGAGGTTGAACTAGGTATGGAGATACCAACGATCGTATCTCGGGCAAGTAACATACCGAAGAACAAAGGGAACATCATACGGGATTAACTGAATCCCTGACATAGAGGTTCGACCGATAAAGATCTTCGTAGAATATGTAGGAACCAAGATGGACATCCAGGTACCGCTATTGGTTATTGACCGTAGAGGTGTCTCGGTCATGTCTACATAGTTCTCGAACCCGCAGGGTCTGCACACTTAAGGTTTGGTGATGTTTCGGTAGTATAGAGTTATGTATGGTGGTGACCGAAGTTTGTTCGGAGTCCCGGATGAGATCCCGGACATCATGAGGAGCTCCGGAATGATCTGGAGGTAAAGATTGATATATAGTAAGTCCTATTTTGGTCGCCAGAAAAGTTTCTTGCTCATCGGTAGTGTACCGGGAGTGCCGGTAGTGTACCGGGAGACCATCGGGAGGGGTATTTCGACCCAAGAGGCTACATGGACTGTGGGAGAGTGAATACCAGCCCTTAGTGGGCTGGTGGAAGTCCCACACAAGGCCCATGCGGCTGGGAGAGAATACCCAAAGAGATAAGGTGGAATAGAAGGCAAAATAAGGAGGAGTCCTAGTCCTACTAGGATTGGAGGAGGAATCCTCCTCTCCTCTTGGTTCGGCCGATGCCTAGATGGCTTGGCCCTTGGGCCAAGCCTCCTCCTCTCTTCCTCTTATATATACTAGAGGTTTTAGGGTTTTTGCACTAGATTTTCAGCCACGTGCTGCCCGTTCCTCCAGTGCATAGTTTCTCCTCTAGATCGGTTTTCTGCAGTGCTTAGGCGAAGCCCTGCCAGAATTGCTGCACCACCATCGCCGCGGCGCCGTCACGCTGCCGAAGAACTCGTCTACCTCTCCGCTCCCTCTTGTTGGATCAAGAAGGCGGAGATCGTCATCAAGTTGTACGTGTGCTGAACACGGAGGTGTCGTCCATTCGGTGCTTGATCGGAACGAATCGTGATTGGATCGCGGGACGCTCGGCGATTTGGATCACGAAGACGTTCGACTACACCAACCGCGTTTCTTAATGCTTCCCGCTTAGCGATCTACAAGGGTATGTAGATCCACTCTCCCTCTCGTAGATGCTCATCACCATGGATAGGTCTTGCGTGAACATACGAAAATTTTTGTTTCCCATGCGACGTTCCCCAAAATGACCATCTTCATCCTACACCTCTCACATATTGATAAACCTTAGGTCATCCACTTGAGGGAAAATAGCTAGTGTCCTACAAAACTCTGCGCTTGGAGGCCCAGCACGTGTCTACAAGATATGAACGAGGAATATGAAGCGTGAAGACTTTGTTTTCATAGTTTCGTTTCCTTTAGTTGAGTCGTAGGAAACACCGTACTGTTAAAGGGGGCCAAGGTAATACTAAGGAAAATTTCCAACTGGTGCTCAACTCCAAAATCCTCAACCCATACAATCCTTCGAGTGAAGCCTTTGGAAATCTCTTACGGTTCAGACAAGTTCTTTAGTGACAGAGACAAAGTTCTCCTGGTCTCTGAGGAAATTGATCTGACTGAGAGGTTAGGATTTCGCCAGTGCGAATTGCCTACAAGTGAGGAACATGATAACCTCAGGACTTTCATAGTTCGAAATTCCGACCGTTGCTGTGCTTAGCACCAGCTGTCCCCAATAATTTTTATCCACATAACGGTCATATCATTGGGGGCATTTATGTCTTATCATGTCAGGTTGCATCCTGGCTATAAATAGCCACCCCCCACAACCACTAGCTGGTTGGCTGCTCCGAGAGAGAGAACTGACACTTGTCATTTGAGAGCAACCCATCCTCCGAGGACTTTTGAGAGAAAATCATCAGTGAGGAAAAAGATATAATCAAACCACAAAACCCAAAGTGATTGAGCATCACTGAAGAAATTCCTGTGTGGAACCGACGCTTGTTACCTTTAAGGACTGTGCATCCTCCAGATGGTTAGGCGTCATGGTCTAGTGCTCCTGCAGTCAATTGGGGACCACGAAGTGACCTTGCTCTAGAGCATCCAACAGTAAACTATGGATCGTCAGGTGACCAGTTTGTGAGGGTTTTGGAAGTCTACCCTAAAGACCTACCACGAGTGTTGGGTGAGGACTATGTGACCTTAGCTCAAGGAGAATACGGTAAGGACTGTGTGTCCTGGGAGTGTGTGTCCTCTGGTTTGAATACCACGCCGCTCCAAACCAGATGTACGACTGTCACAACAGTTGCAAACTGGGTCATCAAACCATTGTCTTCATCGAGCTATCTGGTTCTATTTCCTCAACCCCTCTATTCCTCATATACCTTTTGATGAAATTGATTGTTACTGTTTGAAGAATTTGAGTGAAGACTTTCACAAATTCCTCACCTCAAATTCTTCAAGTTACCTTGTTCATCACTGCTTATCCCGTATCACGCTACTCTCTATTTGTGCATGTTTCATTTCACCATGAAGACTATGCTGTTACTATGTTCCTCATGCACTTGATTACTTATTCTGCTGCTAGTTATTCATCACATTTCAAATTCCTCAAAGTTGAAATTCCTCAAGTGATGAATTTGTAAAAATCACCTATTCACCCCCCTCTAGTCGATATAACGCACTTTCAATTGGTATCAGAGCAAGTACTCCCTCGCTCTGTGTGATTTTGGTTTAACCACCTGGAGTCTAGTTATGTCGACTGCAGGTATGATCAAGGTTTTCGTGGGGTGTCCTACCTTCGACAGGACAGACTACCCCTACTGGAAGAACAAGATGCGTATGCACCTTGAAGCTATTGACAATGATCTCTGGTATGTTGTGGAAAATGGTGTGCCCTCTGTCACTCCCACTGTTACTACTGCTGATTTGAAGAGATTCAAGCACCTTGACTCTCAAGCGAAGAATATCATCTGTGGCCATCTGAGCAAAGGTCAGTATGGCAGAGTGAGTGCTTTGGAGTCTACTAAGCTTATCTGGGATAGGCTGTCCAAAGTCAACGAAGGTGTTTCCACTCAACGTGACTCTCGTGTTGATGTTCTTTGCAATCTCTTCAACCGTTTCAAGAGACTTGACAATGAAAATGTTCAGCAAACATTTGATTGCCTCACTGATATATCAAATGAACTTGAAGCACTGGGTGCCACTGATATCACTGACCATGAAGTGGTGAAGAAACTGCTACGATCTCTCGATTCCTCATTTGATACTCTAGCTTTGATGATCCAAGAACGTGGAGATTATAAAGCTCATGATCCTGCTGATATTCTTGAGAGACTCAATACTCATGAATTCCAACAAGCTGAAAAGGGAGACCTCTACGGGCCAAGCTATGGAAGATCTCGTGCTCTGAAGGCAAAAACAATTTCCTCATCTGAAGAAGAAGATTCTGACAGCAGCCTTGGTGATCCTGAAGAACTAAGTCAGGAACTAGCAATGCTTGTGAGGAAATTCCAGAAGTTCTCAAGAAGCGGTGGATTTGAAAAGTCATCAAAAAGTGGCTTGAGGAAATCAGATTCCTCAGAAGATTACAAGAAAAGAACCTGTCATCGTTGCAAGAAGCCTGGTCACTTTATCTCTGACCGTCCTCTCTGGGAAAAAGACTCAAAGAAGAAGAAGAAATACAAGGCTGATAGTTCTGATGACTCGAAGAAAAATAAGAAATCTTCAAAGTCCTCATTTGCAAAGTCCTCATCTTCAAAGTCCTCAAAGCACAAGAAGAATGGTTCCAGAAAGGCTCGAGCATTCATCGGCAAGGAAATGGATTCTGAGGAAGAATCTGAAAAATATGAAGAAGAGGAAGAATCTGAGGATGAATCAGAATCTGGTGTCGCTAGCCTTGCTCTCGCTACTGCTTTCATCAGCAAGTCCATCTTCAACGATGAAGAATATGACTACTCCAACGACTCTAACGTCATCAATGACGATCATGCTCCCACTTATTGCTTCATGGCAACAGGCTCAAAGGTACACAAACATCATTCCTCATCTGAATCAAGTGAAGGTGAATCTGATGAATATGTGAAACCTAGCTATGCTAAACTTGTTAGAATTGCCACTAAGCAACAAAGTGCACTTGAAAAGCTTCAAAAAATGCTAGACAAAAGCGATGATCTGTTGAACCATGAAGTGGATCAGACTCAAACTCTGTCTGTCGATCCCAAAAGTCTTCAGACGAAGTATGATAACCTATAGAGTCATCATAACGACCTCTTAGCTGATCATGAGAAGCTTTCTTATGAATTTCTTCAAGGAAAGCATGATCTTGAGAAACTGATGGTGTCACATGAGGATCTCCAAAGGGAAAATGATTCCTTACTGGCTCAACAGATCAGTACCGCTCAGGAAGATTTCATTCCACCTTGTTTGAAATGCATCGAACGTGAAACTGCTAATTCTTCACCTGAATGTTCAAATGCTTCTATTGCTGCAATTTCTTCTACTATTCCCGTGGTCTTAAATTGCTCATCTGAGGATACCACTAGTATCACTAATGAAAATGCAGGGTTGAAGGAATTCTATGTGACAGGCATGTACAAAAGTCTCAAAGGGCATCAAACCCTTTGCGATGTCCTCAAAAAGCAGATTCTGAATAGGAACCCTAGGAAAGAGGGTATAGCCTTTGTGAGGAAACTCAACGCTAATGGATCCTACTGGACACCTAAGCAGTACCCCAAAACCTCATGGGTTGCTGCAAAAGGATCTCCTGTAGATCCACCTATGAAGAAAATCGGGTTTCCCAAGAGCTACCTACAAAATCTTCAAGTGAATGTCCTCACGACACCACTCATGAAGAATAGGAACCCCAGATCAAATTCCTCATATGGACCAAAGTCCTCACTTGGACCAATTTCCTCAAATGGTCAAAATCATCATTCTCGTGCTAATGCCTCTGTTTCGCAGGGAAGACCTAAGATTTATGAATATGTGCATTATTCTTCAAACCATTATGTTCATAAGTCCTCGAAGAATTTCTTTGCTTATTCATTTGAATACTCTAACCCTTGCCCTGTGAAACGAAAAACACTTGCTTCTATGCCTTCCTTCTCATATGGTACTCGCAGAATGATGAATTCTTTGACACCCCTCCAGATGTGGATGGTGAAGAAATCAAACTGACATCTTATGCTGGGTCAGGTCTCCAGATGAATTTGAACATCTGATGAATTTGCTGGAGACCTGAGGAAATGCTTGAAAGGACGCAAGCTAACCATGATGAAATGAATTCTTCATTTCTCACGTCCTCACTCTACTTGCCTACTATCTTGTGTGATGAAATTTTGTCTGATGAAATTGATGTCATATTCTTCACTCTGAAGCATATGAGTTCGTAAGTTGTACTAATTCATCTGCAGGATGATACTCTAAAAGCTACTGAGTGGGTTCTCGATAGTGGATGCACAAACCACATGACGGGTGACAAGAATCTACTGATGAATTTGTCACTCACTCCATCTCCTCTGAAGCATGTCACCTACGCAGACAAAGGAAAAAGGAAGGTATTGTGACTTGGTAAGGTTGCTATCTCAAAGGACCGAACCATGGATAAGGTGATGCTTGTTGAATCCCTCGGGTTCAACCTTATGTCTGTCTCAATGCTTTGTGATCTTGATATGGTTGTCATATTTGGAAAATATCGTTGTGTTGTCATCATGGAATCTGACAATTCCAAAGTCTTCGAAGGCTTTAGGAGAGGAGACTTGTATATTGTTGATTTCTCTACAGGTCCTCAGTCTGCCACATGATTACTTGTAAAGTCCTCAGAAGGCTGGTTGTGGCATCGACGACTTGGACATGCGGGCATGAGGAACTTGCACATGCTCGTGAAGAAAAAACACATCATTGGCATCGAGGGTGTCAAATTCCTCAAGGACCACCTCTGTGGTGCATGTGAATCTAGGAAGATGACCAGATCCAAGCATCCCTCGAAGACAATCATGACCACGACTCGACCCTTTGAATTGCTTCACATGGATCTATTTGGCCCCACTCATTACTCCGTACTAACAAATGCATAAAGTTTGTATGGCTTTGTCATTGTTGATGATTACTCTCGTTACACATGGGTGCATATTATTCTATACAAAAATGAAGTGCAGGACATCTTTAGACGATTTGCTTCAAGGGCCTCCACCAACATCGGCGTCAAGATCAAGCATATCAGGAGTGATAATGGGACTGAGTTCAAGGACACTAATCTTGATGAATATCTTGATGAACTTGGTATTACTCATGAGCTATCTGCCCCTTATACTCCTCAGCTGAATGGCATCGTGGAGAGCAAAAACAGGACACTTGTTGAGATGGCTCGCACCATGCTTGACGAATACAAAACTCCTCATCGCTTCTGGCCTGAAGCAATTGATACTGCATGCCACATCATCAACATGGTATATCTTCACAAATTCTTCAAGAAGACTTCATATGAGCTCATGACAGGCAAGAAACCCAATGTAAGTTATCTCAAAGTCTTCGGTGCAAAATGCTGGATCAGAGATCCTCACCACAGTTCTAAGTTTGCACCGAAAGCACATGAAGGTTTTATGCTTGGTTATGGAAAGGACTCGCACACCTACAAAGTCTTCAACACCTACCATCACAAGGTGGTTGAAACTGTAGATGTGCGGTTCGATGAAACTAATGGCTCGCAAAGAGAGCTCCTGCCTTCTATGTTAGATGAACAGTCTCCTGAAGAATCCATCAAGCTGAAGGCAACTGAAGATGTCATACCCACTGGGGAAATCATTCCAACAAATGAAGACTCTCATACTGATATACCTGAAGAAACTGGTGCTGATGAAAATCCTCAGCCACGTCAACCTGCTCATCCAAGAGTAGCAAATGAAGTGCAGATTGACAAAATCATCGATGACATCAACGCACCAGTTGATGAAGCATTCAAGGAGCCCGAGTGGATTCAAGCTATGCAAGAGGAATTGCATCAATTCAAGCTCAACAACGTGTGGGAACTTTTCAAGCGACCAGAGCCTCGCAAACATAACATCATAGGTACCAAGTGGATTTATCGCAACACGCAAGATGAAAATGGTCTCGTGGTAAGGAATAAGGCTCGTCTTGTAGCCCAAGGCTACACACAGGTTGAAGGAATTGACTTTGATGAAACGTTTGCACCTGTTGCTAGACTTGAGGCTATTCGCATATTACTTGCGTACGCTAACCATCATAATATCATCTTATATCAAATGGATGTGAAAAGTGCATTCCTCAATGGTAAGCTTGAGGAAGAAGTATATGTTGCTCAACCCCCAGGTTTTGAAGACCCTAAGCATCCAGACAAAGTCTTCAGACTAAACAAGGCCCTCTATGGACTCAAGCAGGCCCCTCGGGCGTCGTACGACACTCTGAAGGAATTCCTCATGAAGAAAGGCTTCAAACCCGGTTCACTCGACCCAACCCTTTTCACAAAATCTTATGACAATGAACTGTTCACATGCCAGATATATGTAGACGATATTATGTTTGGCTGTACTGACAAATGTTACAGTGATGAATATGCCTATATGATGAGTGAAGAATATCAAATGTCTATGATGGGAGAGTTGAAATTCTTCATAGGTCTTCAAATTTGTCAGCAAGACAACGACATCTTCATCTCACAAGAGAAATACCTCAAAGATGTTCTGAGGAAATTCGACATGCAAGATTGCAAAGGCGTCAAAACTCCAATGCCTTCAAAAGGCCACCTCTGCACAGATGAAAATGGTAAAGATTTCGATCAGAAGGTATACCGCTCCATGATTGGTTCATTATAGTATCTATGTGCATCTAGGCCTGATATTATGCTAAGTGTTTGCACGTGTGCCTGATTCCAAGAAACACCGAAGGAATCAGACCATAAGGCTGTGAAACATATTCTTCGATACTTAGCTCACACACCAACACTTGGATTGTGGTATCCCAAGGACTCAAATCTTTACCTCGTCGGATACACTGATGCTGACTATGCTGGAGATCGTGTGGATCGCAAGTCAACCTCAGGAACATGTCATTTCCTCGGACGAACCTTAGTCTGTTGGTCCTCGAAGAAGCAGAACTACGTTTCACTCTCTACTACTGAAGCTGAGTATATTGCTGCCGGTTCATGTTGCACTCAGCTACTATGGATGAAGCAAACCCTCAAGGACTACGGCATCAAGCTGAAGAATGTGCCTCTTTACTGCGACAATGAGAGTGCCATCAAGATTGCTTATAACCTAGTCCAGCATTCCAAGACCAAGCACATCCAAATTCTTCATCACTTTCTTCGAGATCATGTACTCAAGGGTGACATCTTCATCGACCACATCCCCACTGAAGAACAGCTGGCCGATATCTTCACTAAGCCCTTGGATGAAAAGAGATTTTGCAAGTTGCGGTGTGAGCTAAATATCTTAGAATCTTCGAATGTCCTTTGAAGAAAGACACACATCCTAACACTTCTGCAAAATTGATGACCTTGATGTGCAACACACGAAGAAACAATTTTCTTCAATCAATGAAGAATAACTCTCTAAGTGTGAAGAAATTAATGAAGAATTAGATTCTCAGAACCCTATGACAATTGTATGCGGTGTCTGAAGTCATCATTCTTATACGGTGGGTCACGCCACCAAGAATAGTTGAAATTCTTCTAAGTTGAGTTTTTCCATCATTTGTGCAAATTCTTCAAATCATCAAATTCCTCAAATTTTTCAAATTCCTCAACTTTTCAAATTCTTCAAACTTTGAAACTCATGTTATTCATTGACTATATATATATATATATATTTGAGTTTTCAATGTCCTCAACAGCATTCACTTATTGCTAATTCTTCAAGTTGATTTTCATCTAAGTGAATGTGATCGGACCCCTTTTCCGCTCTATGCTAAACTCAACCAAGTCTGTTCACAAATTCTTCATATGCATTCTACTTTGAAACTCGTTCACAGTCTTCACTGTGTCCTTGACAGCTGAAGAATTTGCGAACGAAAACTTTGAAATATTCACTACCAAAATTTTCGGCTGTTCCCGCTCAATCTGTTCCTATTCCCGCGCCTGGATAACCCACGATCACCACCGCTGAGTACGTGGGTGACACCTGTCGCGTGGAGAGCAAGGGTCAGGGGCAATCCTGTCCAAATTCTTCGCGCGGATCGGTTTTCACTTCCTCTATAAATACCCTCTTCCCATCAACTGTACTCGGTTACTCCGCATCTCATCCCTCTCCCGAGCTCCAACCAAGCGTCGTCGCTAAAGTCATCGTCGCCGGTGAGGAAGAGCTTCACTGCCTCAACCTCGTTGTCGCCGTACTCACACCGGCCATGGAAATCCTCATCCCGCCGCCACTGTAGCTATCTCCCTCTGCCAAGCTAGGGCGTGGGAGATCTGAACGCATGAACTTCCCAATCTCATCTCTGAGTTCGTCGTGTTCTTCACCAGGGTAAATAAAATTTATTTTTACTGCCCTTGTTTGATCCTCAAATGCTCTTCATATTCCTCAAGAGGTGTTTGTTCTTCATGAACCTTATTTTAAAGCACCTTACATCTCCTCATACTTGATGATTTTCTCTAAGTAATTATTTTCTTCAAGATTCCTCAATTGTGCAAATCCTCAAAATTTGTACAACTCAGGAACCTGAAACAAAGAACACTTAGTGAAATTCCTCAAGACATCCATGGTCAATTTCCTCACACCTAATTTTTCTTCAAAATTTCTGAGAACGCATATGACCTCTTCAAATTCCTCGCACCTATACTCTGTTCACAGGTACAACATGTCTGTTGATGAATCACTAGGTTCTCATCAACTTAACTCATTTGCAGTGCTTCTTGAAGAAAAATTGTGTACCTCTTCAAAATCTTCAAGGGCTCATATTCCTCAAGTGAAGAAAATGGCTGACGGAAAGAAACCTCAGAAAGGAGGTAAGAAGCCAGATGTGCACACTGCCTTTGAGATTCTAGAGGATGTGTATGATGAATATTGCACACCTGATGAAGAAACACATGGAAAAGAGACGACCAAGCAGAGAATGATCCGTATGCAAAAGATAGAGAGGAGATGGGCAAAGGAATGGAAAGAATATCGTTATGTAACCCCAAAGTACATGATGAAATTTGAAGTGAAACCACCTTATAGCAGGCCTCCTCTAGCTCAGAACCAAATTGCTGATCCCACAAGCCTAAAGACTGGTGAGGATTTTCCTCATCTATGGGAGAAGCAGCAAACCAAGCTGGTTAGGAAAGCCAAAGAACTAGTGAAGAAATTCAATGAAGATTCTGTTGCTACTGCCTTTGCCGGAGCTTCTGCAAATGCTCTGAAGAAAATCATGAAGAAATCTACTTTGAAGATAGGTTCTTCAACATCAAGACCTTCACAGCAGATTCCTCAGGGTCAAAGGCCTCAACCTACAAAGTCCTCAGCACCTGGAACTATCGCTGCTTAGTCTTCCGCAGCAGTTACAAAATCCTCAACACCAGTGCATCTGGCTACATGCAAGAGGACTGAGGGTTTCACCACAGTCCCAAAGATCACTGCTAGCTCCTCCAACACACCAAAGTCTTCAACCGGCCCCTCTGCATTGAAGCTGAAGAAAACTGCTGGACGAGGTCAAAGACCAAGTCCTCACACGAGCAAGGCTGTGATGACCATACCCTCATGTTCTGAGGATAATGATGGTGATGATGATGAAGCTGATGATGAGGAATTGGAATAAATCATCAGACAAAGTTAGCACATGGCTGCTAGAGCAAAGGGTAGCTCTGTTCCTCTCATGCTGGATCCCAAGATGATCCTCAACTTCATCGATATATGGCATGAAGACCCAAGCACCCCACTTTCTTCACTAAATCTTCCTCCTGAAGTGGATCATGTCCTCACCCACTTCATCTCTGAAGAACAATGGAAGAGAGAGCAAGCTCTGAGAGCTAAGAGGAACAGGACTCGAAAAGAAAAGTTTCTGCGCGAAAATGTGATGAATTTGACCCCAAATCAACTCTTCACAGTTCAGTCCGAAATTCGCACACTCTTTGTGGATCAACAGAGATATGATGCTAAATGGGAGGGCACCAAGGTAAGACTTGTCAGGGCTGATCAAGCAGTTGTAATGGATCACAACACCAGGGTTGCAGCTCGATCATAACCACAAAAGCCTCAGTCTGAAGAAATTGCTCAGACTGCAGATGAAACTCCTCAGGCAGCTAATGAAAATGCTCAGCCTGATGAAACTGCCGAAGGAAATGCTTCTGCACCAGAAGCAACTGCCAGTGCTGCTGAGGAAACTCATACCACTGATGAACATGCCAGGGCAACCTCCAATGTTGTGCTGAGGAAACTGCTATGCCAACAGGTACTTCTGTTGTACCTAAAGAATCTGATAGGCCAGCTGAAGAATTTGCTGTGCTTGAAGAAAGTGAACCACCCAGGGCGGCTGCATCAGTCGTTCCTGAAGAAACTGCTACTGCTGAGGAAAATCCACTCAAGAGAAAAGCGTCAACTTCTGATGCCCCTGTGTTGAAGAAGTTGAAAACTTCATCAAGTTCCTTAACAACTCCAATTGATGCAACTCCAATTTCCTCAGCACCAGCCTATGCTATTGTGCCATTCGGAGAGGAGTATGTCATCCCTGAAGAAGAAGAAAATCATTCGGCTGCTTCCATAGAGCCTCTTGATGAGGAAATTGTCATTGATGACATTGCATCAACCCTCAAGGTATCATTGCCCCAACTTCTGGTAACTACTGAGGAAACTGGCGTAGAAGAAATTGATGAAGAAGTTGACATTGGTGACACTACTGCAGTCGTCAATGATGAATATTGGGAATCTACACATCCCAATTCACCAATGGCAACTCATCTGATGTTGATTCCTCAGTCACCTGCACAGACTGAAGAAACCACAGAAGACTCTGAACATCTGTACCTTCCCGACAGTGAAGAAATTCCAGCTGCAACAACTGAGGAAAATGATGCTCCGGCCACTTCAGAGGAACCAGTTATTCAAATCACTCAGTCTGCTGTTCCTCCAATGCCAACGGAGATCGAGGGGCGCACACGAACAAATCTTCAACCCCAGCCAAGACTGCCCTTCAAAGGCACTGTTCGTCCCAAATTCCTCAAGAACAATTTCTTCGATGCACACTCGTTCTTCTCTGGACCAAACCCATATGACTCTGCAAGGGCTGGTCGCAACAGATTCTAGACTACCTCTCAACTCAACTACTATGCGTCAGTCCTATATGAGAAGAAGAAAGTCTTCGAGCACCATTAGATTCCTCATGCTGATATGGAAAGTCTTCCATCTTTCACTCCAGTGCTCCAAGTTCTGTATGATGCATGCCTTCTTCCATTCTGTGTTGACATCTGTGACTGGAATGAAGAAATCATCATTCAATTCTATGCCATGCTGCATATTGGCGGAAATTCCTCAGATATCAACCCATGGATATTGGACTGGATTACTGGCACGACCCACTTCACTACTCAAGCCTTTGAATTGCTTTAGTGTGTCCCTGTTCCAATTCTCTAAGATGAAGCCCGCAAACTGTTTAATGAGTCTACACTTCCAAATCAGCTGATGCAAGTGTTGATGAAGCCTTTGCCTCCGGGAACGCCTCAACCAAACACATTTCTTGTGAAGAATCTGCTATATGTGCCCAGGACTGTTACCGTATCCTCACAAATACACTATTTCCTCAGAAAGGCCACGATTCTGAAGAAGAAGAAGTGGAAGGAGTCATAAATAATATGCTCTTCAACATCATTCATGGGATTCCCATCGACTTGCATGATATCTTCATGAGGACATTGGCCAGTGCTGCCTTAGCTCCATTTGAACAGAAGCCCTATGCGCCATGGATAATGAAATTTTCATCAGGGCAAAGTCCTCAGTTCCCTTCAAGGCTGATTTTCAGAATCACTTTGCCTTTTTTCCTCTAATAGAAGTCATCAAGATCTCAATTGCCTCAGTTGAAGGAAAAGGAAAATCTGTCATTGATGAAGGCACTCGTCCTTTGGATGGACAGTTCTGTAAAGCCGCTTCCTTCTCTACCAATGAGATGACACTGCCACTCAAGACTCTGGTGCAAAAGCCTCAGCTCAACAACCTCAAGCGACTGCCCCTCGTGTGATGACTAATTGCGAGCTTCTAATAAGTCTTCATCAGAAGGTCGATCGCAATCACAAGTGGGTGAAGCGTCAACTTGGTTACATTGTGCAGAACATGACTGTGACGCAGAACACAGTGAAGAGAAATCACTACTATGCGCATGAAACCCTCAATCGCACTTGGGCCATACTATCTCACATCATGCCTTCTGAAGAACTGAATGAGCTGGATATTGACGAACATCCCGACTGGGCTCGGCGACCTCAGAAGAAATTCAAGAAAGTTCAAGTTCCTATGATGGTAGCAAGTTCATATTCTTCATCTCACGAGCGTGATGACGATGAAGACATTCACGACACTGCTGCAGGCCCTGCATCGACAAATGACCCCGACAACGCTGGCGCTCCTTCCTCACCAACACGATGAAATTCTTCAAAGGGGCGTTAGTCATCACCTTTTCTTCCCTTTTGGTCTTCGATGACAAAGGGGGAGAAAATTTGAGTTAGTCTTCAAGCGGGTCTCTATAAATGGGCTATTTGTGTTTAAGTTACAACTCTCGATCTTCCGAAACTTTTGTTGATTGAGTTGTAAACTTAAGTCCGATGGTGGTCTAGCACTTTTGAACTATTTCCTCGCATGTTTATTTCCTCAAATACCTTAATGCATGCATGCTGAATTTAGTCAGACACCATTTTCCTCACGCATTTCAAATTCTTCATATCATATATTCAAATGCGTGTATGAATTACAAGATATAGGGGTGTTCTCCATGTTTGAACCTACCATGTGCATTTGCAGTCCAAAGCAAATTCCTCAAACATGCACATCTTCAGGGGGAGTTCTTCTATATCTTGCAATAAAATTCTCAAAATCTGTACTTTCACTTCATATGCTTATCCCCGTTGAAAACCTAACCTATTTGTCATCAATCACCAAAAAGGGGGAGATTGTTAGTGCATCTAGTGCCCCTTAGTGATTTTGGTGTATTGAAGACTTACAGGTTAAGGTACTAATGCTTTGTGAGTGTACATAGGCTCTATAAGTCGATGACGAGTTTGATATAATCGGAGATTATTGACCCCTAAAAATGTATGTCTTCAAGTGAAGACTTTCTGAAGACTTTGGTGAAGACTTTATGAAGACTTTGAACACGAAGAAGTTGGTGTGACCATGAAGATATGAACGAGGAATATGAAGCGTGAAGACTTTGTTTTCATAGTTTCGTTTCCTTTAGTTGAGTCATAGGAAACACCGTACTGTTAAAGGGGGCCGAGGTAATACTAAGGAAAATTTCCAACTGATGCTCAACTCCAAAATCCTCAACCCATACAATCCTTCGAATGAAGCTTTTGGAAATCTATTACGGTTCAGACAAGTTCTTCAGTGACAGAGACAAAGTTCTTCTAGTCTCTGAGGAAATTGATCTGACTGAGAGGTTAGGATTTCGCCAGTGCAAATTGCCTACAAGTGAGGAACATGATAAGCTGAGGACTTTCATAATTCGAAATTCCGACCGTTGCTGTGCTTAGCGCCAGCTGTCCCCAATCATTCTTATCCACATAACGATCATATCATTGGGGGCATTTATGTCTTATCATGTCAGGTTGCATCCTGGCTATAAATAGCCACCCCCCACAACCACTAGCTGGTTGGCTGCTCCGAGAGAGAGAACTGACACTTGTCATTTGAGAGCAACCCATCCTCCGAGGACTTTTGAGAGAAAATCATCAGTGAGGAAAAACCTACAATCAAACCACAAAACCCAAAGTGATTGAGCATCACTAAAGAAAGTCCTGTGTGGAACCGATGCTTGTTACCTTTGAGGACTGTGCATCCTCCAGACTGTTAGGTGTCATGGTCTAGTGCTCCTGCAGTCAATTGGGGACCACGAAGTGACCTTGGTCTAGAGCATCCAGCGGTAAATTGTGGATCGCCGAGTGACCAGTTTGTGAGGTTTCGGAAGTCTACCTTGCAGACTTACCACGAGTGTTGGGCGAGGACTGTGTGACCTTAGCTCAAGGAGAATACTATAAGTACTGTGTGTCCTAGGACTGTGTGTCCTCTGGTTTAAATACCAGGCCGCTCCAAACCAGACGTACAACTGTCACATCAGTTGGAACTGGGTCATCAGACCATTGTCTTCATCGAGCTATCTGGTTCTATTTCCTCAACCCCTCTATTCCTCATATACCTGTTGATGAAATTGATTGTTACTGTTTGAAGAATTTGAGTGAAGACTTTCACAAATTCCTCACCGCAAATTCCTCAAGTTAACTTGTTCATCACTGCTTATCCTGTATCACGCTACTCTCTATTTGTGCATGTTTCATTTCATCATGAAGACTATGTTGTTACTATGTTCCTCATGCACCTGAGTACTTATTCCACTGATAGTTATTCATCACATTTGAAATTCCTCAAAGTTAAAATTCCTCAAGTGATGAATTTGTACAAATCGCCTATTCACCCCCCTCTAGTCGATATAACACACTTTCATACATCATTGCACTGCCGGAGAACTCATCTACCCCTCCACTCCCGCTTGCTGGATCAAGAAGGCGGAGATCGTCATCGAGCTATACGTGTGCTGAATGCGGAGGTGCCGTCCGTTCGGCACTAGATCGGAAGGACCGTGATCAAGATCGCGAGACGATTCGTGATTTGATCACGTGATGGGTCGTGACGGGATCGTGTGACGGATCGTGATTGGATCGCGAGATGGATCGTGATGGGATCGCGGGATGCTCGGCGATTTGGATCGTGAAGACGTTCGACTACATCAACCGCGTTTCTTAATGCTTCCGGCTTAGCGATCTACAAGGGTATGTAGATCCACTCTCCCTCTCGTAGATGCTCATCACCATGGATATTTCTTGCATGCGCGTAGGAATTTTTTTGTTTCCCATGCAACGGTCCCCAATAGTGGCATCATGAGCTAGGGTGTGATAGACTCTACGTTCACATACAATGGGTGCATGCCAGTGTTGCACATGTAGAACACTCGGGTTAAACTTGACGAGCCTAGCATGTACAGACATGTCCTCGGAACACAAGAGACCAAAAGGTCGAACATTAGTAATATAGCAGATATGATCAACATTATGATGTTCACCATTGAAACCACCTCAACTCACGTGATGATCGGACTTGAGTTGGTGAATTTGGATCATGCATCACTCGAATGATCGAAGAGATGTCAATTTGAGTGGGAGTTCTTAAGTAATATGATTAATTGAACTCATTGTCATGAACATAGTCAGTATTGTCTTTGCAAATTATGTTGTAGATTACTAGCTCACGCTGTAGCTCCCTTGAATTTTTATATGTTCCTAGAGAAATAGAGTTGAAAGATGATGGTAGCAATATTGCGGACTGAGTCCGTGATCTGAGGATTGTCCTCATTGCTGCATAGAAGGCTTATGTCCTTAATGTACCGCTCGGTGCACCACCCCCTCTAGCGTCGTCTGTAGATGTTGTGAACATCTCACATGCACGTTCTGATGACTACCTGATAGTTCAGTGCGTCATGCATTACGTCTTAGAATTGAGGCTCCAAGACGTTTTGAACGCTACGGAACATATGAGATGTTCTAAGAGCTGATATTGGGATCTCAGGGTCGTGCCCGTGTTGTGAGATATGAGATCTCCAACAAGATTATTTGCCTTCAAGATGAAGGAGAATAGCTCAATCGTTGAGCATGTGCTCAGATTGTCTAGGTGCTACAATCGCTTGAATTGAGTGGGAGTTGATCTTCCAGAGAAGATAGTGATTGATATAGTTCTCCAAGTCACTGTCAGTAAGCTACTAGAACTTTATGATGAACTATAATTATGCCAAGGATGGAAATCATGATCCCTGAGCTATTCGCGATGTTTGACACCGCGAAGGTAGATATCAAGAAGGAGCATCAAGTGTTGATGGTTAGTAAAACCACTAGTTTCAAAAAGGGGAAAGGGCAAGGAGGGAAACTTCATGGATGGCAAGTCAGTTGCTGCTCCAGTGAACAAACCCAAGGTTGAACCCAAACCCGAGACTAAGTGCTTCTATTATGAGGAGAACAGTCGCCGAAGCGGAACAACCCTAGATACTTGGTAGATAAGAAGGATGGCAACATCGACAGAAGTATATTTGATGTACGTGTTATTGATGTGTGCCTTACTAGTACTCCTAGTAGCACCTGGGTATTGGATACCGGTTCAGTTGCTAAATGTTAGTAACTCGAAATAAAAGCTACAGAATAAATGGAGGCTGGCTAAGGGTGAGGTGATGATGAGTGTTGGAATCGTTTCCAAGGTTGATGTGATCACCATCGCACGCTCTCCATACCTTCGGGATTAGTGATGAACCTAAATAAATGTTATTTGGTGTTTGCATTGAGCATGAACGTGATTAGATCGTGTTTATTGCAATACGGTTATCCATTAAAGTTAGAGAATAATGGTTATTCTGTTTACATGAATAATACCTTCAATGGTCATGCACCCAATGAGAATAGTTTATTGAATCTTGATCGTAGTAATACACATGGTAATAACATTGATGCCAAAAGATACAAAGTTAATAATGATAGCACCACATACTTGTGGCACTGCCGCTAAATGTCATATTGGTGTAAAGCGCATGTTGATGGATCTTTGGACTCTTTCGATTTTGAATTGGTAGAGACATGTAGACCATGCCTCATGGGCAAGATGACTAAAACCCCGTTTTCTGGCTTGATGGAACTGGCAAGTGACTTATTGGAACTGATACATGTTGATATATGCAATCCAATTAGTGTTGTAGTGTGCGGTGGATATCGTTATTTTCTTACCTTCAGTGATGATTTGAGTAGATATAGTGTATATTTACTTAATAAAACACACGTCTGCATCGTTTGAAAAGTTCAAACGAGATTAGAGTGAAGTTTGGGATCATCATGACAAGAAGATAAAATGTCTACGATATGATCGTGGAGGTGAATATCTGAGTTACGAGTTTGGTATACAACTTAAGACAAAGTGGAAGTTGTTTCACAACTCACACCACCTGAAACACCATAGTGTGATGGTGTGTCCGAACGTCTTAGTTATGCTCTATTGGATATGGTGTGAACTATGCTGTCTCTTATCGATTTGCCACTATCGTTTTGGGGTTATGCATTAGAGACAACTACATTCACTTTAAAAGGGGAACCATCTAAGTCCGTTGAGATGACACCGTATGAATTTTGGTTTGGCGGAAACCTAAGTTGTCATTTCTTAATGTTTGGGTCTGCGACGCTTATGTGAAAAAGGGGTTTTCACCTAATGACCTCGAACCCAAAGTGGAAAAATGCATCTTCATAGAATACCCTAACGTAACAGTTGGGTAAACCTTCTATCTTAGATCCAAGAACAAAATGTTGTTGCTAAAACGGGTCCTTTCTTGAGAAAGAGTTTCTCTCGAAAGAGTTGAGTGGGAGGAAGATAGAACTTGATGAGGTTGTTGAACCTTTGTTTCAACCAGAGAGTAGCGCAACGTAGAAAGATGTTTCTGTGGAGCCTACGTCAGTTGAAGAGGAAGTTAATGATGATGATCATAAAGCTTCGAATCAAGTTACTATCGAACCTCGTAGGTCGACAGGGACGCGTACTGCTCCTGAGTGGTATGGCAACCCTGTCTTAGAAGTCATGTTGTTGGACAATGATGAACCTACGAACTATGGAGAAGCGATGATGGGCTCGGATTCCAACAAATGGTTGGAGGCCATGAAATCCGAGAAAGGATCCATGTATGAAAACCAAGTATGGACTTTGGTAGACTTTCCCGTTGAACAACAGGTCGTTAAGTACAAATGGACCATGAAAATGAAGACAGACGCTAATGGTGAATGTCACCATTTATAAAGCTCGACTTGTCGCAAAGAAGTTTTCTCCAAGTTCAAGGAATTGACTATGATGAGACTTTCTCACCATTAGCGATGCTAAAGTCTGTTGGAATTATGTTAGCAGTTGCTGCATTTTTCAATTATGAAATCTGGCAAATGGATGTCAAAACATCGTTTCCTTAACGGTTTACTTGAGGAAAGGTTGTATGTGATGCAACCAGAAGGTTTTGTCAGTCCTAAGGATGCTAAAGGGTGTGCAAGCTCCAGCAATCCTTCTATGGGCTGGAGCAAGCATCTCGGAGTTGGAATATATGCTTTGATGAGGTGATCAAAGTTTTTGGGTTTATACAAAGTTTACGAGAAACTTATATTTACAAGAAAGTGAGTGGGAGCACTATAGAATTTCTGATAAGTATATGTGGTTGACATATTATTGATCGGAAATGATGTAGAATTTCTAGAAAGCAAAAACGGTTGTTTGAAAGGAGTTTTTCAAAGGAAGACCTGGATAAAGCTACCTAATTATTGGGCATCAAGATCTATAGAGATAGATCAAGATGCTTGATGAGACTTTCAATGAGTACATACCTAGACAATATTTTGAAAGAGTTTAAAATGGATCAGCCAAAGAAGGAGTTCTTGCATTGTTTGTAAGGTGTGGAGTTGAGTGAGACTCAAAGCTCGACCACAGCAAAAGAAAGAGAAAATACGAAGGTCGTCCCCTATGCTTTATCCATAGGCTCTATATAGTATGCCATGTTGTGTAACGCACTTGTGTGTGCCTTGCCATGAGTCTGTCAAGGGGTACAAGAGTGATCCAGGAGTGGATCACTGGACATCGGTCAAGATTATCCTTAGTAACTAGAGGACTAAGGAAATATTTCTCGATTATGGAGGTGATAAAGAGTTCATCATAAAGAGTTACGTCGATGCAAGCTTTGACACCAATCCGGATGACTCTGAGTAGTAATCCAGATACGTATAGTGGACTAGAAATCTGGAATAGCTCCAAGTGGAGCGTGGTGGCAGTGTCTACAATATGATATGGAGATTTGCAAAGGGCACACGGATCTGAATGTCTCTGACCCGTTGACTAAAACCTCTTTCACATGCAAAACATGATCGAACCCCAGAACTCATTGGGTGTGAGATTCATAACAATTCACATAGCGATTTGAGCTAGATTATTGACTCTAGTGCAAGTGGGAGACTTTTGGGAATATGCCCTAGAGGCAATAATAAATTGGTTATTATCATATTTCCTTGTTCATGATAATCGTTTATTATCCATGCTAGAATTGTATTGATCCGAAACTCAGATACATGTGTGGATACATAGACAACACCATGTCCCTAGTATGCCTCTAATAGATTAGCTCGTTGATCAAAGATGGTTAAGGTTTCCTAGCCATGGACATAAGATGTCATTTGATAATGGGATCACATCATTAGGAAAATGATGTGATGGACAAGACCCAAACTATAAATGTAGCATATGACCATGTCAGTTTATTGCTACAGTTTTCTACATGTCAAGTATTTGTTCCTATGACCATGAGATCATGCGACTCACTGACACCGGAGGAGTACCTTGTGTGTATCAAACGTCGCAACGTAACTGGGTGACTATAAAGGTGCTCTACAGGTATCTCCGAGGGTGTCTATTGAGTTGGCATGGATCAATACTGGGATTTGTTACTCCGTGTGACGGAAAGGTATCTTAGGGCCCACTCGGTAATACAACATCACAACAAGCCTTGCAAGCAATGTGACTAAGTGTTAGTCATGGGATCTTGTATTACGGAACGAATAAAGAGACTTGCCGGTAACGAGATTGAACTGGGTATAGAGATATTGACGATCGAATCTCGTGCAAATAACATACCGAAGAACAAACGGAACTGCATACAGGATTAACTGAATCCTTGACATAGAGGTTCAACCGATAAAGATCTTCATAGAATATGTAGGAACCAATATGGGCATCCAGGTCCCGCTATTGGTTATTGATCATAGAGGTGTCTTGGTCATGTCTACATATTTCTTGAACCCGCATGGTCTGCATACTTAAGGTTCGATGACATTTTGGTAGTATATAGTTATGTACGGTGGTGACCGAAGGTTGTTCGGAGTCCCGGATGAGATCTCGGACGTCACGAGGAGCTCCGGAGGTAAAGATTGATATATAGGAAGTCTTGTTTTGGTCACCGAAAAAGTTTCGGGCTCATCGGTAGTGTACCGAGAGTGTCGGGAGGGGTACCGGGGACCATCGAGAGGGGTGTCTCGACCCAAAGGGCCTCATGGGCTGTGGAAGGAGTCAAGACGGCCCTTAGTGGGCTGGCCGATTCCCCCACTAAGGCCCATGCGACTAGGGGTGGGGAAAACCCAAAGGTGGAGAGGTGGAAAGAGTTTCCAAGTGGAAAGAAGGAATCCTACTCCTAATAGGATTGGAGTAGGACTCCTCCACCTCCAATTTCGGCCAATTCTTGAGGGTTTGATGATGCCTCCTCCCCTCCCTCCCTCCTATATATACTAGAGGATTTAGAGGGGAAAGATAACCCTAATTGCCATGTGCTCCCTCTACTTCATCTAGATTGATTTTCTCCTCTAGTCTAGTTCGGTGGTGCTTAGGCGAAGCCCTGCCGAAATAGTTCCACCACCATTGCCGCCACGCCGTCGCGCTGCCAGAGAACTCATCTACCTCTCCGCTCCCTCTTGCTGGATCAAGAAGGAGGAGATCGTCATCGATATGTACGTGTGCTGACCGCGCGGGTGCCGTCCGTTCGGCACTAGATCGGAAGGACCGAGATCAAGATCGCGAGACGATTCGTGATTTGATCGCGTGACGGATCGTGATGGGATCACAGGACAGATCGTGATTGAATCGCAAGATGGATCATGATGGAATCACGGGACGCTCAGCGATTTGGATCGAGAAGACGTTCGACTACATCAACCGCGTTTCTTAACGCTTCCCGCTTAGCGATCTAGAAGGGTATGTAGATCCACTCTCCTTCTCGTAGATGCTCATCATCATGGATAGATCTTGCGTGCGTGTAGGAAATTTTTTCTTTCCCATGCAACGTTCCCCACCATCTAAAACATTGGCCCAGGTCACCGTTAGACCAAATGATTCACCTTTCCGGAAGGGGCTGATGAAAGTGAAAGCAGTCTTCTTCCATAGAGCAAAGTTCATCATTGCGAATGGTCAGTCTACTAGATTCTGGGAGGATACGTGGCTATGGGAGACACTGATGGCTATGCAGTATCAACCTTTGTATAATATTGTGCAGCATAAGGATGCATATGTTGCGATAGTGTTACAGTCCGTACCTCTAAATATCCAATTTCGTAGGTCAATAGTAGGTGACCGATGGAATAATTGGCTTCATCTTGTCAGGAGGTTGATGGATGTCCATCTATCTAATGAGCCAGACTACAATCACTGGAAGATAACGGTGAGCGGGCAGTTTTCAGTGAAATCCATGTATATTGATTTAATTAGCTTTGGTCCAGTACCGAGATCGACACATATTTGGAAAATGAGAGTACCTTCAAGAATCAATATCTTCAAATGGTTTATTCACAAGGAGGTGATTCTGACTAAGGACAACTTTGCAAAGCATGGTTGGGAGGGCAGTAAACGGTGTTGTTTTTGTGATCATGAAGAAACGATTAAACACCTCTTTCTCGAGTGTCCGCTGGCTACATTATTATGGCGCTCAATTCATATAGTTTTTAACATCACCTCGCCAAACAGTATCCACACGCTATTTGAGACATGGTTAAATGAGACTGACTCAAATATTGTTGCACATAAGGATAGGAATATGTGTGCTATTTTGGGCTATATGGAACTGCGGGAATGATACGGTTTTTAACAGACAAACTCAGATTAACTTTTTGCTGGTAATCTACATGGCCACTACTTGGATCCATACGTGGTCGCTACTCACTCCCGCGGAGGCCAGGAAGCATTTAGTTATTGGATCTATCCAATGAGAGATGGTAGTTCAGAATTTCTTTAACCGATTTGGATGGTGATCCAAAAGTAGATTAGGTGTTTAGTCGTCTTTATCTATTGTTGTCGGTTGTGGCGTTTTACCTTTTTTTTGTTCATTTACCTTCATTTCAGCTTGGACTGAGCATGTATCTATACTTGAAGATTATTTACTTTCCTGCTTAATAATATGGTTGTATGCATCGTGCTGATGTAGAGGCCGGGGTCTTTCCTCCTTTTCTAAAAAAACATTACGAGCAAAGCGTTCTCGCTACTAGGCATTTTACAAAAACACCAAATCTTCAAGCGCTTAATCGCAGGGTGGATGGGGTACTGATTCTGTTTTCGACAGTACAAAAATTGGTGCAGGACACATTCAACTTTAACGTGTCGTAAGTGGTGAATTTGGTGGTAGCGATGGTGATAGTGCACAGTGGCGGAGCGTAAACCAAATATTAAAAAGGGCCAAATGAGTGAATACAACATAAAAAAGGCTAGGATGATCAGAGAGACCGAAAGATTAGTAGAGCGATTAGCTGAAGGATATGCTTATTTGGCCAATTTTTTCTAGAAAGGGGGGCTAAGGCCCCTAATTGTCCCCCAAGACCACTGGTGGTGCATGGAACACCCAACTGAGTTGGGAGAATCGAAATGACGTGGACTACCACAAAATTACAAACAACGATAGAGGTTTCTATATGCAGCTTCCATACAAACTACAACTGTCTGGACTAAAATAGTGTGGCGGGCCGCCGAGGAAAGTTGTGAATGAATATACAACGGGGGGCAACCTATGGATGCACGGGTCGATAGATAGATGGCACATTGCGACGGCGCTAGCCGGAGATCCTTCGCGGAACTGCATTTTGTCCTCTGTGGACCGGCAGTTTGGCGTCACGGAACTGCATTTTGTCCTCTGAGATGCTTCAGACAACGCCAAGAGGAGGGCATGTAACTTACAAGAGCCCGCACGTCCCAATCGTTAACTCACTATTAGCGTCTTAATCAACTGGTTGATGGTGATGGCCAGACGGAGCAAACAAGGCCGGCGACTGGAGCTCGGCTTTGCAGCCCCTAAAGAAAGTTCACAGATATTTAAAAACATTGATAAAGAGTAAGAGTGTTTTTTTTTTATCATTTATGCCACTAGTTGTGTCCCACTACTCACTTTTGTCATTAGAAATTACAACTGTTTAAGAATGCCATCGTTTCGTGAGATGGTTGCTTAAAAATGCCATTAGATATCTTAAAAATGACATTGTTTATTAGATGTTTACTCAAAAATGCCATTAGACATCATTATTTTCAGGTCAAACTCGTTGACCATGTCACGCGACGAAAACACCCCTATACCCACATGACAGCTCTTTCTATCTCATAATGATAAGTGTGGATCAAACTTGTTGAGAGTAAGCAAGCGAATAATTCTAGAAGAAAATAAGAACATTTTTGGGATTAAGAGGGACCCACACTTTATTGTAGTGAGATAGAGGAGGAGCTGACATGTTGGTCTATAGGTATTTTGGTCATTACAACATGACAAACGAGATTTGAGCTATGTAATTTTGTCTAGCGGCATTTTTGAGCATGCACCTAATGAAGTGATGGCATTTTGAGCTGTTGATATTCTTAGTGGAAAAACTGAGTAGTGATACTCAACCAGTGGCATAAATAATAAAAACCCAAAGAGTAATTATGTACGTTGGGTTCAATGCCTCATTAACCTTTAGAGCATCTATACAACCAGACGCCTCAAACCCGCTCCTCCTATATGCTCAGGCAAATGTCCCCGTCACTGACCGATCAAAAAAATCTGAACTAGACGGTCCTAAGCGTCATAGCTGATTGGCACCCTTGATATCCACCTCAAGTCTGGAAAGGCTGGGTGTCGGACCTGACTCAACGCAAATTGCACCACTTCCACCTTTAACGGTCGGACCAACCATTTTCCTCTCCTCTCCACTCCCTCATCCGTGTCGACCCTCCCCTAGCTCTGTTGCCATCCTCACTCCATCGTCATACGCCCTATCGATCGCTCAACGCCGCCAATAGCGCCACAACATTCATCCCCACCACTCTCGCCGGCCCGGACGACGTCGTGTTACGTATAACTCCTCCCATGCTGCATCTTGCCCTAAGTGTCTTAGACACATTGTCTGGCCAGTTTTTTGTGATTATTTTTTGTAGGGAAGACGATGGATTCACATGGTTTGTTAGATGAGAAGTACTGACCGACCCAGCTTGATGAATTAATTCAAAAGGAGATCTTCGATTCGTTGGATTCGAATGAAGAAGTGAAGATGATGATGATCATGAGCGTTCAACAGGAAATGGATCGAGAGGGGAGCACATTCTAAACTTCAAGGGTTCGATCAAAGGAAGAAGATTTCTGAACCGGGATGGGGTCTCTGGAGCATAGTTCTCTACAAGGACTACTTTGATCCATAACCAACATTCCCTGATGAATGGTTTCGCTTCCTATGCGCAAACCCTTATTCTTTAAGGTGGTGGAGGGAGTGGAGGCACACGATCCCCACTTCAAGTTCAACATGGATTGTTTGCGGACAACTACCTTTCTTCGATAAGGAGAAATTCACGGTTGTGATGAATATGCTTACACTTGGTACAACCGCTAATGTCATTGGCGAGATGGTCCGGATGAGGGAGAGCACATGCCTAAAGAAAACCATCAAGTTTGCCAACATCATGGTTGGTGTTTGGAACAGAGTATTTGAGAGAACTAAGTTCCTAGGACACAGAAAAGTTATTAGCTATTGGAGAGGTAATAGGTTTTCCAGGTATGCTCAGCTCAATCGATTGCATGCATTGGCAATGGTGCCCCAAAGGTTTGCAGGGGGTGTACCAAGGTCACATCAAAGAGGACACCATCATATTGGAAGTAGTGGTGTCACATGATTTGTGGATTTAGCATGTTTTCTTTGAAATGCCTGGTTCTCACAATGACATCGTTGTGCTTTAGTGATCTCCCGTGTTCTGGAGACTTTGTAATGGGGAAACACCACCGCACAAATTCATTGTTAACGACCGCGACTACAACATGGGATACTACCTTGCCTATATTATCTATCCTCAATGGGCGGCGTTTGTGAAGACCATATTTGACGCCCACGGCAACAAACAAACCGACTTGGCAACGATGCAAGAAAAAGCTAGAAAGAATGTGGAGAGGGCATTTAGAGTGATCTGAGCTAACTGGGTAATTGTTCATGGAACTCCAATGACGTGGGAATCACGGACTTTGTGACAAGTTATGACAGATTGTGTCATTTTGCACAATATGATTCTCGAGGATGAGAATAGAGGGGCAGCCCAAAACCATGATTTTGACAAGCCTGGAGAACAAGTCCACATCCCATAACAATAAGATGTTGATCATCTTATCAATTTTCTAAAAAATCATCAGAATCTTTGAGATCGTCAGGTGCATGCATAGTTACTCAATGATCTTCTGGAGCATATGTAGACCCAAAATGAAAACTAATAAATATTAAGCTTAAAATAAAGTTTATGTTCGAGCTATCTATTTCCGCAACCAACAATTGTGTTTACGCGTGATATTCACGTATATGATGGACGCCCATCAGAAAAAACACCATTGAAGGAAGAAGGCCGACTGCCCACTAAAAATTGAAAAGCGAGAAGCAAATAGAGAACATAGGGAACAAGAATATAATGATGTTTTAATTCCAGTCAAATGATCTCCTGATTTTTTATGAAAAATGACTATATATCGAGACTCACCTAAATTTTGAAGGAAATATTCCCTAGAGGCAATGATCTCCTGTAAATGCACATAGTTTAGTTATAGAGTTTTTAAAGTAGAGGTATCGATTCCACAGGAAGTACATGAATTGGACTACATCTCTTGTAGTGGTTTAAATTATAGTGCCTACAAATTCGTTGCAATCCAAAGAAAAACGAAAACAAAAGTTTAAATACTATTGGCCATGAAATTGAAAATAAATAGCAAGAGTAAAATGAAAGCGCGACACTTGAGTAACAGTTGTTGGAACCGATAGGACTAAACCGTTCCTATCATGTCTGGGTTCCCCACTACTACGCGTATAATGACCGATGACTAAGTATAATTCCAATTCAGATTTGTAAGCCATTTTATATGTTTCTATAAGGCGGCAAAGCCAAGTACAGATACGTGCGTACATGCAGCAACCCTGTATCACGTTGGCCACTACCATTCACCCCACTCCAGTTATCAAATAGTATTAAGGATTTTAGCATGAACGCATCTACGGCAATATCCATTTATCCCCTATTGCAATGATCCAGGAGATAAGTATTTTCACAACCCACATTCGCTTCCCACCTTCACACTAACAGTAACAACCTTCCGCCCAAAGGAGGCATATGTTGGATGCTTGATTTCACCCAACGTCAAGATGATCATTAACATAAACATATAAAGTGGATGTCAAGTCATGTTATCACCCAGTGGTAAACACGCTAGGGTTCCTTCATATCCCCAAAACTAGGGAGACTAGTTCCACATCAAGGACATAAACATCACATAATGAATCATGATGAACATGGTTATAAAGCTAAGTAACCCAAAAATGAATCCAAATCAGCTAATCTATTACAAATATATGTATATAGGATGGTGATGACGGAGACGGGTCGTGATGATGATTTCCTCTTGATGCGGTTCCCCCTCTAAAACCCTTCGGAGGGATAGGGTTCTTTGTTCTGGATGAGTTTCTGGTGGTTTTTATCTCCAGTCTCTAATCCGATTTTAGGAGAGTTATAAGTAGTCGATCAGGATGGTGGCGAGTGGTACGAGCGCTTGCACTAATACCCAATACCGCCTTGCACTCTAGATCCTCATGTGTGTGCAGTTTCTCCTCCCAAATGTATTCTTTCATGGCAATCTTCTATCATATTAATTAGTGTGATTTTACCACCATAAATGAGCGTTCTTTCCTGAACTCCAAAACACTTTCGTACATGACAAAAGGCGAAAACATATAAAAAAGGTTGCGTGAACGCGGTAAAATAAAAAAAATCATATACCACGAAACGAAATAAGAGGTGCAAAACATCATAAAAATTGGACAAATCAGACAACAATAAAAGTTATTATTTAATTCCATGCCCGTAATGAATGTTTAATTTCTATGTTATAATTGCAACGGTTTTCGAGTCTGCGATAACCATGAGGCCTAGAGGGAAACCCATGCGCATATGTGAAATAATAAACGGTAAATATATTCCTACTCTCGCCTCTAAGACTAGCTCAAACTAGATGATACTCCACACGTCGTTGCGGTAATATTTTGCCACATATTTCAATGTGATTCATTGTATGAAACATGCATATTTTAAGTAATAATATAAAAGGCAACAACTGAAAATACATATAATTTATTATGTTCGATTACTATATAGTCATAAAATGTTTATGAAACATGAATAGCATAATAGAATAAAAATTCTTATGTATGTTTGGATGTTAAGACGAGTCCTTTTTTTTTCTATGCATGCATGTTTAATGATGAAGTGATAGGCTTGCATATTGAGAGACATATGATAGTAGGGGTGTGCCTTTTATCGTGCATGTCCTGGGATGATGTGACATGCTTGCATTTTGAGAAAAATAGTTAGTGGAGGCTAGCTATTACATGATGACTCAATTTTCCTTATCATGGGCATAGTTCAAGCAACAAGGAGATGCCGAAACTTTGAGCGCACGTTGTTAAAAGAACATATGTTGAACATGCACAATCAATTTATATACTACGAGATCGTATCATCACTAAATTATTAGTATAATCACACATACATAGCATTTGCATAATTCATTAGACTATGAGAGTATCGAGTATGTTCATATTGTATGATGTACTTTCGGGTTCTTCAAATGTCAACCATAATAGGGTGAGCATAACGGCAACTTTCAGGTGCATCGGGGAAGTATGATAAAGGACTTGATAGCTCGAGACTAGTATTTGCTCCGACGATGGAGAAATATTCTTAAGGGCCCTCTAAGTGCAATGTTATCCATCATCGTCTATCCAGACACAACGTGACTTGTTCATGGGTATACCAGAACACATAAACGATAATAGAGAATAAAACCAGTAACAAGGAGACTGACATAGTGATCAAGTGTTGATTGACGTGGATGTCGATAGATCTCGCCTCGGGTTCTATAAAGAATCGCGACGAAAAAGGAAGATCACACGGGAACAAAGAGTTTGCTCGATATTTATTCCTGTGAATGTAGGGGTCAATCTGAATGTTCACGGTTCCGCTATTGATCATTAAACTGAAAGGAGTTCCGAGTTCATGGCTACACTTTACCAATCCAGTGTGATCACATGCTTAAGGGCCGCCAGTCTATTGAGAATTAGAAGTGTAGGATCATGAGAGAAATGAAATGGAGAGGTTTGTAAAAGTTTAAAAATGTTTTTGAGAGAAAAAAATTCAAAGAAAACAAAAGCGTTTCCCGAAGAACCGAAGAGCCGAAAAAGTTTTGGAAGCACCAAAAAAAACATTGGAAGGTTTGGAAAGGTTCTAGAATTTTTCAAAGCCTCCAAAAAATTCCATGGTGCCATGGGATTGTTCCGTGGGCAGGGTCCAAGTGGGAGGCAACCACATGGACCATAGTGGCCCAATAGTAGGGTGCCCCCTTGGCTTGGGTGGCAAGTTTCCTTGGTGCAGCCAGGTTTGGGATGGGTGGCGCACCCTTAGGGGTGCCCGCTCCCGAAATTGGCCACCACCTTGCCTATTATAAATAGGTGAGTGCAGCCCCTCCAAAGGCATTCTGCTTGGCACAAGGGCTTCTCTTTCTCTCTCTCTCCCCCTCTCTCTCTCCTCCTAAATGGTCCTACCTTGCAAGGCTGCTCATCCACCTCTAGTTCTCCATCATAGCTTAGTTCTGGACGGCAAAGCTTTGTCGGATGGATGGTTCTGCATGCATGGATACATGAGGAAGTACCGTACATTCGGTGCTCGGTCTACGGATCGGTTTGAGGGAATAAATTCTTGCGGCTAGGAGGTATAACTAGCTGCGTGAATCTACATCAACTCGCTTCTGCAACTCTCCTCTCCGCCGTGTTACATTGCTAAGCGATCCAATCTCGATCCAATTGTACTTGCATCTTCATAGTGACCCTGGAATGATTTGTAGGTGTACTTTTTTCCTTTGTTTCTACTACATTTCTAAAAACACGTAAAAAGACTGACAAAAATAAAAATAAAATTTATAACAAAAATGATAGCTAATAACTTACCTCTTAACACTGATACGCTCAACTCATAGATAAAACATAGATCTACTATCAACTGAACACTTAAGACTGATAAGGCCTAGGGCTTCTAGCCACAGTAAACCAAAACACACACGCACACATGTCGCTTAGGGGAACACTAATTATTTGGACCTTCAAACTCTCGCCTAGCAGCAGTTCCTATCCCGTGGACCTTCTAAGAGCTTGTGGAGGACCACTATAACATCTCTAGTTCATCCAAGGCGGTGGGTTTGAATGTAATTAGTACATCAGGAGCAGTGTGGTACTCGGTCCTAGTATAGACCCCTTCACCCAATCATAGTTCCGCCCACCTGTGCTTGGCATGTCTCCATTTTCTGGACGCCCAAAGTTCACTCACAATTGGGTTTTTTGGATGGAGAAACAAGAGTTCAAAGAGTGAGGGGGGGGGGGAGGGGTGGATATAAACAATTTGGTTAGACATGAGAGGACTACTGCCATTCCAAATAGGGATAATTAATTTGATGCCCCTTGCTGGGTCCCATTCCACAGTTTTACTCTTATTTTTCAAAAACCCTCTGTTCTGCCCAAGCCATTTCACTCCTCTTATGATTTTGCCCTTTGATCGTTTGACCGTCACTTTGAAAACTTCATAAAAAAATCATACCGACTCACAAAAATACAAGTAAGTTATCACAATATTCAGAAAAACAACACCTACATGTGCATGTCATTTGATTTCATGAAAAAAGTGTTGGAAAGTCCACATTTTAGTTTGAGCTCATACGATCTCAACATGAACTATAAAATCTGAAAGAATTCAAAACAAATTAAGAAAAATCTAAACAAAAAATGGTGGCAAACACTGAACAATGGTTAGAGTGCTTCCCAAGTTTCATCGGGGAATAACATTCGTGGAAGTCGTGGCAAAAAATACAATATGGATGCTTCAAAACAAAAGCATTTTGGAGTGTTGATTTCGTTTTTATGCCACGACTTGCATGAATGTCATTCCCGGATGAAACTTGGCAAGTACTCAAAACATTGGTCAATGTTTGCCACCAAAAAAACTAGAATTTTCTGAATTTGTCTTTATTTTACTGTTCGTGTTGAGATCATATGAGCTCAAACAGAGATGGGGACTTGACAAAACTTTTTTCATGAATGCAAATAACATGCACATATATGTGATATTTTTTGGACATTTTGGTGTCTTATTTGTGTTTTTGTGAGTTAGTATGAATTATTTATGAAGTTTTCAAAGTGTCGGTCAAACGGTCAAAGGGAAAAAGCATAAGAGGAGCGAAGTGGCTTGGGCAGAACCGAGGTTTTTGGAAACTAGGGGTAAAACTGCCGAGTGGGACCCAACTATGGGCATAAAATTCCTTATCCCTTCGAAATAAAGCACTAGTAGAAAACAGGGCTTTGGTCTAGGCCAGGCCAGCCAATTAGTCCCGGTTCAGTCACGAACCGGGACAAATGGGGGCAACGGTCCCGGTTCATGAGGCCAGGGGGGCGGCCGGGCCACGTGAGGGCATTGGTCCCGGTTCGTCAGACCCCTTTGGTCCCGATTCCAGACACGAACTAGGACCAATGTGCCTTTCTCCTGGCGCACAACCATTTGTCCTGGTTCATGTCTGGAACCAGTACCAAAGGGGGTCCTTTAGTCCCGGTTCCAGCCACGAACCAGGACCAATGACATGCATATAGATAGCCCCTCGCCGGCGAGCAGAGCTCTCCACACTGCTTTATTTTCCTGGCTGGCGAGGAAAGAGCTTTGTGGTGCTCTAGCTCACCTCCTATGCACATGAGGTGTTCGATGAAATGCCCAAGCCACATTTAAGCTTTCTCCTCTCGAAGCTCCTTGTCCAAGCTCCATTTCCCTCAAGATTTGTCTAGGTTTGG
This sequence comes from Hordeum marinum, assembly GCA_022496015.1. NCBI lineage: Eukaryota > Viridiplantae > Streptophyta > Magnoliopsida > Poales > Poaceae > Hordeum > Hordeum marinum. The sequence continues at coordinate 205,894,256 of CM039678.1, read as the reverse complement.
CGGTCCGTCCTGTCCCGTCCCCATCCTCATCGCCGTCGATAGCCCGCGCCCATCTCGGTGCCGGCACCACCGTGGTTAGCCTCTTCTTCTTATCTTCTTTCTAAAAGAAAAAACTTTTTTACTTGTATGATTTAGATAGATACTTGTGTAATTTTCTTAATTTTATTATTGTATTTATTTTGGTCACTATTGTACTTTGGCTTTAATGTGATGACGAATTTCTATTAATTTGGTCACTTCTGTATTCATGATATGTTGTAATGGTTTTTAATACACTTTATTATATAACGCACGCAGATGAACCGACAATGGATGTACGGTGACTGACGCACCTCCGAGTATATTAAGGGCCTGCATAATTTTCTCGAAGCGGCTGAGGCAAACAAGCAGAATGGTTTTATTCATTGTCTATGTACTGTCTATGAGAATACGAAGGCTTTCTCCAACTCTAAAACCCTTCACTTCCACCTGCTTGGGAAGGGTTTTATGCCACACTATAATGTTTGGACAAAGCACGGAAAAAGAGGGGTTATGATGGAAGACAATGAAGAAGAAGAGGATGATGACAACTATGTGCCTCCTGAATATGGTGATGCTGCAACGGGGGAAGATGAAGATCAAGAGGAACCAGACGATGTGCCCGATGATGATCTTCGCCGGGTCATTGTTGATGCAAAGAGACAATGCGAAAGTGAAAAGGAGAAGTTGAAGTTCGATCACATGCTAGAGGATCACAAAAAAGGGTTGTAGTTGTACCCCAATTGGGAAGATGGCAACACAAAGCTCGGTACCACAATGGAATTGCTGCAGTGGAAGGCATAGAATGGTGTACCTGACAAAGGATTTGAGAAGCTACTGAAAATATTGAAGAACAAGCTTCCAAAGGATAACGAATTGCCCGACAATACATACACAGCAAAGAAGGTTGTGTGCCCTCTAGGATTGGAGGTGTAGAAGATACATGCGTGCCCTAATGACTGCATCCTCTACCGCGGTGTGTACGAGGATTTGAACGTATGCTCAGTATGCGGTGCATTGCGGTATAAGATCAGACGAGATGACCCTAGTGATGTTGATGGCGAGCGCCTCATGAAGAGGGTTCCTGCCAAAGTGATGTGGTATGCTCCTATAATACCATTTGTTGAAATGTCTGTTCAGAAACAAAGAGCATGCCAAGTCGATGCGATGGCACAAAGAGGACCATAAGAAAGACGGGAAGTTGAGAGCACCCGCTGACGGGTCGCGGTGGAGAAAGATCGAGAGAAAGTGGAGCGACTTTACAGGTGACCCAAGGAACGTATGGTTTTGTTTAAGTGCACGTGACGTTAATCCTTTTGGGGATCACAGCAGTAAGCATAGCACATGGCATGTGACTCTATGTGTGTATAACCTTCCTCCTTGGTTGTGCATGAAGCGGAAGTTCATTATGATGCCAGTGCTCATCCAAGGCCCTAAGCAACCCGGCAACGACATTGATGTGTACCTAAGGCCATTAGTTGATGAACTTTTACAGCTATGGAATGTAAGAGGTGTACGTGTGTAGGATGAGAACGAACAGGAGGAATTTGACCTACATGCATTGCTGTTTGTAACCATCAACGATTGGCCTGCTCTTAGTAACCTTTCAGGACAGACAAACAAGGGATACCACGCATGCACACACTATTTAGATGACACCGACAATATATATTTGGAGAAATGCAGGAAGAATGTGTACCTGGGGCATCGTCGATTTCTTCCGACCAACCATCAATGTGGAAAGAAAGGAAAGCATTTCAAAGGTGAGGCAGATCACCAGAATAAGCCCACCCTCCGTACTGGTGATCACATACTTGCTATGGTCAATGATTTACAAGTAATCTTTGGAAAGGGTCCCGGCGGACTATTTGTTCCGAATGACACTGAGGGACACGCACCCATGTGGAAGAAGAAATCTATAGTTTGGGACCTATCCTATTGGAAAGACCTAGAGGTCTGCTCTATGATCGACGTGATGCACGTGACGAAGAATCTTTACGTGAACCTGCTAGGCTTCTTGGGAGTGTATGGGAAGACAAAAGGTACACCGGAGGCACGCGAGGAACAACAACGTGTGCATGAAAAAGACGGCATGCATCCAGAGCAGTATGAAGGTCCTGCCAGCTACGCTCTTACCAAAGAAGAGAAGGAAATCTTCTTTGAATGCCTGCTCAGTATGAAGGTCCCGTCTGGCTTCTCGACGAATATAAAGAGAATAATAAATATGGTAGAGAAAAAGTTTCAGAACCTAAAGTCTCATGACTGCCACATGATTATGACGCAACTGCTTCCGGTTGCATTGAGGGCTCTTCTACCGAAAAACGTTTGATTAGCCATTGTGAAGCTATGTGCATTCCTTAATGCAATTTCTCAGAAGATGGTCGATCCAGAAATCCTGCCAAGGTTAAGGAGTGATTTGGTGCAATGTCTTGTTACTTTTGAGCTGTTGTTCCCACTGTCCTTCTTCAATATCATGACGCACGTCCTAATTCATCTAGTCGACGAGATTGTCATTCTGGGCCCTATATTTCTACACAATATGTTCCCCTTTGAGAGGTTCATGGGAGTCTTAAAGAAATATGTTCGTAACCGCGCTAGGCCAGAAGGAAGCATCTCAATGGGCAATCAAACAGAGGATGTCATTGGGTTTTGTGTTGACTTGATTCCTCACCTTAAGAAGATTGGTCTCCCTCAATCATGGTATGAGGGGAGACTGACTGGAAAAGGCATGCTAAGAGCAGACTCAATAATATGTAGGGACGGTCGTTCTTGGTCTCAAGCACACTACACAGTTCTACAGAATTCTACCTTGGTGACCCCGTATGTCGATGAACACAAGAATATTCTACGCTCCAAACACCCGGCGCAGTGTGGCGACTAGATTACATGTGAACACATCAGGACTTTCAGCAGTTGGTTGCAAACATGTCTCATGCGTGACAACACTGTTTCTGATGAGTTGTACTCGTTAGCCAGGGGACCATCTTCGACTTTAATGACTTACAAAGGGTACGAGATAATTGGGAATACATTTTACATGATCGCCCATGATCAAAAGAGCACCAACCAAAACAGCGGTGTCCGCTTTGATGCAGCAACCAAGAGGGGAAAGGACACATATTATGGTTACATAGTGGAAATATGGGAACTTGACTATGGACATGATTTGAAGGTCCCTTTGTTTCAGTGCAAATGGGTCAATCTGTCAAGAGGTGGGGTATAGGAAGATCCACAGTACGGAATGACAACAGTGGATCTGAACAATCTTGGGGTACACAGACGAACCATTCGTCCTAGCTAATGATGTGGCGCAGGTTTTCTATGTGAAGGACATGTCTACCAAACCGAGAAAAAGATAACATAAGAAAACGAATACATCATACGATGAGACAAAGCACCACATAGTTCTTTCAGGAAAAAGAGATGTCATGGGATTGGAGGGCAAGACAGACATGTCTGAAGATTATGAAAAGTTTCATGAAATTCCTCCCTTCAAAGTCAAGGCTGACCCAAGCACCCTGTTAAACGATGAAGATTATCCGTGGTTACGGCACAATCAGCAAAGGACACAAGCGAAAAAACAGTGAAGTCTTTCTCTCCACAACTATATCATTGCAATTACTGTTGGAAATATGCCCTAGAGGCAATAATAAATTAGTTATTATCATATTTCCTTGTTCATGACAATCGTTTATTATCCATGCTATAATTGTATTGATCGGAGACTTAAATGCATGTGTGGATACATAGACAAAACCATGTCCCTAGTATGCCTCTAATGGACTAGCTCGTTGATCAAAGGATGGTTAAGGTCTCCTAGCCATGGACATGAGATGTCATTTGATAACGGGATCACATCATTAGGAGAATGATGTGATGGATAAGACCCAAACTACAAACATAGCATATGATCGTGTCAGTTTGTTGCTACTGTTTTCTGCATGTCAAGTATATGTTCCTATGACCATGAGATCATGCAAATCACGGATATCGGAGGAGTGCCTTGTGTGTATCAAACGTCGCAACGTAACAGGGTGACTATAAAGGTGCTCTACAGGTATCTCCAATGGTGTCTGTTGAGTTGGCATGGATCGAGACTGGGATTTGTTACTCCGTGTGACGGAGAGGTATCTCAGGGCCCACTCGGTAATACAACATCACAACAAGCCTTGCAAGCAATGTGGCTAAGTGTTAGTCACGGGATCTTGTATTACGGAATGAGTAAAGAGACTTGCCAGTAACGAGGTTGAACTAGGTATGGAGATACCGACGATCGAATCTCGGGCAAGTAACATACCGAAGAACAAAGGGAACGTTATACGGGATTAACTGAATCCTTGACATAGAGGTTCGACCGATAAAGATCTTCGTAGAATATGTAGGAACCAATGTGGATGTCCAGGTCCCACCATTGGTTATTGACCGTAGAGGTGTCTCGGTCATGTCTACATAGTTCTCGAACCCGCAGGGTCTGCACACTTAAGGTTCGGTGACGTTTCGGTAGTGTAGAGTTATGTATGGTGGTGACCGAAGTTTGTTCGGAGTCCCGGATGAGATCCCGGAGGTCACGAGGAGCTCCGGAATGGTCCGTAGGTAAAGATTCATATATAGGAAGTCCCAGTTTGGTTTCCGGAAAAGTTTCGGGCTCATCGGTAGTGTACCGGGAGTGCCGGTAGTGTACCGGGAGGCCTCCGGGAGGGGTATTTCGACCCCAAGAGGTCCATGGGCTGTGGGAAAATAATAACCAGCCCTTAGTGGTCTGGGAAAACAGCCACAAAGGCCCATGGCGCAGGAGAGAAAGTCCTAAAGCAAAAAGTGGAAAATCAGCCAATAGGAGGCAATCCTACTCCAACTAGGATTGGAGGTGAAGTAGGATTGCTTCCCACCTCCTATTTCGGCCGACCCAAAGGCCTTGGCTGCATCTCCTCTCCTCTCCTCCTATATATACTAGTGGATTGGGTGGTTTTTGGAAAGAATTTCCGACCACGTGCTACCCGTTTCACCGGTGCACAGTTTCTCCTCTAGATCGGTTTTTCGCAACGCTTAGGCGAAGCCCTGCCGGAATCACTCCACCACCATCATCGGAGCGCTGTCACGCTGCCGGTGAACTCTCTCTCCTCTCCACCTCCTCTTGCTGAATCAAGACGGTGGAGATCGTCATCAAGCTGCACGTGTGCTGAACGTGGAGGTGCCGTCCGTTCGGCGCTAGATCGGAAGGACCGTGATCGAGATCGCGAGACGGTTCGTGATGAGATCGCGGGACGGATCGTGATGAGTTCGCGGGACAGATCGTGATCAAGATCATGAGACGGATCGTGATGAGATCGCGGGACGGATCGTGATGAGTTCACGGGACGGATCGTGATTGGATCGCGGGACGGATCGTGATGAGATCGCGGGACGCTTGGCGATTTGGATCGCGAAGATGTTCGACTACACCAACCGCGTTTCTTAACGCTTCCCGCTTAGTGATCTACAAGGGTATGTAGATCCACTCTCTCTCTCGTAGATGCTCATCACCATGGATAGGTTTGCGTGTGCGTAGGAAATTTTTTGTTTCCCATGCGACGTTCCCCAATAGTTGCATGTGAAGAAATGAAATGCCTTTTGTAACACATGAGTTTTCGTTTTAAACCCTTACAATTTGAAAGAGATTGTCTGTTTTATACACGACGTGCCTCCAATTTTTGCCGTAACCCTCTCAAATTTTTATAACATGCTATGTGGGTGAAATGATGGTACCATGCCAACTTTCAACCTTTTCAGAGTTCATTTGAAGTGCTTTTCAATTTCACGGTTATTTTGCTCAAAAATCAGTAAGTGCATGAAAAATACCAAATGAAGTCAGAAAGGGTTGAAAATTGATGATGTGGCTTTCAATGGTGCATTTTGAACACACAAAAAGTATGGAGTTCAAATAAGTTAAAAAAACGAAATCACTTTGTAGCAGATGAGTTTTCGTCTGAAACCATGATACTTCAAAAGAGATGGTCCATTTTGTACACGAAGCGCATCTAGTTTTTGCCGTAACCCTCTCAACTTTTTAGCACATGCTATGTGGGTAAAATGATGATACCATGCCAACTTTCAACCTTTTCAGAGTTCATTTAAAGTGCTTTTCAATTTAGGGTCATTTTAGCTTAAAATAAATGATGAAATGCATGAAAAATAGCAAATGAAGTCAGAAAAGGGTTGAAAAGGGATGATGTGGCTTCAAACGGTGCATATTGAATGCACAAAAATTCTTGAGTTCAAATATGTTTAAAAATTTGTAATCCTTTTGTAACAGGCGTGTTTTCGTGCGATAGAAGTTATATAACTAAACTTGATATTATATAAAATTTATGCAACTAAAATTATCAAAGTTTTTTTGTTAAAAACTTTAATAGAAAAAGAATATTCATAAACTATTTTTTGTTAAGAACTTTTAATATGCAAAAAATAACATAAAAAATAGCAAACGTGAAAATAGATGCGCTTATAGGGAAAATTCGACCTAAATTCAAGGTGCTAGTTAGGCGTCTAACTAGCATTTTGAATTTTGGTCGAATTTCCTATATAAGGGCATCTATTTTCAATTTGAGAGGAGCTCAACGTAGGAGCTGCGGCGGGGCTTATAAACAGGTTCGGGCAACCTTCGCTTGGCGAGGGTGAGACTAAACTCCCACCACACCGTTGTGCAAGGCCATTGGTCCCGGTTGGTGCCACCAACCAGGACCAATGCCACCCTTTTGTCCCGGTTAGTGCCAAAAACCGGGAGCAAAGGTCTCTGCTTCCCACCCTTTGGGATGACGAAAAGGGACCTTTGGTCCCGGTTTGTGGCACAAACCGGGACCAATGCCCCTTTCGCCCCAGTTGGTGCCACTAACCGGGACCAAAGGTCCCTGTTTCCCGCCCTTTGGGCTGCTGAAAAGAGACCTTTAGTCCCGGTTAGTGGCACCAACCGGGACTAAAGGTGGGCATTGGTCCCGGTTGGTGCTGCGAACTGGTACCAATGCTTCTTCTATATAAGAAGCACTTAGGAAATTTCGTAGTTTTCATCGCCACTTCACCGAGCCTCCCGTCCTCTTCCCCATCGCCGCTTGCCGCCCCGTGCCCACCATCGTCATCCTCATCCCTGTCACCGCCCCCGTTGCCTCCCCGCCGCCACCCCTGCCGTCATCGTCCCCGCCCCGTCACCACCCCCGTCGCCCCGCCCCTGTCGCCGCCCATGTCGCTGCCCCTCCACCGTCGCCTCCCTCACTGCCCCCATCACCGCCCCGTCCCCGTCGCCTCCCCGCCCCCGTCGCCGCCCCGTCGCTGCCACGTCACCTCCTCGTCGCCGCCCCTGCCGTGAGCCGCCGCCGCCCCATCGCCGCTCTGTCGCCTCCCCGTCGCCGCCCCCGCTGTGAGCCGCCGCCGCCCCGGCTCTGTGCAATTATATATATATATATATGTTGATTTGTTTTATATGATGAATGTTTTTGTTCATATATAATGTATATATGTATGTATGGATGGATGTATATATGTATGTGGCTATATGTATGTGGCTATCTGTATATGTATATGTATGTATATTAATTAGTTGTCCTACGAAAATTAGGAGTCCTAGGAAAAATTAGTTAATTACGAGTCCTAGGAGATTAGTTGATTTTGTTTATGATGCTTTTTATGTTTTAGTTGTTTTATGTTTTATTTAATTGTTAGGAGTCCTAGGAAAAATTAGTATGTGTATGTTAGATTACAGAAAAATTCTTGGTTTTTGGAAAAATTAGTGATTAAACGATAAGGAAACGTTCTCATAGGAATTTGTCTCGACATCGACGATGCTCGGCCCGCATCCTCATCGTCAAGTGGTCCACAAGAGCCTGCTTGATAGGCACTATGTCTGAGATTGGGCTCCGCCGGGCTGGCACTGGGAGGTGCTACCTTCCGGGGCTCGAAGCTTGGTGATGAATCCGGGTCTCGTCGTCGACTCGGAGCTTCTTTGGTGGTGGTCACATGGGCCACTTTCGGTGCAGAGGGAGCGGGCCCCGTGGAGCTGGTACCTCGCCGTGTCAGGGAGGAGGATGAGCACGTCCGTCGCTACATGGCGGCGTTGGACATCAGGTTCAACAATACCTAACAAATTCTTCAGGATCTCACCCGAGTTATGAGCCCGTGATGGTTCCTTATCTTTGAGTGTTTACTGCCAGCGACTCAGTGACCGCTAGTGAACCGAGTTCACAGTCCTCCACTTTGGATTCTAGGATATTCGATCTGTATTACTGATCTTATATGATAATATTCGAGATATATTAGTTAATATTTGATTATATATTAATAACTGGATTATTCGAGACGATGTATTAGTGTTATTATATTCGGGTTCATTATAAATGTATTAGTGATATTTTATCGGTATAATGTGTGTGTGACTTTCGGTCTGTCGTTGCTCCTTGTGTGATTTTCATGCGTGTTCTTGATGAAGAAATCCCGACTGTTGTCATGAGGAACGCCTCCTCTTTTTTCTCTTCTTTGCGATATACTCGTCGGTATAATGCGCAAGAAGAGAAGAGGGGGTTGTCCATCACCGGCGGTCGAACTATTACTGTGAGAGAGTGCCCACCAACATATATACACCATCATATCAGTGTGAGAGAGTGCGCACAACACACCATGAGATGTGAGAGTTATTTAAGGAAAGTCTCGACATACCGAAAGTCACACACGCATTAGGATACAAAGCGTGTCGTAATTCTTGAATTATGAACACAGGAAATGTCATCGTGATCAGATGACGATAGGATCCAAGCGTGTGAACTTTGCGGTGAAGATAAGGGTCTTTGTGACCAGCCTGGGCTGCGAGACGGCAGGCTCTTCACCATGAAGCTTTACGAGGACTTTGATATTTCTATGGTACGCAACGAAGATAACTGTTTCTTTCCTTCAACGCGTAATTTCTGTTTTATACAATTCGACTAGTTCGTCCCCTGTCATTCAAGACGGTATTTTTTGGAGAGGCTCATAATTAAGCATGACTTCTGTTTCTTTCCTTCAACGCGTAATTTCTGTTTTATACAATTCTACTAGTTCGTCCCCTGTCATTCAAGACGGTATTTCTTGGAGAGGCTTAGTTTCGAAGAGCACGAGAGTTTCGAGACGAGGACAGCCAACCTGAGGACTAAACATGGTCACATATTTCTTGTGAAATTAATGAATGCACTTAATAACACAGAATTAGGGTGCTCAAATTGGGAAGCTCTTTGCACGGCATATGGATTTTAGGAGGATATGGAAATAACCTTTGATCTTTGTCCTGAAGATCATATTGAAGGAAACATCGACATTTGGGTGGATGTCGATATGCTTCTTGTTTTACCTCTATCGTGGGAACGAGCTTGACAGTAGATGGTAGGGGTACGAAAGGAGAGGGCAGAGTCCTAGCTACGGCGAGGGTGTACACACGGATGTATGAGTTCAGGCCCCTCTCGTGGAGGTAACAGCCCTAAGTCTCAGTGCTCGGGAGCTTATGTCGTGTGAAATATAGATATTACAATGGTTGCGAACCCTTGTGCAGGAGGGGAGGGGCGGCTTATATAGAGTTCGCTGCCCCTCATAATTACCCAGCATCTAAGGGTCCGATCGTGGGGTTAAAGTCTGCCATTACTAGTAACGTACGTAATAAAAGCTATAAATGCCTATTGAATCAACGTCTTCCCGTTGGGCTCTTAATGATGGCTCCTGGTCTTCTGGCGTCGAGTGAGAATGAGGTCTTCCAAGTGACACGCTACCGCCGAGTGAAGGAAGGAGTCTCCGAGTGGATATCCTGTCGAGTGACTTTGGACATCTCATGGAATCCACTCGGAAGTTTATGCTTGATCTTCAAGTCCCCCAATGTAGTGACCTTAGGTAGGGTATGTAGGCTTTGCCTAGGACCCTACCCTAGGTACATATCCTCGTCATTAGCCCCCGAATGGATCGGGGTTCGAGTGGTGAAATGGGGTATCAATGCCAATCTTGAGTTAAGGCATCAAATCTTCCGAATGATATTCGGGATTCCAATGAAACTTGCTTCGACTGAACTCTAAGTGTTAACGTCAATTCAGGATCGACACGCCAAATCTTCCGAATGATATTTGGAGCTTCAACGAAACTTGCGTCGATTGAATTCTTCTCCGTTCGCCCGGATCCATTCAGCCTTTAAAGTGTTCGAGTGGATGTTCAATGCATGTTTTGCTCTGAGTGAACCGAAGGCATCTTTGGAGGGGACGGGTCGATCTGTCAGACCTAGATTTTGCGGGATACGGAAATTTGGGAAGCGCGCGCGTGTGATGATGACGCCACGATCACGGCAAGTGGAGGCACGATGCCTCGATTCTCGCGCCGGTCATCTCGCCACGTACTAGGCGCCGTTAGCGGTTGGCGTGTGCAGTGATCTCGCGGGCCCACTGGTCAGCGAGACACTCGGCGGAGTATAAATCTCCACATGCCGTGATTTGCACAATACCTTCGCCCGTTCTTTCTCCGTTCCTCCGCCTCCTCTGCCTCCAACGCCCCACTCCATTCCTCCTCGACGAGAGCCGCCGCGCCGATGACGAAGAACACGACGGAGAAGCTGGAGCGGGCTAAGAAGGGGGCGACGAAGCTCAAGGGCAAGAAGCCCTCGACCGCTCGGTTCACCGCGGCGGCGGGATGGATGCATGGGGATTTTCTCCCCTCCGTAGTCACTCGCGAGGACATGGAGGGCCTTGTCACCGATGGGCTCGTGGCGGACGGCGCCTGGAGGCTGCCGGAGGGAGAGCGCAAGCCGGAGCCGCGCGACGGGGAGCGGGTCCTCCTTCTCTCCCATGTCGAACGACGTTTCTCTATGCTGCACCACGCCTTCTTTAGAGGATTCTTGAATTTCTTCGGCGCCCAATTGCACCAACACCCATCGAATACTGTTGCATACTTGTCTGCCTTCGTTACTCTGTGCGAGTGTTTTCTGGGCTGCTCTCCCCATTGGGGACTGTTCAAGCACATCTTCATGGTCAGATCCTAGACTGTGAAGAAAGCTCTCCCTGCCAACGGGAAGACTCATGAGCTTCAGTTGTGCGGAGGTTTAAGACTTCAGAAAAGAGCTCATAGTTCCTTCCCTGCCATGACTTTTTCTGAGTCTGTTAGAGGCTGGCTGGCGACTTGGTTCTACTGCAAGGATATGGCTTCGCCCAACATGTCGATTGGCCTTCCCCCTATACACCCGACCGTCCAGTCGTCCCCAAGTCTCTGAAGGTGACCGAAGAGGAACATGTCCAAACGGGAATCTTGGTTGAGGCTGTGGTGCAGTTGATCCAGGGTGGGGTGACTGCATGGATCTGATGGAGACGTTTGTCAGTCGACGTATTCAGCCGCTCCAAGCCAGATATCACACCATGTGGCACTACTTGGGCCTTGAGGACTCGACCAGGGCGCATCTAGAAGAGGTTCCACAAAAAAACTGTCGAGCAGTGGCTTCGCAGCATCACTGGAGCCTGCGACAACCCTTTGGGAGCCAAAAGGATCTGACCTTACTCGGCCGAAAAAGATATATTGATCTTATGAACTAACTTCTTTGCTTGAATCATGCAGGAGTGGACGCACATGCACTCGCCCGTTCCCAATGGGAACCATGTTGAAGATGGCGTGGTGAGCGAGGGTGGCAGCATGGACGGCGACGGTCCCTCTGACACTGAGGATGAATACGAGGACTCCGGCAAAGAGGAAGAAGTCGAGTCACCTCCTGGCGTGAAGGACGTACCAAGTCCCGCCAGGATCCGGCAACTGTTGAGGACAGGGCTCCGGGCCCTGGTGAGAAGAACCCGAAGCAGGGCCGCCCTTCGACTGTTGAGTCGAGTGAGAGGCTGGCCAAGCAACCCAAGCAGGTCACGACCAAACCTCGCAAGGCTCTGCCTCGCATAAGATTGGCCATACCTGTCGTCTCCACGTAAGTATTTATTTTTGAATTCTTTCTGTCGACTGTGACCTTGAGTTGTAGCTAACCGAGTGTTGTTCGATCTGTCAGAGCTACTACGTCTATGATCTCGCCTCATCGGGATGGAGGGGAGGCAATGGACATTGACACTGCTGACGCTGCCTCTTCTCATAGAGGTTAATAAGTTCTTGATTCATCCGAATGGGATTCATCACTTGCAAAAGTTAACACTATCGGTTGATGTTGCAGAGATCATTCAGGTGGAAGACAACGAGGAGCACCTGGACGCTTTGCGCACCCGCACCCAAAGAGCTTCATCAGCGCAGGTGCTTCAGCGCTCGACTGCGGAGTCCTCCTAGGGGATAGGTGACTTGACACAACTCAGAGCTGAACCTGCCGCACATCTATCGAATGCTCCTCCAACTGTCTCGACCATTGTGATGTCGAGTCCAATCGGACCCGCTCAGACTGCCTCAGCCACTCCAGCAATCAATGCCGATTCTGCCTATGACGGCTTTCTCTCTGCATCGTGTCCCGGAAGATCGGACCGGAGCTGCGAAGGAGGCTATGATCCAGGCGGAGCAGATAATGCTGTGAACCAAGGAGGCATACGAGGCTAGCAAGCTGGCTTACGACGTCAGCGCGGCCCTCCGCACCAATGTCCGAGTAAGTTCGATTGTAAGTACATTTCTGATTGAATTCTTGTCTATTCTTGATTGCACCCCCACTGGGTGATTATTGTAGAATGTTTGAAGTTTCTCCACTCGAATAGGACGAATCGTAGTCGAGTAGGATTGGAATCGATAGTACGCGTGGTACTAGAGTCACTCGACATGTCGAGTGTATATTCTGATAGGGCTGACCTTGTCGAACGTTTCAGTAACCAGTGAGGACACGCTAAGTGCACCCACTGGGTGTAGTCCCCGAGGCTACTGTTGATCGCAGATGATTAGCAGTAGTCTTGAAAACTTGTCGTACGCGGAGTACTGGAGTCACTCGACATGTCGAGTGCATATTTTTTTTCTGACGAGTTACTCGATGGATCGAGAGTTAACCGTCTTAGTGGGGGCACTCTGAGTGTACCCACTGGGTGTAGTCCCCGAGACCGCTTTCGAGTGCTTGCACCGGCAAGGGTCTTAGAGTTTTATTGTATACGGATAGATTTTGCCTTGGATCACACCGCTCCAAAGCTACCATGTAGGTTTCATGGATATTATTGACAAACCATGATATGACGCTGCATAAGGATAGATTAAGCTTCACAGAGCAGGGAGGCGCGTCGCTCGATGGGTCGAGTGGCGGGTGACTATTCTGACAGGGCTGACCTTGTCGAACGTTTCAGTAACCAGTGGGGGCATGCTAAGTGCACCCACTGGGTGTAGTCCACGAGGCTACTGTTGATCGCAGACGATTAGCAGTAGTCTTGAAAACTTGTCGTACGTGGAGTACTGGAGTCACTCGACATGTCGAGTGCATATTTTTTTCTGACGAGTTACTCGACGGATCGAGAGTTAACCGTCTTAGTGGGGGCACTCTTAGTGCACCCACTGGGTGTAGTCCTCGAGACCGCTGTCGAGTGCTTGCACTGGCAGGGGTCTTAATAGAGACAGCTTTGAATTTGTTTACAGCGCACGAAGCGCCATGTCGAGTGGACTTTTGCTTGATGGACATCATAGGTCGATCCATATAGCCCAGTCGACGTTCCTTCGCATTACTTGCCGATTGAATTCCTTTCTTTTATTGGTTTCAGAGGGCTTGCAAACATGCGACGCAGTACAAGGACCTGGAGGATGAGAGGAACCGGCTGCGAGTGGATCTGGAGGCCTCCAACAACGCTCTGGAGCGAGCGCGTGCTGAGCTGAAGTCTTTGGGAGGTGATTATTGTTGACTTTTAGTCTTCCCATCTTCGCACTTCACGTTTTGAACCGAGTTCTCTCACTCGAACAGACGTACGCAATGAAAACCATCGACTCCAAGCACGACTCAACAATGTTGTTTCTTTAGATTCCATGAAGACGGCATTGGAGGAGAAAGACAAGGCACTTGCTGACGCCCAACGAGTGGCCAGGGACAAAACTGAAGCCGTAGATCGGAAGCTGACGACCGCCAAGACACTCGAGGAGGAGAACACAAAGTTGAAGCAGGCGCGCGGACCTTGTTAAAAGGGCCGAGTAGCTGAACAAGCGGAGCAACGGCCTGGAGAAGCACCTGGGTGAATTCTCGAGGAAGATGTATATTCTGCTCGACCGTAAGTGTTTCTTGTCGACTGAAGTTTATCAAATCTTTGAAGGTCGCAGTTTACTGATTCCCCTCCCATTCCAACTCTTCAGCAGAATTCTGCCAAGACTTTGAGAAGGAGACAGAGGAGGTTGAGCCCAATCTGGATCCCACTAAGTCACCAGTCGCAGATGCAGTAGCCATGAACATGCTCAGACTCAACTTCCGGCTCCAAGGCGTCCAGGCATATATTGCCCGACTAAAATCTGCATGGAGAGAATCGACAAGGAGATATGGCCTAAGGACACTCTTCAGCTCGATCTCAACTCTATGATGGCTCGCTTGAATGAACTTCCTAGTCGAGTGTAGGCCTAGAAGAAATCCACTGCTCGCTGTGGGGCCGACATGGCGTTCTCACTTGTTAGGGTCCATTGCAGGGACGTGAGGGAAGAGAAGCTGAAGGAGCTCCAGGTGGTAAACATGAAGAAACTCCAGTTTGAGGACTTCATGGAAACCTTCATTGAGGCAGCCACCAGAATCGCTGACGGCATCAACTTGGACACTTTTGTCGAGGCAGCCAGCCCGTCACTTGTTTAAAAAACTTGGTCTCTTGAGAAATACTTTTATTCGCCTCGGTATGCAGAGTGAAATTGTATCCCTTAAAACTTCATTCGGGCCTTAGGCCTGAGCACATTTGCTTCTGCACGAAACATTTATCCGCGGTTTACCCTTTGGATTTTATTCGTGCTTTGGCTTTCAATTGACTGTTCGACTGGGTTTGTTTTTAACTTAGGCGAAACGTGTTTGCAGCTAAGCCCCTGAGTGTGAGGATTGCTCATCACTTGGGATATTTTCGAACTTAGGCGAATGTCGATTCCCAGCTAAGCTGTCGTGTGAGTGGATTACTATCCACCCGACAAGGTTTTTAACTTAGGCGAAACGTGTTTCGCAGCTAAGCCCCCGAGTGTGAGGATTGCTCATCACTCGAAGTTATTTCCGAACTTAGGTGAATGTCGATTCGTAGCTAGGCTATCGAGCGAATGGACTGCTATCCACCCGACGAGGTTTTTAACTTAGGCGAAACGTGTTCGCAGCTAAGCTGTTGAGTGAATGGATTACTATCCACCCGACGAGGTTTTTAACTTAGGCAAAACGTGTTCGCAGCTAAGCCCCCCGAGTGTGAGGATTGCTCATCACTCGGAGTATTTTCAAACTTAGGCGAATGTTGATCCGCAGCTAAGCTGTCAAGTGAATGGATTACTATCCACCCAATGAGGTTTTTAACTTAGGCGAAACATGTTCGCAGCTAAGCCCCCGAGTGTGAGAATTGCTCGTCACTCGGAGTATTTTCGAACTTAGGCAAATGTCGATTCGCAGCTAAGATGTCGAGTGAATGGATAACTATCCACCCGACGAGGTTTTTAACTTAGGCGAAACGTGTTCGCAACTAAGCCCCCAAGTGTGAGGACTGCTCATCACTTGGAGTATTTTTGAACTTAGGCGAATGTCAATCTACAGCTAAGCTGTCGAGTGAATGGATTACTATCCACCCGACGAGGTTTTTAACTTAGGCGAAACATGTTCGCAGCTAAGCCCCCGAGTGTGAGGATTGCTCATCACTCGGAGTATTTTCAAACTTAGGCGAATGTCGATTCGTAGCTAAGTTGTCGAGTGAATGGATAACTATCCACCCGACAAAGTTTTTAACTTAGGCGAAACATGTTCGCAGCTAAGCCCCCGAGTGTGAGGATTGCTCATCACTCGGAGTATTTTCGAACTTAGGCGAATGTCGATTCATAGCTAAGCTGTCGAGTGAATGGATAACTATCCACCCAACGAGGTTTTTAACTTAGGCGAAACATGTTCGCAACTAAGCCCCCCCTGTGAGGATTGCTCATCACTCGAAGTATTTCCAAGAATAAAACTATACGATTGGAATCGACAATATATATTGTAGAAACCTGGATTGCATTGATGAAGTATTCTTATTACATCAGAAGATTATTGTCTCAAGTATAAAAACGTCGGAGCAGATCAGCATTCCAGGCTCGTGGCTCATCTATCCACTTCATGAGGTTGTACAGGTGATAGGCCCCATTGTTTAGCACCTTAGTGATGACGAAAGGACCTTCCCATGCAGGAGCAAGCTTGTGAGGTCGGTGTTGATTCACTCGAAGCGCCAGGTCTCCCTCATGAAACGACCGACTCTTGACATTCTTCTCATGGAAGCGCCGGAGGTCCTGCTGATAGGCAGTAGTCCGGATCAGAGCCATTTCTCGTTCCTCCTCCAGAAGATCTACACCGTCCTGTCTGGCCTGTTCAGCTTCAGCCTTAGAATACAGCTCCACTCGAGGAGAATTGTGGGCCAAGTCACTCGGCAATATGGCTTCAGCACCATAGACAAGGAAGAAAGGAGTTCGTCCAGTCGACCGATTTGGAGTTGTTCTCATGCCCCATAACATAGACGGCAGCTCGGTTACCCAGGCACCAGCGACATGATCCAAGTCGCGCATGAGACGAGGCTTAAGACCTTGCAAGATGAGGCCACTGGCTCGCTCGACTTGCCCATTGGTTTGTGGGTGAGCGACAGATGCATAATCCACCCGAGTGCCTTGGGAGTTGCATAAGTTCCTGAATTCTTCCAAGTCAAAATTAGTCCCGTTGTCTGTGATGATGCTGTGTGGAATGTCGTACCGATAAATTATCTCTCTCATGAATGTGACCGTTGTGCGGGAGTTCAGCTTCTTGATTGGCTTGGCTTCTATCCACTTGGTGAATTTGTCGACTGCTACCAGTAAGTGAGTGAATCCTCCTTTTCCGGGTCGGAAGGGGCCAACCATGTCCAGTCCCAAAACCGCAAACGACCAGGCCAGAGGAATTGTCTTCAGAGCAGACGCCGGCTTGTGTTACAAGTTTGCATAGAACTGGCAACCATCACAATGATCAACTATGTCTTTAGCCATCTCATTAGCTCATGGCCTGTAAAAACCAACTCGGTATGCTTTAGCGACAATCGTCCTTGAGGATGCATGGTGGCCGCAAGTTCCCGAGTGAATCTCGTCTAGAATCATTCGACCTTCCTCGGGGGAAATGCAGCGCTGGGTGACACCAGTCGCACTCTCTCTGAACAACTGATCTCCCATCATAGTGAAAGCCTTGGACCTACACACAATCTATCGAGCCTCTGTTTCATCTCCGGGGAGCTCTTGTCTGAGGATATAGGCAATGTAAGGCACAGTCCACTCGGGAATGATAACCAAAATTTCCATGGCCAGGTCAATCACTACAGGGACATCGACTTATGTCGAGTCGGTGGAACTCAAAGCCTGTGGGGGCTCTTCGGTGAAAGGATCTTCTTGAACTGAAGGAGTGTTCAAGTGCTCCAAGAACACACCGCTAGGGACAGGCCGCCGAGTGGAACCAATCTTGGATAGTTCATCGCCTGCCTAATTTTTCAGTCGGGGAACATGATGAAGTTCCAATCCTTCAAACTTCTTCTCCAACTTTCGAACTGCATTGTAGTATCTAGTCATAGCGGGGTTTCAAACATCCCACTCTTTCATCACTTGATTCACCACCAGATCTGAGTCGCCATAAACCATTAGGCGCTTGACGCCGAGTGAGATAGCCATGCGCAACCCATACAAAAATGCTTCATACTCTGCCTCATTGATGGAGGAATCGAAGTGAATTTGCAAGACATAGCTGAGCTTGTCGCCTCTGGGAGATATCAAGACAACACCAGCACCAGACATATTCAACATTTTGTGGCCATCAAAGAACATTGTCCAATGCGTCAAGTGAACTTGGATAGGCTGTTGCTGTTCAATCCACTCGGCCATGAAATCTGCCAATGCTTCGAATCTGATGTCAAAGTGTCCAAGCTCGATTGCCCATTTAGCCACTCGACCTGATGCGTCTCGATTATTGAAAATTTCGTACAAGGGAGCATCACTGACGATTGAAATCGAGTGGTCTTGGAAATAATGCGCCACCTTCTTCGCTGATAGGTAAATACCATAAACCAACTTCTGATAGTGTGGATATCTTTGCTTTGAGGGGGACAAAACTTCCGAGACATAATGAACTGGCCGCTGGACCTTATAAGCTTTACCTTCCTCTTCCCGCTTGACAGTCAGTACTGTACTAACGACCTGATTTGTGGCCGCGAAGTACAGGAGCAAGGGCTCTTTGCTGGCAGGAGCGGCAAGCACCGGCTGGGTGGAGAGCAGGGCTTTGAGCTCAATAAACACTGCTTCGGCTTCGGGAGTCCAGTCGAACGTGTTAGACTTCTTCATCAATTGATATAAAGCCAGAGCCTTCTCACCAAGACGAGAAATGAATCGACTCAATGCTGCCAAGTAACCTGTGAGCTTCTGAACGTCATGCACTCGCATGGGAGTCTTCATACAGGTAATGCCGTTGATTTTCTCAGGGTTGACATCAATTCCTTGCTCAGAAACGAGAAAACCGAGTAGCTTGCTGCCAGGGACGCCGAAAGTACATTTGGCCGGATTTAGCTTTATGTCGAATCGCCTCAGATTGGCAAATGTCTCAGCCAAGTCAAGCAGCAGGTCGGAACCTTTGCGAGACTTGACCACTATATCGTCCATGTACGCCTCGACATTCGGAGGGATCTGGTCGAGTAAACATTTTTGAATCATGCGCATAAAAGTAGCGCCAGCATTCTTGAGACCAAAAGGCGTGGTGATGTAACAAAAACACCCGAATGGGGTGATGAAGGTTGTCTTTATTTCTTCCGGGCCATACAGACGGATCTGATGGTACCCAGAATAAGCATCCAAAAACGATAAATGCTCACACCCCAATGTCGAGTCAACAATTTGATCTATGCGGGGGAGCGGAAAATGATCTTTTGGGCACACCTTGTTGAGATGTTTGAAGTCAATGCACATGCGCAACGACTTATCTTTCTTTGGCACCATCACAACATTCGAGAGCCACTCGGAGTGGTAAATCTCCCAAATGAACTTGGCTTGCAAGAGACGGGTCACTTCTTCTCTGATTGCCTTGCACTTCTCCGCCACTGAGCGACGCAAATGCTCTCTGACAGGTTTGGCTTTCGGGTCCACTCACAAACGGTGCTCAGCTAGCTCCCTGGGAATCCCCGGCATGTCAGAAGGCTTCCATGCAAAGATATCCAGTTCTAACGGAGGAACTGGATGAGCTCGGCTTCCTATTTGCTGTCGAGTGTTGATGAGATCTTCGTCGAGGCAGCAGTAGGATCCGTCGGATGGACGTGTACCTTCTTCACTTGCCCTACCAACTGAAATGCCGACTCAGAAGCCGGCTTCTTTGCATAGAGAAAATCAGCAGGGTCAGCGGTTTTCTTGTACTCCTCCAACTCAACCATGGCCATCTGGTGATCGGCGATCTTGGAGCCTTGCTTGAGGCATTCTTTGGCCCGCTGTCGATTGCCAGTGACCGTGATCACGCCCTTAGGGCCTGGAATTTTCAACTTGATATACACATAACATGGTCGGACCATGAAACGTGCATAAACGGGTCAACCCAGAATGGTGTGGTAAACACTCTTGAAATCCATGACTTCAAATGTCAATTTTTCTTTTCGGAAATTTTTGTCATTCCCGAATGCCACATCCAATGCTATCTAGCCGAGTGACTTGGCCTTCTTTCCTGGGATGACCCCGTGAAACTGCATGCTGCTCTCACTCAGACAGGACATGGGAATGCCCATCCCTTTCAGGGTATCTGCATAGAGAATGTTCAGGCCGCTGTCGCCATCCATGAGGACCTTTCTAAGTCGAGTCCCCCCCCCACTGGATCAACTACCAGAGCCTGTCGACCGGGAGTGGCCACATGAGCAGGATGGTCTGTCTGGTCGAATGTGATAGCATATTGGGACCATTTGAGGTAGGTGGGGTTATCCGGTATAGCCATGTTGATTTCTCTGTTGATGACTTTCAGACATTTCTTGCTCTCGACATCAGCAAAGATCACTAATGTAGCAGTGACACCCGAGAATGTTTCCTTATCCTCACCTTCATCTCCCTTCTCAGGAGATTTATCACTCGACAGGTCTCCCTTGAATTGCTGGATAAGGGTCTGACACTGTCGAGTGGTGTGCTTGGGCAAAATCAGATTGCCTTCCGCATCTTTCCTCGTGTGTATTACACACGGCTGATCCATGATATCAGTTCCTGAGTGATTTTTCCCTTTCTTGGGGGCATACTGTGCTTTAGCTTTGCCCTTGTTCTTCGACTGAGTTGCCAGTGCTGCCGCTTCTGCTTGAACCGGATCTTCAGCTTTTCGCTTCTGTTTCTGATTGTTGCTACCACCAGCCTCATCGACGACTGCCTTTCCTTTACCGCTACGGAGGTGGTCTTCTTCCTCACCATTGGCGTACCGAGTGGCGATTTCCATCATCTTGCCGAGTGAAATATCACCTGTCCGCCCAAACATCAGATATAGCTCTCTGTATCTCACACCGGCCTTGAAAGCACAAACAACTTGGTGTTTTGACACATTCTCCACTATATGATGCAGAGTGGACTATCGCTGAATATAATCTCTCAAAGTTTTATTGGGCTTCTGGACACAGTGATGTAAGTCGACTAGACCTGCCGGACGCTTGCAGGTGCCCTCAAAGGTTCGGACAAACACTCAAGCAAGATCCTCCCAACAATGTATGCTGGAGGGAGCCAAACGATTCAGCCAAGCTCGAGCTGAACCATCTAAAATTAGGGGCAGGTGCTTCATTGCAACATTGTCATTTCTGCCACCAATTTGCACAGCCATTCGGTAATCATCTAACCAAGTCTCTGGCTTTGTTTCGCCAGAAAACTTTTCAATCCCCACCGCCATCCTAAAGTTAGGGGGAGCTCTGCAAAACGTATGGCTTTGCTGAAACACTCGGGACCAGACACCACGGCGGAGCTTCCACTCGGAACATTTCTGTCATGTCCTTCTCTATGGGCTCCGCCCCTCTAAATCCGCTTCTGAACGAGGAGGTCGCGAGCGTCAAAGCCCGCATTCCGCTCATCACCAAAGGAGCGCCTACCGTCCCGGCACGGAGGAGTGGGCACTCGACGGTGGTCTTCGCGGTGGAACTGATCTCTGACCTGGTATTCATGGAAACCTCCGCCCCGATGGCGCAAGGGCGATCCAGGGCTGTGTGCCGACTGAACGGTCTCTGCCCTGGGTGAATTGCTATGTATCCTGTTGCGAGATCGGGAAACTACTGAATTCTGACGTTGCGCTGCATCCAACAGTGCTTTGATCTGCATCAACCCTCTTCCAGCCTCTGGCCGGGATGACTGAATGGAATCTGCTATCCTAGCAGCAACAACAACATTTAACACAGGAGTTTGGTATACCTCGACGTCGTCATGAGATCTAGTCGGAAACAGCTGCCGCTGACATTGACTGGGGCGTGGGGGGCGCTGGCGAGCACACTCGTCAAGTTCTGCCTGGAGTTCTTCCAGACAAATGCGCGCGGCCTCCAAAGCTTGAGCCTCGACAGTCATGCCAACGATGGGAGTATGAAGAACCTCCTCTTCGTGGCGCGACTGCTCATTCGACGGACCGCCAACCTCGCGCCTGCCACGGCCAAAGCCAGGCGGCGAACTCTGATGAGATCCTGTCATCAAGACCTCCGCCGTGGGATTGCAACTTTCACGCTCGGAAGGCACATTGGATGGATCGGAATCCGACTCGAACACGCCATGAAGGGACTCGGCGGGCTCGAGTGCTACAATCTATGGAAAAGTTTGACGCGCCACTACGTGTTTGACCCAACGCTGAAGTCATGAGCGGTCGGACCGCTTGCGACCGCGAACAACGAGGGCAGCTGACGAGTAAGGAGTCGAAGGCTGACGTAGCAACACACTGCAGGAACTTGCACGGAAGTGCGCGGCCCCGCGGACCGGGAGCGCCTCGACATCGAGAGGCGCTTCCTGAAGCCATGTCGAATCATCGGCGATGAAGGTGAGCGCTCCGAAATGGATCTCATGACCCATAGCAAAAACACCGCCAGAAGACATGTCGAAGGATGGAAAATGCAACCTGGCTGGAAGTCGCTTAGATGCCTGCCCCATGGTGGGCTCCAACTATCGTGGGAACGAGCCTGACAGTGGATGGTAGGGGTACGAAAGGAGAGGGCAGAGTCCTAGCTACGGTGAGGGTGTACACACGGATGTATGAGTTCAGGCCCCTCTCATGGAGGTAATAGCCCTACGTCTCAGTGCTCGAGAGCTTATGTCATGTGGAATATAGAGATTACAACGGTTGCGAACCCTTGTGTAGGAGGGGAGGGGTGGCTTATATAGAGTTTGCTGCGCCTCATAATTACCCAGCATCTAAGGGTCCGATTGTGGGGTTAAAGTCTGCCAACGTACATAATAAAAGCTATTAATTCCTATTGAATCAACGTCTGCCCGTTGGGCTCTTAATGATGGCTCCTGGTCTTCTAGCGTCGATTGAGAACAAGGTCTTCCGAATGACACGCTACCGCCGAGTGAAGGAAGGAGTCTCCGAGTGGATATCCTGTCGAGTGACTTCGGACATCTCATGGAATCCACTCGGAAGTTTATGCTTGATCTTCAAGTCCCCCAATGTAGTGTCCTTTGGTAGGGTATGTAGGCCTTGCCTAGGACCCTACCCTAGGTACATATCCTCGTCAACCTCCATGTAAGTTTGTCAACCATGCATATTTTTCAAGTAATTTGCATTCTATATATAAAAATATTTGGTGTTCATCCGTACTAAATTTGTTAATTTTTATTTACAGCTTATTTCATTTCTTCGACTGAAATACAGAACATAATCGACACGACACACTACACTTATGGATCACATCTAACTTGGGAGGAGAAGGATGATCTTATCTACTTTGTTATTGGTGTCATAGCTGGTAGGGACATCTTCCTGTATAATTTGGGAACTGGCACAAATTATACATTGTACAGGACACTAATGCATAGGTTGAGGGTGGATGACATTCGCCCAAATATCTTGGTAAGAGTTGCTAATTAAGTACACTAGTACTGTTTGCGTAAATGGTATTGATTACATCGCTAACTAGGCTACTATTATGTTCTTCAATAGAAATTGTCATATGAAGTTGTGCCACCGTTGATGCAACCCGAAGGTAATATGAAAATAAAAAGCCCCTTCCATCCCGAGTTATCTTTTGCATACTCGACTAAGAGGAAACCACCAAGAAGGCTCCAAATTGAAGCATGGGGACAAATAAAGAAGGATCGCAAGCCATAAGTTGGAGACCATTGGATCTCTTTGCTTCATCATGGAGACATATGTGTTATTCTTTTTTATGTCATTTTACCTAGGAGGGAGGAGTAGGTCCTATGAGGGAGGACTATGTCATTTTATCTTTTTTTTGTTTTATGATACTTTAACTTTGTATGATTAAGATCGTGATGATGAGTTGTTAGATCTTGTGTAATTAATGGTTTCCTTCATTTGCTTATTTGCTAGCGTCGAGTTCTCTCTATATGTATAGTAGTTAGCAGCGTCAACCAAGCACGGAGAAAAAGAGGACACTTCTCTCTATTAATAGCTAGCTAACACAATATGAAACCCCTAAATTAACCCTCCAAAACCACCAAAACCTCCCCTTTCAAAAAAAAACAGCAACTTTTGGTCCCGGTTGGTGTTACCAACCGAGACTAAAGTGTTGGGAGACGTCATAGTAAATCAAAAAAATCCAACGATCACCAAGATCTATCTATGGAGAAACCATCAATGAGTGGGGAGAGTGCATCTTCATACCTTTGAAGATTGCAAAGTGGAAGCATTACTAGAACGCGGTTGGTGGAGTCGTACTCGCAGCGATTCAGATCGCGGTGGAATCCAATCTAAGCGCCGAACAACGGCGCCTCGGTGTTCAACACATGTTTAGCCCGGTGACGTATCCTATGCCTTGATCCATCAAGGAGGAAGGAGAGGTTGAGGGAGAGCTCCGGCAGCACGACGGCGTGGTTATGGTGGAGCTGCGTGGTACTTCGGCAGAGCTTCACTAAGCACTATGGAGGATGAGGAGAAGGAGGAGTAGGGCTGCGCCGTGGGAGAGAGAGATGCGTGTCTTCGGTAGACCCAAGGGCTCCTCTATTTATAGGAGGAGGAGGAGGGAGGGTTGCGCCCTAGGGCTCCCACCCTAGGGTGGTGCGGCAGCCTCCAGATCCCATCTGGCCGACGGCCAAGAGGGAGAGGGGTGCGACTGCCCTAGGGTGGGCCTTAGGGCCCATCTACCCTAGGGTTTGCCCCCCTCCCACTTCAGCTGCGCCTAGGGACCTTGTGGGGGGGGGCGCACTAGCCCACCTAGGGGATGGGTCCTTCCCACTTGCGGACCATGCAGCCCTCTGGGGCTGGTGGCCTCACGTAGTGGACCCCCGGAACCCTTCCGGTGGTCCCTGTACATTACCGGTAATTCCCGAAACATTTCCGGTGACCAAAACCACACTTCCTATATATGAATCTTTACCTCCGAACTATTCCAGAGCTTCTCGTGATGTACGGGATGTCTTCCGGACTCTAAACAACCTTCGGTAACCACATACACTATTTCCCTATAACCCTAGCATCATCGAACCTTAAGTGTGTAGATCCTACGGGTTCGGGAGAAACGTAGACATGACCGAGACACCTCTCCGGTCAATAACCAACAGCGGGATCAATATACCCATGTTGGCTCCCACATGCTCCACGATGATCTCATCAGATGAACCACGATGTCGGGGATTCAATCAATCCCGTACACAATTCCCTTTGTCTACCGGTATGATACTTGCCCAAGATTCGATCATCGACATCCCTATACCTTGTTCAATCTTGTTACTGGCAAGTCTCTTTACTCGTTCCGTAACACATCATCCCGTGGCCAACTCCTTAGTCACATTGAGCTCATTATGATGATGTCTTACCGAGTGGGCCCAGAGATACCTCTCCGTCATACGGAGTGACAAATCCGAGTCTCGATTCGTGCCAACCCAACAAATACTTTCGGAGATACCCGTAGTGTACCTTTATAGCCACCCAGTTACGTTGTGATGTTTGGCACACCCAAAGTACTCCTACAGTATCCGGGAGTTGCACAATCTCATGGTCTAAGGAAACGATACTTGACATTGGAAAAGATTTAGCAGACAAACTACACGATCTTGTGCTATGCTTAGGATTGGGTCTTGTTCATCACGTCATTCTCCTAATCATGTGATCTCGTTATCAATGAGATACGATGTCCATGGTCATGAAACCATGACCATCTATTGATCAAGGAGCTAGCCAAGTAGAGGCTCACTAGGAACATGTTGTGGTCTATGTATTCACACATGTATTAAGGTTTCCGGTTAACACAGTTATAGCTTGAACAATAGACAATTATCATGAACAAGGAAATACAATAATAACCATTTTTTATTGCCTCTAGGGCATATTTTCAATAGTCTCCCACTTGCACAAGAGTCAGTAATCTAGTTACATTGTGATGAATCGAACACCCATAGCATTCTGCTGTTGATCAAGTTTTGCTCGTGAGAGAGGTTTAGTTAACGGATCTGCGACATTCAGATCCATATGTACTTTACAAATATCTATATCTCCCTCCTGAATGTAATCACGGATGGAGTTGAAGCGGCGCTTGATGTGTCTGGTCTTCTTGTGAAACCTGGGCTCCTTCGCAAGGGCAATAGCTCCAGTGTTGTCACAGAATAGAGTCATCGGGCCCGACGCATTGGGAATCACTCCTAGGTCAGTGATGAACTCCTTCATCCAGACTCCTTCCTTCGCTTCTTACGAAGAAACTATGTACTCCGCTTCATATGTAGATGCCGCCACGACACTTTGCTTGCTACTGCACTAGCTGGTTGCCCCTCCATTCAAAATATACACGTATCCGGTTTGCGACTTGGAGTCATCCAGGTCTATGTCGAAGCTAGCATCGACATAACCCTTTATGACGAGCTCTTCGGAACCTCCATATATGAGAAACATGTCCTTTGTCCTTTTCAGGTACTTCAGGATATTCTTGACCGTTGTCCCGTGTTCCGCTCCGGGATCACTTTGGTACCTCCCTACCAAACTTAAGTCATGGTTCACATTAGGTCTGGTACACAGCATGGCATACATAATAGAGCCTATGCCTGAAGCATAGGGGATGACACTCATATCTTCTCTATCCTTTGCCGTGGTCGGGCATTGAGTCGTACTCAATCTCACACCCTGTAACACAGGCAAGAACCCCTTCTTGGACTGATCCATATTGAACTTCTTCAATATCTTTTCAAGGTATGTGCTTTGTGAAAGACCTATGAGGCGTTTCGATCTATCTCTATAGATCTTAATACCTAATATGTAAGCAACTTATCCAAGGTCCTTCATTGTAAAACACTTATTCAAGTAGGCCTTTACGCTTTCCAAAAGTTGTATATCATTTCCCATCAACAATATGTCATCTACATATAATATGAGAAATGCTACAGAGATCCCACTCACTTTCTTGTAAATACATGGTTCTCCACAAACCTGTATAAATCCAAATGCTTTAATCACCTCATTAAAGTGAATGTTCCAACTCCGAGATGCTTGCACCAGCCCATAGATGGAGCGCCGGAGCTTGCATACTTTGTTAGCATCTTTAGGATCGACAATACCTTCCGGCTGCATCATATACAGTTCTTCCTTAAGGAAGCCATTAAGGAATGCTGTTTTGATGTCCATTTGCCAGTTCTCGTAATCATAAAATATGGCAATTGCTAACATGATTCAGACAGACTGCAGCATCGCTACGGGTGAGAAAGTCTCATCGTAGTGAACTCCTTGAACTTGTCGATAACCCTTAGCACAAGCCAAGCCTTATAGACAGTCACATTACCATCCGCGTCAGTCTTCTTCTTAAAGATCCATTTATTTTCAATGGCTCGCTTATCATCAGGCAAGTCCACCAAAGTCCATACTTTGTTCTCATACATGGATCCTATCCCGGATTTCATGGTTCAAGCCATTTGTTTGATCCGGGCCCGCCATCGCTTCTTCATAGTTCGAAGGATCATCGTTGTCCAACAACATGATGTCCAGGATAGGGTTGTCGTACCACTCTGGTGCGGAACGTGTCCTAGTGGACCTTCGACGTTCAATAGTAACTTGATCTGAAGTTTCATGATCATCATCATTAACTTCCTCTCAAGTCGGTGTAGGCTCCACGGAAACAACTTCCCGTGCTGTGCTACTCTTTGGTTCGAGTGGAGGTACGATTACCTCATCAAGTTCTATTTTCCTCCCACTTCTTTCGAGAGAAACTCTTTCTCGAGAAAGGATCTATTCTTGGCAACAAAGACTTTGCCTTCGGATCTGAGGTAGAAGGTATACCCAATAGTCTCTTTGGGATATCCTATGAAGACGCACTTTTCTGCTTTGGGTTCGAGCTTCTCAGGTTGAAGTTTCTTCACATAAGCATCGCATCCCCAAACTTCTAGAAATGACAGCTTAGGTTTTTATCTAAACCATAATTCATATGGTGTCGTCTCAACGGACTTTGATGGTGCCCTATTTAAAGTGAATGTGACAGCCTCTAATGCATATCCCCAAAATGATAGCGGTAAGTCGGTAAGAGACATCATAGATCACACCATATCCAATAGAGTGCGATTACGACATTTAGACACACCATTTCGTTGAAGTGTGCCACGTGGCGTGAGTTGTGAAACAATTCCACATTTCCTTAGGTGCGTGCCAAACTCGTGACTCAAATATTCTCTGCCACGATCAGATCGTGGGCACTTTATTTTCCTGTCACATTGATTCTCTACCTCACTCTGAAATTCTTTGAACCTTTCAAAGGTTTTAGACTTGTGTTTCATCAAGTAGACATACCCATATCTGCTAAAGTCATCAGTAAGGGCGAGAACATAACAGTAGCCACCGCAAGCCTCGACACTCATTGGACCGCATACATCGGTATGTATTATCCCCAACAAGGTAGTTGCTTGCTCCATCGTTCCAGAGAACGGAGTCTTGGTCATCTTGCCCATGAGGCATGGTTCGCACGTGTCAAATGATTCAAAATCAAGAGACTCCAAAAGTCCATCAGCATGGAGCTTCTTCATGCGTTTGACACCAATATGACCAAGGTGGCAATGCCACATGTAAGTGGGACTATCGTTATCAACCTTACACTTTTTGGTACTCACACTATGCACATGTGTAACATCACATTCGAGATTCATCAAAAATAAACCATTGACCAGCGGGGCATGACCATAAAACATTTCTCTCATATAAATAGAACAACAATTATTCTCATATTTAAATGATTAGCCATCTCGCATCAAACGAGATCCAGATACAATGTTCATGCTCAACGCTGGTACTAAATAACAATTATTAAGGTTTAAAACTAATCCCGGAGGTAGATGTAGAGGTAGCGTGCCGACGGCGATCACATCGACCTTGGAACCATTCCCGGCGCGCATCGTCACCTCGTCCTTTGCCAGTCTCCGCTTATTCCGCAGCTCCTGCTTGGAGTTACAAATGTGAGCAACTGAACCGGTATCAAATACCCAGGAGCTACTATGAGCGCTGGTTAGGTACACATCAATAACAAGTATATCACATATACCTTTAACGTTGCCGGCCTTCTTATACGCTAAGTACTTGGGGCAGTTCCGCTTCCAGTGACCGGTACCCTTGCAATAAAAGCACTCAGTCTCAGGCTTGGGTCCATTCTTGTTCTTCTTCCCGGCAACTTGCTTACCGGGCGCGACAACAGCTTTGTCGTCTTTCATGAAGTTCTTCTTACCCTTGCCTTTCTTGAAACTAGTGGTCTTATTCACCATCAACACTTAATGCTCCTTTTTGATCTCAACCTCCGCTGATTTCAGCATCGAGTACAACTCAGGAATGGACTTCTCCATACCCTGCATGTTGTAGTTCATCACAAATCTCTTGTAGCTAGGTGGAAGCGACTGGAGGATTCTGTCAATGACCAAGTCATCCGGGAGATTAACTCCCAGCCGAGTCAAGCTGTTGTGCAACCCAGACATTTTGAGTATGTGCTCATTGACAGAACAATTCTCCTCCATTTTATAGCTGAAGAACTTGTCGGAGACGTCATATCTCTTGACCTAGGCATGAGCTTGGAAAACCAGTTTCAGCTCTTGGAACATCTCATATGCTCCGTGTTGCTCAAAATGCTTTTGGAGCCCCGGTTCTAAACTGTAAAGCATGCCGCACTGAACCAGGGACTAATCATCACAGCGTGACTGCCAAGCATTCGTAACGTCTTGGTCCGCTGGGAAAATGGGTGGGTCACCTAGCGGTGCATCAAGGACATACAATCTATTGGAAGCTATGAGGATGATCCTCAAGCTACGGACCGAGTCCGCATAGTTGCTTCCATCACCTTTCAGCTTGGTTTTCTCTAGGAACGCGTTGAAGTTGAGGGTGACATTAGCGTTGGCCATTAGATCTACAATATAGATTGTAAAGACAATTTTGGACTAAGTTTATGATAATTAAGTTCACATAATAAGATTATTTAATGAGCTCCCACTTAGATAGACATCTCTCTAGTCATCCAAGTGACACATGATCCATGTCAACTAGCTCGTGTACGATCATCACGTGAGACGGACTAGTCATCCATGGTGAACATCTCCATGTTGATCGTATCTTCCATACGACTCATGTTCGACCTTTTGGTCTTCCGTGTTCCGAGGCCATGTCTGTACATGCTAGGCTCGTCAAGTCAACCTAAGTGTTTCGCATGTGTAAATCTGGCTTACACCCGTTGTATGCGAACGTTAGAACCTATCACACCCGATCATCACATGGTGCTTCGGAACAACGATCCTTAGCAACGATGCACAGTTAGGGTGAACACATTTCTTGAAATTTTACTGAGAGATCATCTTATTTACTACCATCGTTCTAAGAAAATAAGATGTAAACATGATAAACATCACATGCAATCAATATAGTGACATGATATGGCCAATATCATCTTGCTCCTTTGATCTCCATCTTCGGGGCACCATGATCATCACTGTCACCGGCACGACACCATGATCTCCATCTGTTGGGAGACGTAGTAGTAAATCAAAAAATTTCCTATGATCACCAAGATCTATCCATGGAGAAACCAGCAACGAGTGGGGAGAGATTGCATCTTCATACCTTTGAAGATCGCTAAGCGGAAGCGTTACAAGAACGCGGTTGGTGGAGTCGTACTCGCAGCGATTCAGATCGTGGTGGATTCCGATCTAAGCGCCGAACAATGGCGCCTCCGCGTTCAACACACGTGCAGCCCGGTGACGTCTCCTACGCCTTGATCCAGCAAGGAGGAAGGAGAGGTTAGGGAAGAGCTCCAACAGCAGCATGATGGCGTGGTGGTGGTGGAGTAGCAAGGTATTCCGGCAGGGCTTCGCCTAAGCGCCGCGGAGGAGGAGTAAGAGAGGTAGGGCTTTGCCGTGAGAGAGAGAGAGTGTTCAGATCTGTTCTCAAGAGGCCAAACCCTTGGGTATATATAGGATGAGGGAGAGGGAGGGCTGCCTTGTCCCCTCCTCCAAAGAGGAGGGCTTCGGCCGAAGTGGGGGGAGAGTCCACCTCCCACAAGGGAGGTGGATCTCCTCCTTTTAAACCCTTTTCAGCCCTATCTCTTATCTCCAGCCGCATGGGCCCTTCTAGAAGGTCTTTGCCAGCCCACAAAGGGCTGGCACACCTCCTCTAAGGGCCCACGAAGTCCTTTGGTCGTCACACCCCTCCCGGGGGTCCTCCGGCACCCTCCCGGCACTCCCGGTACACTACCAATGAGCCCAAAAACTTTCCGGTGACCAAAACTGGACTTCCTATATATCAATCTTTACCTCCGGACCATTCCGGAGCTCCTCGTGATGTCCGGGATCTCATCCGGGACTCCGAACAACTTTCGGTAATAACGTATACCATTTCCCTATAACCTAGCGTCATTGAACCTTAAGTGTGTAGACCCTACGGGTTCGGGAGACACGTGGACATGACCGAGACACTTCTCCGGCCAATAACCAACAGCGGGATCTGGATACCCATGTTGGCTCCCACATGCTCCACGATGATCTCATCGGATGAACCACGATGTCGGGGATTCAATCAATCCCGTATACAATTCCCTTTGTCTATCGGTATGATACTTGCCCGAGATTCGATCGTTGGTATCTCTATACCTTGTTCAATCTCGTTGCCGGCAAGTCTCTTTACTCGTTCCATAATACATCATCCCGTGGCTAACTCCTTAGTCACTTTGAGCTCATTATGATGATGTCTTACCGAGTGGGCCCAGAGATACCTCTCCGTCACACGGAGTGACAAATCCCAGTCTCGATTCGTGCCAACCCAACAGACACTTTCGGAGATACCCGTAGTGCACCTTTATAGCCACCCAGTTACATTGTGACGTTTGGCACACCCAAAGCATTCCTACGGTATCCGGGAGTTGCACAATCTCATGGTCTAAGGAAACGATACTTGACATTGAAAAGCTTTAGCAAACGAACTACACGATCTTGTGTTACGCTTAGGATTGGGTCTTGTCCATCACATCATTCTCCTAATGATGTGATCCCATTATCAACGACATCCAATGTCCATGGTCATGAAACCGTGACCATCTATTGATTAACGAGCTAGTCAACTAGAGGCTCACTAGGGACATGTTGTGCTCTATGTATTCACACATATATTACAGTTTCCGGTTAACACAATTATAGCATGAACAATAGACAATTATCATGAACTAGGAAATACAATAATAACCATTTTATTATTGCCTCTAGGGCATATCTCCAACAGTCTCCCACTTGGACTAGAGTCAATAATCTAGTTATATTGTGATGAATCGAACACCCATAGCATTCTGGTGTTGATCATGTTTTGCTCGTGAGAGAGGTTTAGTCAACGGATCTGCGACATTCAGATCCATATGCACTTTACAAATATCTATATCTCCCTCCTGAATGTAATCACGGATGGAGTTGAAGCGGCGCTTGATGTGTCTTGTCTTCTTGTGAAACCGGGGCTCCCTCGCAAGGGCAATAGCTCAAGTGTTGTCACAGAATAGAGTCATTGGGACCGACGCACTTGGAATTACTCCTAGGTCGGCGATGAACTCCTTCATCCAGACTCCTTCCTTTGCTGCTTCCGAAGCAGCTATGTACTCTGCTTCACATGTAGATGCCGCCACGACGCTTTTCTTGCTGCTGCACCAACTGACTGCCCCTCCGTTCAAAATATACACGTATCCGGTTTGCGACTTGGAGTCGTCCGGATCTGTGTCGAAGCTAGCATCGACGTAACCCTTTACGACGAGCTCTTCGGCACCTCCATATACGAGAAACATGTCCTTTGTCCATTTTAGGTACTTCAGGATATTCTTGACCGCTGTCCAGTGTTCTGCTCCGGGATCACTTTGGTACCTCCCTACCAAACTTATGGCAAGGTTCACATCAGGTCTGGTACATAGCATGGCATACATAATAGAGCCTATGGCTGAAGCATAGGGGATGACACTCATCTCTTCTCTATCCTTTGCCGTGGTCGGGCATTGAGTCGTACTCAATCTCACACCCTGTAACACAGGCAAGAACCCCTTCTTGGACTGATCTATATTGAACTTCTTCAATATCTTTTCAAGGTATGTGCTTTGTGAAAGACCTATGAGGCATCTCGATCTATCTCTATAGATCTTAATACCTAATATGTAAGCACCTTCTCCAAGGTCCTTCATCGAAAAACACTTATTCAAGTAGGCCTTTACACTTTCCAAGAGTTCTATATCATTTCCCATTATCAGTATGTCATCCACATATAATATGAGAAATGCTATAGAGCTCCCACTCACTTTCTTGTAAATACAGGGTTCTCCATAAACCTGTACAAACCCAAACGCTTTAATCACCTCATTAAAGCGAATGTTCCAACTCCGAGATGCTTGCACCAGCCCATAGATGGAGCGCTGGAGCTTGCATACTTTGTTAGCATCTTTAGGATCAACAAAACCTTCCGGCTGCATCATATACAGTTCTTCCTTAAGGAAGCCATTAAGAAATGCCGTTTTGACGTCCATTTGCCAGATCTCATAATCATAAAATGCGGCAATTGCTAACATGATTCGGAACGACTTCAGCATCGCTACGGGCGAGAAAGTCTCATCGTAGTCAACTCCTTGAACTTGTCGATAACCCTTAGCGACAAGTCGAGCCTTATAGACGGTCACATTACCATCCGCGTCAGTATTCTTCTTAAAGATCCATTTATTTTCAATGGCTCGCTTATCATCAGGCAAGTCCACCAAAGTCCACACTTTGTTCTCATACATGGATCCTATCTCGGATTTCATGGCCTCAAGCCATTTGTTGGAATCCGGGCCCGCCATCGCTTCTTCATAGTTCGAAGGTTCATCGTTGTCCAACAACATGATCTCCAGGACAGGGTTGTCGTACCACTCTCGTGCGGAACGTGTCCTAGTGGACCTTTGATGTTCAATAGTAACTTGATCTGAAGTTTCATGATCATCATCATTAACTTCATCTCTAGCCGGTGTAGGCTCCACAGAAACAACTTCCTGTGTTACGCTACTCTCCGGTTCGAGTGGAGGTACAATTACCTCATCAAGTTCTATTTTCCTCCCACTTACTTCCTTCGAGAGAAACTCTTTCTCGAGAAAGGATCCATTCTTGACAACAAAGACTTTGCCCTCGGATCGTAGGTAGAAGGTATACCCAATAGTCTCTTTGGGATATCCTATGAAGACGCACTTTTCCGCTTTGGGTTCGAGCTTCTCAGGTTGAAGTTTCTTCACATAAGCATCGCATCCCGAAACTTTTAGAAACGATAGCTTAGGTTTCTTTCCAAACCATAATTCATACGGTGTCGTCTCAACGGATTTTGACGGTGCCCTATTTAAAGTGAATGCGGCATTCTCTAATGCATATCCCCAAAATGATAGCGGTAAGTCGGTAAGAGACATCATAGACCGCACCATATCTAATAAAGTGCGATTACGACGTGCAGACACACCATTTCGCTGAGGTGTGCCAGGCGGCGTGAGTTGTGAAACAATTCCACATTTCCTTAGGTGCCTGCCAAACTCGTGACTTAAATATTCTCCGCCACGATCAGATCGTAGGCACTTTATTTTCCTGTCACGTTGATTCTCTACCTCACTTTGAAATTCCTTGAGCCTTTCAAAGGTTTCAGACTTGTGTTTCATTAAGTAGACATACCCGTATCTGCTCAAGTCATCAGTGAGGGTGAGAACATAACGGTAGCCACCACGAGCCTCAACACTCATTGGACCGCATACATCGGTATGTATTATTTCCAACAAGTCAGTTGCTCGCTCCATTGTTCCGGAGAACGGAGTCTTGGTCATCTTGCCCATGAGGCATGGTTCGCACGTGTCAAATGATTCGAAATCAAGAGACTTCAAAAGTCCATCAATATGGAGCTTCTTCATACGTTTGACACCAATATGACCAAGGCGGCAGTGCCACATGTAAGTGGGACTATCGTTATCAACCTTACACTTTTTGGTACTCACACTATGGACATGTGTAACATCATGTTCGAGATTCATCAAAAATAAACCATTGACCAGCGGGGCATGACCATAAAACATTTCTCTCATATAAATAGAACAACCATTATTCTCAGATTTAAATGAGTAGCCATCTCGCATCAAGCGAGATCTAGATACAATGTTCATGCTCAAAGCTGGTACTAAATAACAATTATTAAGGTTTAAAACTAATCCCGAAGGTAGATGTAGAGGTAGCGTGCCCACGGCGATCACATCGACCTTGGAACCATTCCCGATGCGCATCGTCACCTCGTCCTTTGCCAGCCTCCGCTTATTCTGCAGCTCCTGCTTGAAGTTACAAATGTGAGCAACTACACCGGTATCAAATACCTAGGAGCTACTACGCGCGCTAGTTAGGTACACATCAATAACAAGTATATCACATATACCTTTAATGTTGCCGTACTTCTTATCCGCTAAGTACTTGGGGCAGTTCCGCTTCGAGTGACCGGTACCCTTGTAGTAAAAGCACTCAGTCTGAGGCTTGGGTCCATGCTTGTTCTTCTTCTTCCTGGCAACTTGCTTACCGGGCGCGGCAATAGCTTTGCCGTCCTTCTTGAAGTTCTTCTTACCCTTGCCTTTCTTGAAACTAGTGGTCTTATTCACGATCAACACTTGATGCTCCTTTTTGATCTCGACCTCCGCTGATTTCAGCATCGAGTACAACTCAGGAATGGACTTCTCCATCCCTTGCATGTTGTAGTTCATCACAAAGCTCTTGTAGCTAGGTGGGAGCGACTGGAGGATTCTGTCAATGACTGAGTCATCCGGGAGATTAACTCCCAGCTGAGTCAAGCGGTTGTGTAGCCCAGACATCATCTTGAGGATGTGCTCACTGACAGAACTATTCTCCTCCATCTTACAGCTGAAGAACTTGTCGGAGACGTCATATCTCTCGACCCAGGCATGAGCTTGGAAAACCACTTTCAGCTCTTGGAACATCTCATATGCTCTGTGTTGCTCAAAATGCTTTTGTAGCCCCGGTTCTAAACTGTAAAGCATGCCGCACTGAACAAGGGAGTAATCATCACAACGTGTCTGCCAAGCGTTCATAACGTCTTGTTCCGCTGGGAGGGGTGCGTCAGCTAGTGGTGCATCAAGGACATACAATTTCTTGGAAGCTATGAGGATGATCCTCAAGCCACGGACCCAGTCCGCATAGTTGCTTCCATCGTCTTTCAGCTTGGTTTTCTCTAGGAACGCGTTGAAATTGAGGGTGACATTCGCGTTGGCCATTGGATCTACAATATAGATTGTAAAGATAATTTTAGACTAAGTTCATGATAATTAAGTTCACATAATCAAATTATTTAATGAACTCCCACTTAGATAGACATCTCTCTAGTCATCCAAGTGACACATGATCCATGTCAACTAGCCCGTGTCTGATCATCACGTGAGACGGACTAGTCATCCATGGTGAACATCTCCATGTTGATCGTATCTTCCATACGACTCATGTTCGACCTTTCGGTCCTCCGTGTTCCGAGGCCATGTTTGTACATGCTAGGCTCGTCAAGTCAACCTAAGTGTTTCGCGTGTGTAAATCTGGCTTACACCCGTTGTATGCGAACGTTAGAACCTATCACACCCGATCATCACGTGGTGCTTCGGAACAACGATCCTTAACAATGGTGCACAGTTAGGGTGAACACTTTTCTTGAAATTTTATTGAGAGATCATCTTATTTACTATCTTCGTTCTAAATAAATAAGATGTAAACATGATAAACATCACATGCAATCAATATAGTGACATGATATGGCCATTATCATCTTGCTCCTTTGATCTCCATCTTCAGGGCACCATGATCATCACTGTCACCGGCATGGCACCATGATCTTCATCATCATGATCTCCATCATTGTGTCTTCATGAAGTTGTCTCGCCAACTATTACTTCTACTACTATGGCTAACATTTAGCAATAAAGTAAAGTTATTACACGGCATTTATGATTGACACACAGGTCATACAATAAAATAAGACAACTCCTATGGCTCCTGCCGGTTGTCATGCTCATCGACATGCAAGTCGTGAATCCTATTACAAGAACATGATCAATCTCATACATCACAATGCATCACATCACATCCTTTGGCCATATCACATCACAAGGCATATGCTGCAAAAACAAGTTAGACGTCCTCTAATTTGTAGTTGCAAGTTTTTACGTGGCTGCTATAGGTTACTAGCAAGAACATTTCTTACCTACGTCAAAACCACAACGTGATATGCCAATTGCTATTTACCCTTCATAAGGACCCTTTTCATCGAATCCAATCCGACTAAGGTGGGAGAGACAGACACCCGCTAGCCACCTTATGCAACAAGTGCATGTCAGGCGGTGGAACCAGTCTCACGTAAGCGTATGTGTAAAGTCGGTCCGGGCCGATTTATCCCACAATACCGCCGAATCAAGATAAGACTAGTAGTGGTAAGAAAATTAACAAAATCGACACCCACAACTGCTTTGTGTTCTACTCGTGCATAGATTCTACGCATAGACCTAGCTCATGATGCTATTGTTGGGAGACGTAGTAGTAAATCAAAAAATTCCCTACGATCACCAAGATCTATCCATGGAGAAACCAGCAATGAGTGGGGAGAGATTGCATCTTCATACCTTTGAAGATCGCTAAGCAAAAGCATTACAAGAACGCGGTTGGTGGAGTCGTACTCGCAGCGATTCAGATTGCGGTGGATTCCGATCTAAGCGCCGAACAACGACACCTCCGCGTTCAACACACATGCAGCCCGGTGACGTCTCCTACGCCTTGATCCAGCAAGGAGGAAGGAGAGGTTGGGGAAGAGCTCCAACAGCAGCACGATGGCGTGGTGGTGGTGGAGTAGCAAGGTATTACGGTAGGGCTTCGCCTAAGCGCTGCGGAGGAGGAGGAAGAGAGGTAGGGCTTTGCCGTGAGAGAGAGAGTTCAGATCTGTTCTCAAGAGTCCAAACCCTTGGGTATATATAGGAGGAGGGAGAGGGAGGGCTGCCTTGGCCCCTCCTCCAAAGAGGAGGGCTTCGGCCGAAGTGGGGGGGAGAGTCCACCTCCCACAAGGGAGGTGGATCTCCTCCTTTTAAACCCTTTTCAGCCCTATCTCTTATCTCCAGCCGCATGGGCCCTTCTAGAAGGTCTTGGCCATCCCACAAAGGGCTGGCGCACCTCCTCTAAGGGCCCACGAAGTCCTTTGGTCGTCACACCCCTCCCGGGGGTCCTCCGGCACCCTCCCGGCACTCCCGGTACACTACCGATGAGCCCGAAAACTTTCCGGTGACCAAAACTGGACTTCCTATATATCAATCTTTACCTTCAGACCATTCTGGAGCTCCTCGTGATGTCCGGGATCTCATGCGGGACTCCGAACAACTTTCGGTAATCACGTATACCATTTCCCTATAACCTAGCGTCATCGAACCTTAAGTGTGTAGACCCTACGGGTTCGGGAGACACGTGGACATGACCGAGACACTTCTCCGGCCAATAACCAACAGCGGGATCTGGATACCCATGTTGGATCCCACATGCTCCACGATGATCTCATCGGATGAACCATGATGTCGGGGATTCAATCAATCCCGTATACAATTCCCTTTGTCTATCGGTATGATACTTGCCCGAGATTCGATCGTTGGTATCTCTATACCTTGTTCAATCTCGTTGCCGGCAAGTCTCTTTACTCGTTCCATAATACATCATCCCGTGGCTAACTCCTTAGTCACTTTGAGCTCATTATGATGATGTCTTACCGAGTGGGCCTAGAGAAACCTCTCCGTCACACGGAGTGACAAATCCCAGTCTTGATTCGTGCCAACCCAACAGATACTTTCGGAGATACTCGTAGTGTACCTTCATAGCCATCCAGTTACGTTGTGACGTTTGGTACACCCAAAGTATTTCTACGGTATCCGGAAGTTGCACAATCTCATGGTCTAAGGAAATGGTACTTGACATTGGAAAAGCTTTAGCAGACGAACTACACGATCTTGTGCTATTGTTAGGATTGGGTCTTGTCCATCACATCATTCTCCTAATGATGTGATCGCATTATCAACGACATCCAATGTCCATGGTCATGAAACCGTGACCATCTATTGATCAACAAGCTAGTCAACTAGAGGCTCACTAGGGACATGTTGTGGTCTATGTATTCACACATGTATTACAGTTTCCGGTTAACACAATTATAGCATGAACAATAGACAATTATCATGAACTAGGAAATACAATAATAACCATTTTATTATTGCCTCTAGGGCATATTTCCAACACCATCATCATGATCTCTATCATCGTGTCGTCATGAAGTTGTCTCGCCAACTATTACTTCTAGTACTATGGCTAACGTTTAGCAATAAAGTAAAGTAATTACATGGCGTTTATGATTGACACGCAGGTCATACAATAAAATAAGACAACTCCTATGGCTCCTGTCGGTTGTCATACTCATCGACATGCAAGTCGTGAATCCTATTACAAGAACATGATCAATCTCATACATCACAATGCATCACATCACATCCTTTGGCCATATCACATCACAAGGCATATGCTGCAAAAACAAGTTAGACGTCCTCTAATTTGTAGTTGCAAGTTTTTACCTGGCTGCTATAGGTTTCTAGCAAGAACGTTTCTTACCTACGCCAAAACCACAACATGATATGCCAATTTGTATTTACCCTTCATAAGGACCCTTTTCATCGAATCCAATCCGACTAAGGTGGGAGAGACAGACACCCGCTAGCCACCTTATGCAACAAGTGCATGTTAGGCGGTGGAACCGGTCTCACGTAAGCGTACGTGTAAAGTTGTTCTGGGCCGCTTCATCCCACAATACCGCCGAATCAAGATAAGACTAGTAGTGGAGGAGGAGGAGGAGGAGGAGGAGGAGGAGGGAGGGCTGCGCCCTAGGGTTCCCACCCTAGGGGGTGCGGCAGCCTCTAGATCCCATCTGGTCGGCGGCCAAGAGGGAGAGGGGTGCGGCTGCCCTTGGGTGGGCCTTAGGGCCCATCTGCCCTAGGGTTTGCCCCCCTCCCACTTTAGCTGTGCCTTGGGCCCTTGTGGGGGGCGCACTAGCCCACCTAGGGGTTGGTTCCCTCCCACTTGCGGCCCATGCAGCCCTCTGGGGCTAGTGGCCCCACTTGGTGGACCCTCAGAACCCTTCCGATGGTCCCGGTACGTTACCGATAATTCTCGAAACATTTCCTGTGACCAAAACCTCACTTCCTATATATGAATATTTACCTCCGGACCATTCCGTAGCTCCTTTTGACATCCGGGATCTCATCCAGGACTCCGAACAACCTTCGGTAACCACATACACTATTTCCCTATAACCCTAGCATCATCGAACCTTAAATGTGTAGACCCTACGGGTTCGGGAGACACGTAGACATGATCGAGACACCTCTCCGGTCAATAACCAATAGCGGGATCTGGATACCCATGTTGGCTCCCACATGCTCCACGATGATCTCATCGGATGAACCACGATGTCGGAGATTCAATCAATCCCGTATACAATTCCCTTTGTCTACCGGTATGATACTTGCCCGAGATTCGATCGTCGGTATCCCTATACCTTGTTCAATCTCGTTACCAGCAAGTCTCTTTACTCGTTCCGTAACACATCATCCCGTGGCTAACTTCTTAGTCACATTGAGCTCATTATGATGATGTCTTACCGAGTGGGCCCAGAGATACCTCTCTGTCATATGAAGTGACAAATCCCAGTCTTGATTCGTGCCAACCCAACAGATACTTTCGGAGATACTCGTAGTGTACCTTCATAGCCATCCAGTTACGTTGTGACGTTTGGTACACCCAAAGTATTTCTACGGTATCCGGAAGTTGCACAATCTCATGGTCTAAGGAAATGGTACTTGACATTGGAAAAGCTTTAGCAGACGAACTACACGATCTTGTGCTATTGTTAGGATTGGGTCTTGTCCATCACATCATTCTCCTAATGATGTGATCTCGTTATCAATGACATCCAATGTCCATGGTCATGAAACCGTGACCATCTATTGATCAACGAGCTAGCCAACTAGAGGCTCACTAAGGACATGTTGTGGTCTATGTATTCACACATGTATTACGGTTTCCGGTTAACACAATTATAGCATGAACAATAGACAATTATCATGAACAAGGAAATACAATAATAACCATTTTATTATTGCCTTTAGGGCATATTTTCAACATAAAGGTCCTCCTGCATGGGCTCGCCGCAGAGGCCACGTAGAGCCCCTTCTGTCTCGGTTTGTAAGCGAACCGGGACTAAAGGTTTAGGGCTTTATTCCCGGTTCCAAAACCGGGACTAATGGGCCTCTTGAACCGGAACAAATGGGCCGTTTTCTACTAGAGTAACAATTTCGTTAGGCATGATACAACTATAGGTTTTTTTGTATAATTTTTTTCACAGTTTTCCTTTAGTACACAATCATATATTTATATGCAAAGTAAAGGTCGCAATTACATATTTAGAAAACACATAAAAATTCTAAGATTTCATGTATTCTGCCATGAAGGAGTAAAAATAAACAATGTCTACATGAAATAAGAACAAATACTTGGAACTTTCGACACACTAAAGGATGATGCCCTCGCATTTGCCCGGGGCACCGTGCTAGTTTTTCAAAAAAAAAATGGTGCACCAAACATCTGTCAATGATTATATACAAATGAGAGTAATTGACACTCAATCATTTTGTTCTCGCACACAAAGAGGACAAGTCGAGACCAGGGAGTAGATTCATGGGGAGCTGGAGGCGCTCATGGATCACCGCGTCCACTGCACCAGCCTTCTCCTCTGCTGAGCTGAACGCATCTCCTTGGTAGTAGAAAAAGTAACATGTCTTGCACATTCTCCAGAACAACTCCTTGCACTGTCTAGGCACGGCACAGTCTTCTTTGAGCACCAACCTTAACAGGTCTCTCCTGCATGTCTCTATGGGCTCCTGCAACTCTTTCCTGGCCTCCGGTATGGTCATCGAGCCACCACTATGATGAACGAGTAGAGATACGCTATTTATTTTACCATCGATGTATTCCCTCTACAACAACATAGTCAACAAAAGTAATCTCCTTAGTTATCTCATGCTGCTATTTTTCTTCGGAGTGTGGTAAATTTACCATGGAAATTTAAGATGTATTTATCTCTCCACAAGATAATAAACACCATTGAACTAAAATTCAAATTACGTATTTTTTTGGCGAGATACCTCGTAAGTTTGGACATCGTTCAGGAGACGGCCACAAGTGCTCATTAGTCTGAATAGCTCGTTATACTCGGTATCTCCTATGGCATACTCCGTAATCTTTGGCCCAATAAAGTACAGTGCTGGGAGCACAATGGGGCCCAATGCAAACGTCACAACTGCATTCTCCATGTACTCCCCTGGTGTTGGAATGTATCTGGTCTCCCTCCACTCCACCTCGGTCATCATATTTCTCAACAAATCTTGCCACTGTAAGTCATTGATATCATTAATATTTGTTAGAGAAATTAATTCTACCATGTACATCAAGATAAGTATGAATGAGACTAACTATGTCTACAAAGTGTTTGGTGACATTGCGGCCCTGCACCGCAGAAGCCTTTGCTCCAAGCTGGTTCACGGAGCTGTAGATTGCAGAAAAAACAATCTCTACATGTTTGGAGTAGTACTGTATTTCGTCGTGCCTATCCCACCTGCACAACAATAGGATAAGTAAAACAAACCAAATATTGCTTTAAACAGCTAAACAAGAGGTGCGCATATTGTTATTACATCTCAACTAATGTGGTGAGATTCTCCAATTCTTCTTTTGACCCGCCAACGTCGAAGAAGTCATCAACCACCGTCGTAAGCGCACCGTTCTTGGCCCATAGAATGCGAGCTTCAGATAACTCTCCAGGAAACATGGTGCCGGCGGCAGAGAGGTAGAAATAGGCCAACTTTTGCCGTGCAAAAGGTAGCTGGCTTAACCTTCTCTCTTTCACCCAACTACCATGAAAGGAAACAAAAATGTCATATTCATAAGACAAACGTTGTTGGCTTGTTGCTATATAACTGAATATAGTTGATGGGATGTACCTCTCCAGATGTTGAAGTTCTTGTTGGTACACAAGTTGACTTGTATTGAAATCCATGACAGCCAAGGCTAGGAGGTCCTGATTTCTCTGCCAAGGCCTGCTTAAGATATGATATGTAATAATATTGGTGTCTAGTGTAGTTATGCATTACACAAGCCTTGTTTTGCCAAAAGGAGAATAAAACCATACAAGTATAGCATCTGATGCTCCAGAAAATCAAATTGTTCGATGTTCATCTTATGCTCTAGACGATCCAACGTGGTGTAGAAGGGGGTATGAAGAGCATGTTGTACCTAGTAGCACAAAAGCATATATCAATGACCACATAAGTATAATTAGTCTCCAATAAAGCGGGGATGTTAAAAATCATCGACAAATTAAGCATAATTAGAGTCGGTTCGTGCGAAAATGTATTCAGCGGGCCGCTCTACCCATGGACACCTCAACCCATAGACCATAGCCTCCTTCTCTCGTCCCAGACCTGCCATACTACCCATACTATTTGGGGAAGCCCTCGCTTTCTGTCGAGCCCACCGGAATAATAGAACCATTCTACTTCTATCTGACCTCCGTTTCCAAAAACAATCTCGATTCCCCAAATCAACCACATCATAATACTATGCGCAGAACGTGTAGTGGGTACACATATTTTTTCGGTTAAGCGTTTACCTCTCTCAGAAATGAGGTCATTTGTGCCTTACTAGAGCTCAGCTGTTCCTTCAGTAGGCGACCTGACCAGAATCCTATAATGTCCAGAATCAACTCGTCTTTCGAGGTACTGACTTGCGAAACCTTGTATAGTTCTAACAAAGATCTCGTGTCATTCAGATCAACGGATGCTTCGGTAAGATGTGACAGGCCATCTGCAACATGCATGAACGTGTTTTCAGATGAATAATCCTATTTAGTACCGTGTGAGGAAATACACACGTCCCATATTAAGCCAAATGCTGAGAACCATGTATTATATTCTGTCAGGACCAAAAGTAAATAGTTTACCAGATGAGACGTCGTATCCGTTCATCCGCAGGATACGAAATGCCATGGCACATGTCTCCGTGTCCAGCATGATCTCCTCATCTCTCTGCAACCAACGGCTGTAAACTTGCTTTGGTCAGCCACCCTCACACAAGAAACGACTCTTAGATACAATCATTAAACAAAGAACTGACTAATTAATGATCATGACTCAGCTTGTTGCATGTAGTGCATATACCTGTAAGTGAATTCAAGGATGCTCTTGATCTGAGCGGCAAAATGCCGAGATATTCCGATCTTTTCGAGGACATCCACCGTGCAAAGTTGGCGATGTATGGTTTTCCTAGTCGTTGGCAAGCATTGGATCTCAGGGGAGCCAGGCAAGGGCGCCGCCGTAGCCACCCCTGTCGCATTGTCGGAAGATGGTGCCTGGAGGAGCT
Organism: Hordeum marinum; assembly: GCA_022496015.1. NCBI lineage: Eukaryota > Viridiplantae > Streptophyta > Magnoliopsida > Poales > Poaceae > Hordeum > Hordeum marinum. Next base: position 205,850,000 of record CM039678.1, on the reverse strand, counting down.
GCTGCTTTGTTCTTGTCTCTCCAGCCTTCTTCTTCTCCATGCCATTCACTAATCCTAACTGAAAAGCGCCCATGCTAATTAATACTCTTTATTTTGGAACCAAGGGAGTAGCATTCAGCAATAGCTCGCTTCGTATATAGTACTACCAGCTGGTTATGCATGCTCGCAGCGCTTTCTCTGACTTCCAGCAGCTGCCTGTTCTTGGCCCCTGTTGCAAAGAAGCATTCCAAACACCATTAGCTATCTCTCTCGACCGCATAGAACAAACAGACGTCATCCAGTGAGACGAGACGACCAAGATGCATACAGCATACTGTAGTGTCAAAAACGCTTTTGTATTATGCGACGAAGGAAGTACATGACAGGCTACCTCTGGCTACGGTAGGCCGGGGAGATCTGCTCGATCGCATCGGCAGCACCCCGCATGATAGGCCGGACGAGGTGCAGCGACCGGTTGGAGGCGAGAAAGGAGAAGCGGGCAGGTTAATCACGCCCCTTGTCGCCATCGTTGGATCGGCCGACGTGCAGAAGGAGAAGATTCAAGTTATTATATTAGCACGAGGAACTTGGAACGAGTGACTAACTGGGTTGTGTGTGTGTGGTCGAGAGTCCGAGTTCAGTATATATAGAGTGAAGGTCGCCAGTAGGGACATTCCTATCTGGGTTGCAGATTTATAGGCGACAAGTCCACATTTGAGAGAGTATGTGACCCACACCTGCATCTATCACTCACGATTCACGAATTCTGCCGTTTCGCTGACCGACACGCCACACCTGTTTCACGAGCCACACGAATCATGGCCGTCGCTGGATCACAAAGTTCAGAGCAAGTAGACGTGCCTCGTCAGCCACCCGTGGACACGTCTCTGTAAGGCCAACTCCAACGCGCGACCCCATCCCGTCCGTCCGTATCTGTTTAAGGCAAAACGGACACATCAGGTGGCCCAACGCACGGGCGCAAACGGATTTTTATCCGTTTTTCGTCCGCTTTTGACCAATCTCCGTCCTAAGTTTGGGTTGTCTTTGGAGTGAAACGGACAGCGCGCGGACGGGGCGGACGCACGTGCTTGTCCTCCCCCTGGCCCGCCCGTCGGTGGCACATGCCTCCCTTTTTCTATCCCCCGCCCCGCCCCTACCAACCGAGCCCTCCAGCCGCAATCCCCGCCCCTCTTGTCCCTCGCCGCCGCCTCCGTCGCCGTTTCCATTGCCGCCGTGCAGCTCGGGCACACGCTCGCCCGCAGGCCCCGAATCCTCGACGCCCCGAGCTACCCAACCACGACCGCCCTTTATTTGCGCTTCTGGCGGTCCGATTCAAAGCGGATCCGGCCGGACTTGGGCTCGCCTGGCTGCGGGGAGGCCACGTCGTGCCATAAACTGGCCGGGCACCGGGCCGGGACCTCCCGGCAAGGCCGCAAGGCCACATGCAGGTACTGACTCCTCTGCTAGCCGTTCGGATCTACGCCGTCGGCGGTTCGCCGGCATATACAAGAACAGTGGGAGGTCGGGGTCGGTGCTGGCCCAAAGGCTCGTCGGCGCACCGTTGCCACTTATTAAGTGCGACGACTGCCCAAGAAAGGTCCAGCGTCGCATGTCTACAACGCCGGAACATCCTGGATAGGTGTTCATCAAGTGCCCAAATGATGGGGAGGTATGTGCTACTTAGTATCGTTTGTGCTCTCGGATTTGACTACTTGTACTAACTTATTTTTTTGTTCTGTAGAATGGATGCGACTTTTGGTATTGGGAAGAAGGATACACCGATATTTTGACAAAGCGCAAATTAGTAGATGTTTGTGTACTTTTATCTACAATAGAGGTTACAAATAAGACTAGTGCACTTGTTGTTAGAATACATGCTAGAGATGAAAGTAGATGCGATGATGCAACATCGAATTCTTTAGACACGAAGAAAATAGAAGCACACAAGCTCGAGCCTCCACAGATCAACAATGAATGCATCGAGAATGCACTAATCCAACTTACGGAAGCAGTTATGAAAGTTGGATTTATTTTAAAATGTCTTTTTATAGTTCTTGTTTTCTTTGGTCTTGCTATTATAGTCAAAATTTGGTGATGTGCTTCCATGTATCAAAAATCAATGATAAAAGTAAAAGATACGACTTGGAAAGAAAAATGTATGCAGACGGATGCGGCCGAAATGCGTCCGCGCGTTGGGCGCATGGCCGGCGCATCTTAGAAATGGCCCGGACACGACCCCATCATCCGCTCCAAACGGACAGAATCCGGACAAAACGGACGTCTAGATGGTGTCGCACGCTGAAGTTGGCCTAATTCGCGCGTGCAAGGACAACAAACCCGGCTAGATTCCTCCTTTTTAAAAAGGAAAAAGGACAACAAACCCTGTTGCAAAATAGTACTACTCGCTCGCCTCTTATATATGGTGTTGAAGCTATACACCTTTGTTTCTTTTTACTTCGGATATAAAATTTGTGTCAAGTCAAATTTTACAAAGTTTGATCAAATTTATATTAAAAATATATTAACATCTACAATATTAAATATATATAATATAAAACTACATTCTATAAAGAATCCAATAATATTAATTTGGTACTGTGAATATTGATATTTTTCACTATAAGTTTGGTAAAATAAAAAATACTTTGATTTTAGATAAAAGTTATATGCAAACTAAACAAACGAAGGAAGTATATAACGACACTGCTGTCATCAGAGATTGCATCAAGATGTGATGGACCATTCTTCCACACGGACAAACATGTGGTCTAGAAGCTACCGTCCAAAACAGACACTCCCACGTGACGCTAATCTCCAAAATCTCATGTTGACACCGGCTCCATCAAACCGTTTATTTTTTTCTTTTCGAAAGACAACACGAGAGCTTTGTGATTCCAGTGAAAAAGAAGGGTAGGCTGATGACGTTGTTCAACCAATGAATTGAGCAAATATGCAAGGGAACGACCATCGAACCGTCCGCGGCCATTCAACAAATGGTTAGACACTTTTTGCCATCTATGTGGTACCTCCCGAGGGCCAGGCCTAAGAGGGGCTGAGGGGAAGATCGCCTCGTCCCCCCAAGATGCAGGGACTCCCACCCAGGGTATGCACGCAACCTACTATACCAGCCCACACAAAAAGCAACACACTTTCCTACCAAAACAGATGCAAAATACGGAGGAAAAAGAGTACATGAACATGAGTCGACACTGGTCCATAAAAAAAATACATCCACAATCTACTCTTGCGGCATGATCGTGCTCAGGTGCCTTGCTCCTGCCGATACCCATAGTTTGGCCTTCTCTTAGGTGAGCTTCAGAATGTAGAATGGATGCGTCAATTTCTTTCGAAAGACCCTAGCCTTCCTTTCATTCCATCCATGAGACTAGCATGGTGAGTGTTGCCATGGCCATGCGCGGAGTAGTGTGGGGCTTTGAATTGTTGGTCCACCAACTCTTGAAAATGCATGCACTCTCATCCGTTAATCCATTGACAAGGCCCCTAGTCCAAGCCATTCCTTCACCATCCTTCACACACATAAAGTGAAGGGGCATTTGAAGAAGAGATGTGCTGCTGTCTCATTCACGCTGTTCCATAAAATGCGGTGGTCACATTTAGGCCAAACCCTCCTTTGCAGCGCCAACCAAGCGAAGTACTTGACCTTGGGGGGGGGGGGGGGGGGAGGGACAGAGCCAAAAGAATGTGCTTCGTATGTGGAAGACGTGGAATACTCGCCGTTGGTTTCGAGCTTCCAGAAGATTCGTCCCAGTGAGTTGGAAGTGGTCAAGATGAATCGAGAGGTCAACAGACTCAATAATGTAGTGCAACGTGAGCTCCACAGAGGGGTTGATCTTGCTAACCCAGGCATTCTCTCACGTGGCATCATGCACCAACCAGGCTTGTGCTTGGAGGCCTCAAACATGAGAGGGGGTATGTCCTTTTGCCTTTTTTTTCATTTAGCCATTTTGTGAATGGCAAGCCATGGCGCATCCCAAAAAGGTGTCTTCCTTCTATTACCCATGGTGATAGTGATGGAGGCACATAGTCATATATTCTCTGCTTGGGTTTTGTGTGTTCCAAGTGTGACATGTTGCTTTTTTATTTTCCATCATGGACTTCTGTTGTCCATCTCTGACTCTGTGTCAATGATATTATCCTTACTGTCAACACCATTTCCACTTCAATTCTATCATGGGAACACCATTTCCACTTTAAATTCTATCATCTCCTTGAAAACAGTTCCGATGTTTGGTCTTGATGACATTAACCATTTTCTTGGCGTTAATATCGCACGCACACCATCTAGACTGTTTCTATACCAACAACGCTGTATGTGATTGACATTCTGGATCATGCTAACATGTTGAATTGCAATCCTATTTCGACGCATATGGACATAAAATCCAAACTTCCACCGATGGGGATCTTGTCTCCAATCCAACCCTCTATAGGAGCCTAGTCGGGGCCCTTCAATACCTTGCCTTAACTAGACCCGATATGTCTTGTGTGATTCAGCAGGCCTACCTTTTTATGCATGCTCCTCATTCCTTCCATCTTCAAATCGTCAAACGGAGGTTGCGGTACCTAAAGGGCAGCTCCCACTTTGGGCTTCAGTTCTACAAATCCGCATCCATTGAACTCGTTGCATATTCCGATGTCGATTAGGCCAGCTGGCCGGACACCAGGAAGTCCACCACTGAATTTTTTCTTCCTTAGCTCCAACTTGATCTCCTCGTCATCCAAGCTCCAACATACAGTCTCCCGCTCAAGTACAAAAGCCGAGTACCGTGATGTTGTAAACTGTATCGTTGAGACCACATGGCTTCGCTAGCTTCTCTTGGAGTTACGCCGCCCACCACCTTGAGCCACTATTGCGCAATGCGACAGCATCAATGAGCCGTACCTCTCCTCCAACCCGATGCAGCATGAATACACAAAGCATGTTGAAATCGACCTTCACTTTATCAGGGATCGCCTTGGCGAAGTTCGTGTTCTTCATTTTCCATCACGTTATCAGTCTGTTGATGTGCTCACAAAAGACCTCCCTACAGCCGTCTTTGAAGACTTACGTGCCAGTCTGGGGAGGGGGGTAACGTGAGTCTTTGCACTTGTACCGCATGTAACATGTGTATCTGATGTAATCTAGTCTTAGTCTTGAGGATCCCAACCGCCTCCCCACATGGGTGGCCTGCGTGCCTATGTTCACGGGAGACGTTGGGTGCTCTGTGTATTTGTATCATGTACCCTTTGCACCGTTGCACGCATGTAAAGTTAGCGGTACAGCGAGCCAATCTTCCCTCTAACTCTAGTAGTCTCTAGCCTTCTTCTGCTCCATGCCATTAATAACTAATCCAAAGTTATAACTGAAAAGTACACATACGTACAAGAACAAGGGCTCGTCATACGCCTGAATGGCTGCATCACTCGCGAATGCTGCCATTCAAGTATCGCTCACGAATTCTGCCGTTTAGCTGACCCAACGCACCTGTTTAACGAGTCACACGAGTCCTGTCGCTGGCTCAAAAAGGTTCAGAGCAACTAGCCATGCCTCGTGAGCCACTCGTGGACATATATCTGTACTTCAAGCGTGTAGTACGTACTCACCTGATATCTATGGTGTTGAAGCCATATAATGGCACAACGGCTACCGGAGGCTGCATCAAAGCTATCTACGGACTGTTCTTCCACATAGAAAACATGTGGTGTTGAAGCTACCATCCAAAACAAACAAACACTTGCACGTGACGCTAATTTCCAAACTCTCATGGAGTGACCGGTTTACATCACCATGAGCACGACCAATGAATTGAGTTGTTCCTCAAATCAGTTGTCACAGTCCAGGCTGTTAGAGCATCTCTAACCGATCTCCTATAATTTAGAGGAACAAACTGTATCGAGTATCCTTTAGAAGAATACATTTGCTTTTGTAAAAAAGTGTGATTTCTAATTGAACACTATTTTTTTGAAAACCCCACCCATATATTAATTAAGGCAAAATGTTCATACAATCATTCGTTAGATCATATACCACACTACCTCGAACGCTATTAATCAGAACACCATCTGACCTATTGATAAAACTAAACTTTGCAATTTCGTGAGTCACCCTATTAGCTTCCCTTCCAATCTTGGAGATCTTTACATTCGTCATCATCTTCAATATACTAAAAGCTTCTTTTTTAAGGTCAACAAGGGGTGACCTGTCAAAACAATCTTTTCCAAGAACAGTTGCCACAAAAGAGCAGTCAGTTTCTAAAATAACAGGTTTGGGAAGAGTGATACAGATATACAAGCCGGCAACAGCCGCTCTAAGTTCTGCTTCCTCAACACTTTCACAGGTACCAATATAATCGCAGGAGGAAATGACAACTTCTTCTGAATGGTTTCTGACAACCACCCCCACACTAGAGCGTCAATTGCCTCCACAAAACTTGCATCGACATTTATTTCAAAAAACTCCGCGGTCGGAGGTTGCCAACCAATGTGCTTCCTTTCCACATTCTTAGAAACCACAATGTCCCCCCTCACTTCCTTGACTTTGTTAGTCACCTCTACCTACACTTTTGTATGATAAGACGAAAAGGAAGCCCAGTAATTTTGAACAAAATTCACAGATGCTAAGATGGATTCTTTCCCCTTACCAAATATCAGATCATTCCTCAAATGCCAAGCTCTCCAAAACATGAAGATAGTTTGCTCACGTGTTGACAAATTTAATTGACCCAATATAATAAGAAACCAATCCGGCCCCGTGTTTTTGAACATCTCTTCAGTCGGTAAATTCCAGACTTCCCTCAGTGCCAAACGAAGAGCACGCGCCTTCGGGCAACTTACCAATGCATGAAAAGTACGTTCATCTTCAACACCACAAATTGTACACGTACCTTGGGTAGTTTGATGGTGTTTTACCCTGTTCACTTGAACCGCCAAGCTATTAGAAGCGACCCGCCAAGCGAAGATTTGTATCTTATGAGGAACATTAGCCTTCCAAATAATATTCCAAACCTTTCTTTCCCCATTAACAACAGTGCTAGAGTTCCCCAAATTTATGTTTGAATCCTTGATATTTAGTGCTACTTGTATGCACTCTTCACGGAAAACATGCCACTTTTCTCATAATTCCACGCAACCAGATCACCCTCGCCAAGATTCAGAGTATGTAGCTTTAAAATTAGCTCTGCATCATGAGGGTAAAACAGATGCGTGATCAGCTTCTCATCCCACCTTCTGGACCCAGTCATGAATAACTCAGACACCCATTTGATCTAGTTTTGTTTTTTCTTAGCAGTAATCTTGAGGCCAGTCTCTAGGAATCCAGTCATCCCTCCATATGTTTATACTGCCCCCATCAACAACTCTCTATATAACGCCTTGTTTCAATAAATCAAGTCCATGCATAATTCCTTGCCACGGCAGCGATGTAGATTGAGGAAAGACGGTATCAAGGAGATGCCCATGTGGATAATATTTTGCTTTCATCACCTTAGCACACAAAGAGTCTGGAAAAATCAATAGCCACCACGCTTGTTTGGCCAACAGAGCTTGATTAAAGAGCCTGAGACCACGAAAGCCCATTCTCCCTTCATTTTTTTTGGTCTAGTCATCCTATCCCAAGAAAGCCAATGAGTTCTCCTTCTATTCTCCTCATCTTCCCACCAAAAATTCCTGATGATATGGGATAAGTCATCACACAATGACACGGGAAATTCGAAGATACCCATGGCATAAACCGGGATGGCCTGGATAACAGACTTGATTTGAATTTCCTTCACCCCGCTAGAGGCATATTTTTCAATCCAGTCAGTCACCCGCTTAAGCGCTTTATCTTTTGTAGATTGAAATTTCCACGCCTTCATATGACCTTCTGGCATTGCTAATCCCAGATATTTATCCTCAAATCCTTCACTCGTAATCTTAAGGATAACAAGAATGGACACCTGTTCTTCCAGAGAGCATTTTTTGCCAAATAAAATAGAACATTTTTCTAGACTTAATAATTGACCCATTCCCTCCTCATAAGCTGCCAAAATTCCTTTAATTGCCAATACTTTCTCCATAGAACCCTTAGAAAACAAAAGCTTATCATCAACGAATAACAAATGAGAGATACTTGACGCATATCTATTCAAACGGAATTCTTTGATCACCCCTCTTGTGGAAGCATCATTAAGCAATAACGAGAGAGCTTCGGCCACAAAGAGGAATAAATAAGGCGACAACGGATCCCCTTGCCTCAGTCCACGCGATGGATGAAATGAGTCAAGCAATTGACCATTAAATCGCATAGAAATTTTGACTGCAGTAACACACATCATAATCCAATTAATCCAGGTTGGCGCAAATCCATACGCTCTGAGCATACTTTCCAAAAACTTCCAATCCACACGGTCATAAGCTTTAGCAAGATCCAATTTGTATGCACAAAATTCACCACGAATATCTTTAAACGTATTCAAAGAGTGCATACATTCAAAGGCAATGAGAGCATTATCTGAAATTAACCTTCGAGGAATAAAGGCACTTTGGGTAGGAGAAATCATACCATCCAGAAGAGGTCGCATTCTGTTAACAAGGTACTTGGATATAATTTTGTAAATGACGTTGCATAGACTAATTTGCCGAAAGTCCTTCATCGACTGAGGATTTTTCACTTTAGGAATAAGAACAATGTGTTGGGGAACGTTACAAGGGAAACAAAAAATTTCGTACGCACACGCAAGATCTATCCATGGTGATGAGCATCTACGAGAGGGAGAGTGGATCTACATACCCTTGTACATCGTTGAGCGGGAAGCGTTAAGAAACGCGGTTGGTGTAGTCGAACGTCTTCGCGATCCAAATCGTCGAGCATCCCGCGATCTCATCACGATCCATCCCGCGAACTCATCACGATCCGTCCCGCGAACTCATCACGATCCGTCCTGCGATCTCATCACGATCCGTCTCGCAATCTTGATCACGGTCCTTCTGATCTAGCGCCGAACGGACGACACCTCCGCGTTCAGCACACGTACAGCTCGATGACGATCTTCGCCTTCTTGATCCAGCAAGAGGGAGCGGAGAGGTAGATGAGTTCTCCGTCAGCGCGATGGCATTGCGGCGATGGTGGTGGAGCTATTCTAGCAGGGTTTCGCCTAAGCACCACTGAAAACCGATCTAGAGGAGAAACTGCGATCTAGAGGAGAGGTAGCACGTGGCTATTAGGGTTAGCTTTTTCCTCTAAATCCTCTAGTTTATATAGGAGGGAGGGAGGGGAGGAGGAAGCCTCAAACCCTCGAGGTTTGGTCGAAATTGGAGGTGGAGGAGTCCTACTCCAATCCTATTAGGAGTAGGATTCCTCCTTTCCACTTGGAAACTCTTTCCACCTCTCCACCTTTGGATTTTTCCTTCTCAAACCACTCCAGCTGCATGGGCCCTTAGAGGAGGCTTAGGACAGCCCACCAGGGTCTGGATTACCTCCTCCCACAGCCCATGTAGCCTCTTGGGTCGAAATACCTCTCCCGATGGTCCCCCGGTACACTACCGGCACTCCCGGTACACTATCGATGAGCCCGAAACTTTTCCGGCGACCAAAACAGGACTTCCTATATATCAATCTTTACCTCCGGACCATTCCGAAGCTCCTCGTGACGTCCGGGATCTCATCCGGGACTCCGAATAACCTTCGGTCACCACCATACATAACTCTATACTATCGAAACGTCACCAAACCTTAAGTGCGCAGACCCTGCGGGTTCGAGAACTATGCAGACATGACCGAGACATCTCTACGGTCGACAACCAATAGAGGGACCTGGATGCCCATATTGGTTCCTACATATTCTACGAAGATCTTTATCGGTCAAACCTCTATGTCAAGGATTCAGTTAATCCCATATGATGTTCCGTTTGTTCTTCGGTATGTTACTTGCCCGAGATTCGGTCGTTGGTATCTCCATACCTAGTTCAACCTCGTTACCAGCAAGTCTCTTTACTCGTTCCATAATACAAGATCCCGTGACTAACACTTAGTCACATTGCTTGCAAGGATTACTATGATGTTGTATTACCGAGTGGGCCCTGAGATACCTCTCCGTCACACGGAGTAACAAATCCCAGTCTTGATCCATGCCAACCCAACAGACACCCTCGGAGATACCTGTAGAGCACCTTTATAGTCACCCAGTTACGTTGCGATGTTTGATACACACAAGGTACTCCTTCGATGTCAGTGATTTGCATGATCTCATGGTCATTGGAACAAATACTTGACATGCAAAAAATAGTAGCAATAAACTGACACGATCATATGCTACGTTTGTAGTTTGGGTCTTGTCCATCACATCATTCTCCTAATGACGTGGTCCCGTTATCAAATGACATCTCATGTCCATGACTAGGAAACCATAGCCATCTTTGATCAACGAGCTAGTCTATTAGAGGCATACTAGGGACATGGTGTTCTCTATGTATCCACACATGTATCTGAGTTTCCGATCAACACAATTATAGCATGGATAATAAACAATTATCATGAACAAGGAAATACGATAATAACCAATTTATTATTGTCTCTAGGGCATATTTCCAATAATCTCCCACTTGCACTAGAGTCAATAATCTAGTTCACATCACCATGTGATTCGCATTGTTATGAATCTAACACCCAATGAGTTCTGGGGCTCGATCATGCTTTCCATGTGAGAGAGGTCTTATAGTCAATGGGTCTGCGACATTTAGATCCATGTGTACTTTGCAAATCTCCATGTCAAACTGTAAACACTGCTACCACACTCCACTTGGAGCTATTCCAAATGGCTGCTCTACTATACGTATCCGGATTGCTACTAATAGTCATCCGAATTGGTGTCAAAGCATGCATCGACGTAACTCTTTACGACGAACTCTTTCTTACCTCCATAATCGAGAAACATTTCCTTAGTATTTTATTTACTAAGGATGATCTTGACCGTTGTCTAGGGGTCCACTCCTGGATCACTCTTGTACCCCTTGACGGACTCATGGCAAGGCACACACAGGTGCGGTACACAACATGGCATACTATACAGAGCCTATGGCTAAGGCATAGGGGACGACATTCGTCCTTTATCTTTCTTCTACCGTGGTCGAGCTTTGAGTCTCACTCAACTTCACACCTTACAAAGCAGGCGAGAACGCTTCTCTCTGACTAATACATTTTGAACTCTTTCAAAATCTTGTCATGGTATGTACTCATTCAAAGTCTCATCAAGCATCTTGATCTATCTCTATAGATCTTGATGCTCAACAATTAGGTAGCTTTATCCAGGTCTTCCTTTAAAAATCTCCTTTCAAACAACCCTTTATGCTTTCGAGAAATTCTACATCATTTCTGATCAACAATATGTCAACCACATATGCTTATCAAAAACTCTATAGTGCTCCCACTCACTTTATTGTAAATAAAAGTTTCTCATAAACTTTGTATAGACTCAAAAACTTTGATCACCTCATCAAAGTGTATATTCCAACTCCGAGATGCTTGCTTCAGTCCATAGAAGGATCACTGAAGCTTGCTCACCTTTTAGCATCCTTAGGACTGACAAAACCTTCTGGTTGTATCACATACAACTTTTCCTCAAGTAAATTGTTAAGGAAACAATGTTTTGTCATCCATCTGCCAGATTTCATAATTGAAAAATGCGGCAACTGCTAACATAATTCTAACAGACTTTAGCATCGCTACAAGTGAGAAAGTCTCATCGCAGTCAACTCTTTGAACTTGTCGAAAACTTCTTTGTGACAAGTCGAGCTTTATAAATGGTGACATTTACCATCAGCATTTGTCTTCATCTCAAAGGTCCATTTGTACTCAATGACCCGCCGTCCAATGAGCAAGTCTACCAAAGTCTATACTTGGTTTTCATACATGGATCCTTTCTCGGATTTCATTGCCTCTAACCATTTGTCGGAATCCAGGCCCATCATCGCTTCTCCATATCTCGTAGGTTCATTGTTGTCCAACAACATGACCTCCAAGACAGGGTTGTCGTACCACTCAGGAGCAATACACATCCTTGTCGACCTACGAGGTTCGATAGTAACTTGATCTGAAGCTTCATGATCATCATCATTTACTTCCTCTTCAACTGACGTAGGTTCCACAGAAACATCTTTCTACACTGCGCTACTCTCTGGTTGAAACAAAGGTTCAACAACCTCATCAAGTTCTATCTTCCTCCCGCTCAATTCTTCCGAGAGAAACTTTTTCTCGGGAAAGGAGTCGTTTTAGCAACAAACACTTTATGCTTGGATCTGAGATAAAAGGTTTACCCAACTGTTCTTAGGGTAATCTATGAAGATGCATTTTCCCGCTTTGGGTTCGAGCTCATTAGGTGAAAACATTTTTCCACACAAGCGTCGCAGCCCCAAACATTAAGAAATGACAGCTTAGGTTTCTATCAAACCATAATTCACACGGTGTCATCTCAACGGATTTAGATGGTGCCCTATTTAAAGTGAATGTAGTTGTCTCTAATGCATAACCCCAAAACTATAGTAGCAAAATGATAAAAGACATCATAGCCCGCACCATATCCAATAGAGCACGACTATGAGGTTCGGACACACCATCACACTATGGTGTTCCAGGTGGTGTGAGTTGTGATACGACTTTCACATTGTCTAAAGTTGTATGCCAAACTCGTAACTCAGATATTCACCTCCACAATCATATCACAGAATTTTTTATCTTCTTGTCACGATGATCTTAAACTTCACTCTGAATTTGCTTGAACTCTTCAAACGATTCATACTTGTGTTTCATTAAGTAAACATACACTATATCTACTCAAATCATCAGTGAAGGTAATAAAATAACAATATCCACCGCATGCTACAAGACTCATTGGATTGCATACATCAACATGTATCATTTCCAACAAATCACTTGCCCGCTCCATCAATCCGAAAACAGGGTCCTTAGTCATCTTGCCCAAGTGGCATGGTTCGCATGTCTTAACCGATTCGAAATCGAATGAGTCCAAAGATCCATCAACATGGAGTTTCTTCATGCGCTTTATACTAATATGACATTTAGCGGAAATGCCACAAGTATGTGGTACTATGATTATTAACTTTGTATCTTTTGGCATCAATGTTATGAACATGTGTATTACTATGATCAAGATTCAACAAACCATTCTCACTGGGTGCATGACCATTGAAGGTATTATTGATGTAAACAGAATAACAATTATTCTCTAACTTAAATGAATAGCCATGTTACAATAAACACGATCTAATCACATTCATGCTCAACACAAAACACCAAATAACATTTATTTAGGTTTGTCACTAATCCCAAAGGTAGAGAGAGCGTGCGATGTCGATCACATCAACCTTGGAAACATTTCCAACACACATCGTCACCTCACCCTTAGCTAGTCTCCGTTTATTCCATAGCTTTTACTTCGAGTTACTAACATTTAGCAACCGAATAGGTATCCAATACCCCGGTGCTATTAAGAGTACTAGCAAGGTACACATCAATAACACGTATATCAAATACACTTGTGTCGACATTGCCAGCCTTCTTATCTACCAAGTATCTAGGGTTGTTCCGCTTCAGCGACCGCTCACCTCATAGTGGAAGCACTTAGTCTCGGGTTTGGGTTCAACTTTGGGTTGCTTCACTGGAGCAGCAACTGACTTGCCATCCATGAAGTTTCCCTCCTTGCCCTTGCCCTTCTCGAAACTAGTCGTTTTACTAACCATCCACACTTGATGCTCCTTCGTGATTTCTACTTTTGCGGTGTCAAACATCGTGAACAGATCAGGGATCATTATTTCTATCCCTGGCATTTTATTATTCATCACCAAGTTCTAGTATCTTAGAGACATTGACTTGGAGAACTATATCAATCACTATCTTATCTGGAAGATCAACTCCCACTCAATTCAAGCGATTGTAGCACCCAGACAATCTGAGCACATGCTTAACGATTGAGGTATTCTCCTTCATCTTGCAGGCAAAGTATCTTGTTGGAGATCTCATATCTCACAACATGGGCACGAGCCTGAGATCCCAATTTCAGCTCTTAGAACATCTCATATGTTTTGTGACGTTCAAAACGTTTCGGAGCCTCAATTCTAAGCCATAATGCATGACGCACTAAACTATCAAGTTGTCATCGAAACGTGCCTCTCAGATGCTCACAACATCTACAGACGACGCTAGAGGGGGTGGCGCACCAAGCGGTGCATTAAGGACATAAGCCTTCCATGCATCAATGAGGACAATCGTCAGATCACGGACCCAGTCCGCAATATTGCTACCATCATCTTTCAACTCTATTTCTCTAGGAACATATAGAAATTCAAGGGAGCTACAACATGAGCTAGTAATCTACAACATAATTTTGCAAAGATACTACTGACTATGTTCGTGATAATGAGTTCAATTAATCATATTACTTAAGAACTCCCACTCAAATTGACATCCCTCCGGTCATTCGAGTGATACATGATGCAAATTCGCCAACTCAATCCCGATCATCACGTGAGTTGAGGTGGTTTCAATGGTGAACATCATCATGTTGATCATATCTACTATATGACTCATGTTCGACCTTTCGGTCTCTTGTGTTCCAAGGCCATGTCTGTACATGCTAGGCTCGTCAAGTTTAACCTGAGTGTTCTGCATGTGCAACACTGGCTTGCATCCATTGTATGTGAACGTAGAGTCTATCACACCCGATCATCACTTGGTGTCTCGACACGACGAACTTTCGCAACGGTGCACACTCGGGGAGAACACAATTTATCTTGAAATTAAGTGAGGGTCACCTTATAATGCTACCGTCGTCCTAAGCAAAACAAGGTGCATAAAAGGATTAACATCACATGAAAATCATAAGTGACATGATATGGCCATGAACTTGTGCTTTTGATCTCCATCTTGAAAGCACCGACATGATCTCCATCGTCACCGGCATGACACCATGATCTCCATCATCTTGATCTCCATCAACGTGTCGCCATCGGGGTTGTTGCGCCCACCATGCTTCTACTACTATTGCTACCGTTTAGCGATAAATTAAAGCATTACATAGTGCTTAATGATTGACACACAGGTCATACAATAATTAAAGACAACCCTATGGCTCCTGCCGGTTGCCGTACTCATCGACATGCAAGTCGTGAAAATCTATACATCACATATATCTCATCATGTAATTGGCCATATCACATCACAACATACCCTGCAAAAACAAGTTAGACGTCCTCTAATTGTTGTTGCATGTTTTACGTGGCTGCTATGGGTATCTAGTAAGAACAATTCTCACCTATGCATAAACCACAACGGTGATACATAAGTTGCTTTTCAACCTTCTCACGGACCGCCTTAGTCGAATCCGATCCAACTAAAGTAGGAGAAACAGACACCCGCCAGCCATCTTTGTGCAATGAAGCTACACATCAGTCGATGGAACCGGTCTCTCGTAAGCGTATGGGTAAGGTTGGTCTGGGCCGCTTCATCCCACAATACCGCTGAACCAAAACACGACCAAGGGAGGAAGCAATATAAGCATCAACGCCCACAAACTCTTTGTGTTCTACTCGAGATCTCATCTACACATAGACCTAGATCTGATACCACTTTTGGGGAACGTTGCATGGGAAACAAAAAAATTCCTACGCACACGCAAGATTTATCCATGGTGATGAGCATCTACGAGAGGGAGAGTGGATCTACATACCCTTGTACATCGCTGAGCGGGAAGCGTTAAGAAACACGGTTGGTGTAGTCGAACGTCTTCGCGATCCAAATCACCGAGCATCCCGCAATCTCATCACGATCCGTCCCACGATCCAATCATGATCCGTCCCGTGAACTCATCACGATCCGTCCTGCGATCTCATCACGATCCGTCTCGCAATCTCGATCACGGTCCTTCTGATCTAGCGCCGAACGGACGGCACCTCCGCGTTCAGCACACGTATAGCTCGATGATGATCTCCACCTTCTTGATCCAGCAAGAGGGAGCGAAGAGGTAGATGAGTTCTCCGGCAGCGCGACGGTGTTGCGGCAATGTTGGTGGAGCTATTCCAGCAGGGCTTCGCCTAAGCACCGCTGAAAACCGATCTAGAGGAGAAACTGCAATCTAGAGGAGAGGTAGCACATGGCTATTAGGGTTAGCTTTTTCCTCTAAATCCTGTAGTATATATAGCAGGGAGGGAGGAGAGGAGGCAGCCTCAAACCCTCAAGGTTTGGTCGAAATTGGAGGTGGAGGAGTCCTACACCAATCCTATTAGGAGTAGGATTCCTCCTTTCCACATGGAAACTCTTTCCACCTCTCCACCTTTGGATTTTTCCTTCTCAAACCACTCCAGCCGCATGGGCCCTTAGAGGAGGCTTCGGCCAGC
This sequence comes from Hordeum marinum, assembly GCA_022496015.1. Taxonomy (NCBI): domain Eukaryota; kingdom Viridiplantae; phylum Streptophyta; class Magnoliopsida; order Poales; family Poaceae; genus Hordeum; species Hordeum marinum. Next base: position 205,833,635 of record CM039678.1, on the reverse strand, counting down.
CCACCAGGGGCTGCTTTACCTCCTCCCACAGCCCATGTAGCCTCTTGGGTCGAAATACCTCTCCCGATGGTCCCCCGGTACACTACCGGCACTCCCGGTATACTACCGATGAGCCCGAAACTTTTCTGGCGACCAAAATAGGACTTCCTATATATCAATCTTTACCTCCGGACCATTCCGGAGCTCCTCGTGACGTCCGGGATATCATCCAGGCCTCCTAACAATCTTTGTTTACCACCATACATAACTCTATGCTACCGAAACGTCACCAAACCTTAAGTGTGCAGACCCTGCGGGTTCGAGAACTATGCAGACACCTCTACGGTCAATAACCAATAGCGGGACCTGGATGCGCATATTGGTTCCTACATATTCTATGAAGATCTTTATCGGTCGAACCTCTATGTCAAGGATTCAGTTAATCCCGTATGATGTTCCCTTTGTTCTTCGGTATGTTACTTGCCCGAGATTCGATCGTCGGTATCTCCATACCTAGTTCAACCTCGTTACCAGCAAGTCTCTTTAATCGTTCCATAATACAAGATCCCGTGACTAACACTTAGTCACATTGTTTGCAAGGCTTACTGTGATGTTGTATTACCGAGTGGGCCCTGAGATACCTCTCCGTCACACGGAGTAACAAATCCCAGTCTTGATCCATGCCAACCCAACAGACACCCTCGGAGATACCTGTAGAGCACCTTTATAGTCACCCAGTTACGTTGCGACGTTTGATACACGCAAGGTACTCCTCCGGTGTCATTGAGTTGCATGATCTCATGGTCATAGGAACAAATACTTGACATGCAGAAAATAGTAGCAATAAACTGACACGATCATATGCTACGTTTTGTAGTTTGGGTCTTGTCCATAACATCATTCTCCTAATGACGTGATCCCCTTATCAAATGACATCTCATGTCCATGACTAGGAAACCATATCCATCTTTGATCAACGAGGTAGTCTATTAGAGGCATACTAGGGACATGGTGTTCTCTATGTATGCACACATGTATGTGAGTTTCCGTTCAACAAAATTATAGCATGGATAATAAACAATTATCATGAACAAGGAAATATGATAATAACCAATTTATTATTGCCTCTAGGGCATATTCCCAACACAATGGTAGTGTCACTTATCCCTTCAGGCATAATTCTAGAAATAAAAATTTGTTGGACCGCACGAACAATATCTTCCTTAAGCAGACCCCAGTTCCTCTAAAAGAATTATGTTGGGAACCCATCAGGCCCGGGCGCCTTCAATGGCCCAATCTGGAAGAGAGCATCGCTAATTTCTTGCCTAGAAAAATGTTTACACAAATTCTCATTCATTTCATCATTAGCCATAGGTTTCACAAGGGAAATAATGCGAGACGGATTTATCGTAGAGTCACAAGAATATAGATTCTTGAAGAACGATTTTGTGATACCTTTGATTTCATCCATATCACTGGACATAGATCCATCACTTCTTCTGATAGCTGAAATATTATTTTTCTTTGCTCGCCAGGTGGCCTTTCAATGATTTTTTTGTATTTCTATCACCCCATCTCATTTTGTCCAAAGCTGATCTTTGTTTTCACATAATTTCTTCCTTAATTAGGAGCTCATCCGTCTCTAAAAGGATTTTCCTCCTCTCCTTGATTACATTTTGATCATTTATCTTAAACAACACATTAAGCCTTCTACGAGAATTTCAAGCTTTTTTTGGCAAATAACCAATGTGAATCTTACTCCATCCATGCAGAGACTTCATCAACTTGTTCAAATTATTTGCCACATCTCCCAAGTCATTGACATGCATACTCTTATTCCAGCACAATTCAATTTGTACTTTCAAATCTCTATCCTCCCTCTCCCAATACTCCTCATATTTTAACTGTTTAGCAAACATACCAGAGCAAGGGACACCCATCAGATCAATAAGAATAGGACAATGGTCTGATCTGGAGCTGATAATATGAGTAACCTTGCAGTGAGGAAATATTGACGACCATTGTGGGCAGGCCACCGCTCGATCAAGCCGAACATTGACATTTTTAGCACCTTCCTGTTTATTATTATAGGTCCAAGGAACTCCATGACAACCCAAATCAAATAAATTTCATTTAGATAGAACCTCACGAAAATTTTCCATTAGTTTGTCAGGTCGCTTATTCCAAGAAAAATGCTCATTCTGCCACATTGCCTCGTTAAAATCACCAACCATAAACCACGGTCCAGACCCAAGCGGTTTAATACGCCTTAAAAGATCCCACATCACGTACCTTTGGCTCGCTTTTGGTTCGCCATAGACAAAAGTGCTTCTCCAATTTGTTCCATCATCATTGGATATGTACATGTCAATGAAATGTTCTCCATATTTATTCAGCTGCAGAACGTACAGGTCATCCCAAAAGACCGCAAGTCCACCTCCTTTACCTGGCATAGAAACAGTAAAGAAATTTGTCATACCCAAGTGGTAATGCAAACTCTCGACATATTCTTTATTTTGCCTTGTTTCGGAAAGAAAGGTAACATTGGGTGTATGTGTCTTTGTGAGACACACAAGCTCTTGGACCGTCCAAGGACGACCCAACCCTCGGCTGTTCCAACAAATCATTTTCATGGCTCCTGACGGGCGTCGTCATTCGCGCCTGTCAGTTGACTGGAAGCCCCAGGGCCGGTAGCTTCCTTATCAGTGACCTCTACATCTCTCTCATCTCCTACAAATTCTCTCCTTCTACCCTGATCCACCTCCTCACCCCCATCAACTTCTTCTGTTACATGCAAAGTAGACCCCTCTAAGCCTACCACAGTTTCAACTCTCTCAACACACTCTCTCTTACATGACACACTCATAGCCAGAAGACCCCTAGCCTCTAAACTATCAGTACTAGTGGTGTTCATGTTGATGGTGAGGTCTTGATCATCTTGAGGGCGCCTCTTGCTGCCAGCCGTGCTCTCAAGCATGGCTGTGAAAGCCGCCTTGCGACTGGATAGTTCGGTGCCGCTGTTCGGAGGAGTGGGCACACCAAAATGCGCGTGTTTAACACACGTAGACTGCACCATAGCCTTCTCATCTTGTTCTTGTCGTTGAAGCCTTCTCCACTGTTTGATGCGAGCTGCAGTCATAGCACTCTACTGGGCACCAATAGTAGCAGCGTCCTCCAGGCCATCCTGGACAACAACCACTGCCTGCCCGCCCAGGGCCATAGTATGTATAGCAATAGTGTCCGCTTCCTTGTCCTTAGTGTGCACCGCAGGAGAAGCCCAATCTCCTCCAATGCGGTCGCTCCTAATTGAACACTAAATTTAGCTGCTTAAACAAATTGAACACAAATTTGATTCAAATTAGTTCATTAAACTTGAGTCGTACTTGATTCAATCACTTGCATCAACCATTTTACATAACATTAAACTTAAAGTAAACTTGGTACTTGTGATCAGTCTCATTCATCAACCTCTCCCAATCTGATTAGGTCATGGGGTCCGGGTCACTGTCCAGGCCGTCTCGTCGCCGCAATCACCCTAGCCCGCTTCGATGCCACCACTCTCTCCATCTCCCTCTTTGGATACTTCACCTCCGTTGGAGCAAAGGTCGATGGTTGTCATCGTCCCGTCTTGTAGAGCTCATATTACCAGCGCTCCTCCTCGGTGCACTCCAGGTACAAGCGATGGAGCTCCACCATTTCACCATGTCAACCTGATGTGCCTAGAGGCGCTCATGGGCCTCCCGGTCTTCCCGTAGATCGAACGCGGTGGCCACTTGATAGCCGATGAGCGTCAACTGCGGCAGGCCGCCGAGGAAGGTGAGCCACGAGTTTGCGTTGTTAAGGCCAACCAACATGACATCGTACTCCTACGCCACCTGCATCGCCGATTGGAATAAGCCAATCCAAATCCTTTCATGGGTTCATACTTAGTGAATTCCACCACCCACATCCCCCACACCCCTTGCCAGACACCAAGGTATTTCCTTTGCAGCGCTGGCACCTGTGCGAGGCCGGGGAAGCGAGACGTACCGACGTGTGAGGAGGTAGCCCCACGCGACCACAAGATTGGGACCGTGTATGGCGGCGCTTCTGATCGAGGGGGAGGGGGCGGGGACGGCTTGATCCATCCATATTCGTCGACCGGGCAAAAACCAAGTGAATGGGGGTGGGGCATGCCAACGAGGCTTGGGCGGTGGTAGAATAGGTAAAGGTGGAGCAGTGGGAGTGCAACGGCATCAAAGTAAGAAATAATCTCCTCTAACCGTTATAAGGGTTTGGTTAGGTACCTGTTAGGGAAGAAAGCATTTTTACTCCATTAACGGATTATAAGGAGTTGGTTAGAGATGCTCTAGATGGGACAAATGACGAACTAGGTTTAGAACACACCAACTAAGCAGTAAAATATGTTGAAAGCTCAAATGAAATAAATAAAATCACAATATGACAATGAGGTAAAAGTATAAAAATGATATTCAAGATGACCTTAAAAGGGGATTACAAAAGGTGTTAAAATCATGAGTATAATAATGAAGACATGATTGACATTGTGGATGACCTAACCATATCAGTTACATAAAAAGGATATATAATCACGATGGCAATATACACACAAAGCTTCATGTTTTCTATCTCCATCACATGGTGATGTCTACTACGCAACTTTATTCTTGTAGACTATGTTGGGCCTTCAAGCGCAGGGTTTTGTAGGACAATAGCAATTTTCCCTCAAGTGGATGACTTAAGGATCAATCCATGAGAGGTGTAGGATGAAGATGGTCTCTCTCAAGCAACCCTACAATCAAACACAAGAAATCTCTTGTATCCCCAACACACCCAATACAATGGCAAATTGTATAGGTGCACTAGTTCAGCGAAGAGATGGTGATACAAGTGTAGTATGGATAATAGATATAGGTTTTTGTAATATGAAAATATAAAAACAGCATGGTAACAAGTGTAAAACAATGAGAAAAATGTTGTATAAATTCTTGGTAATAGGGCCTAGGGTTCATACTTTCACTAATGCAATCTCTCAACAATGCTAATGTAGTTGAATCATATGATCACCCCTCAACGTGCAACAAAGAATCTCTCCAAAGTTCCTATCTAGCGAAGAACAATAAGATGAAATTGGTGTAGGTAGTAGAACTACCTCAAAGTAAATATTTCTGATCAATATTTTAAGCTATTCCTATAAGTGTCACAAACAGCCCTAGAGTTCGTACTAAAATAACACCAATGATACATATCAATCCACCCTAATATCACCTATATACTCCAATGTCACCTCAAGTATCTGTGGGTAAATTATGCGACATGCATCAAATAATCTCAGATATATCATATTCAATCCGACACAAAGAACTTCAAGGAGCACCCCAATATTTCCATTGAAGAACTTAGTATGAAAACATGCAATCAACCCCTGTGCATAGATCCCCAAGGTCCCCAAAATCCGCAAGTTGATGCCATAACATATATCCAGTGAATCACTTGAATACTCCATTGTCACTATGGGTATACGCATGCAAGACATGCATCAAGTGTTCTCAAACCAAAATATTCAATCCAACATAACAAGATCTCAAAAGGAAAGATTTAATTCATCACAACAAGATGACAGGGAAGAACACCATATGACACGATTATATTAACAAAGCCCGTGATACATCAAGATTTGGTCATCTCAAGAAAATGAGAGAGGGAGATTAAACGCATAGCTACTAGTACATACCCGCAGCCCCGAGGGTGAACTACTCCCTCCTCGTCATGGCCTCCACCAGGATCATGAAGATGGACACCAAAGACGATTTCCCATCTAGAGATCTCTCGTAGTGTACTGGAAAGGATCCAGATTGGTTTTTCATTGATACACAGAGTTGCGGCGGCGGAGGGGAAGATCTCTCTTTATTTCTAGGGTTTTGGGGATTTATATGATTTTCAGCATTGGAATCACGCGCAACGGAGCCACGTGGGCCCCACTAGCCAACATGACGTGACCTGGAGGGCGCCCTGATGGCTTGTGTACCACATGTGTCTCCCCTCCGGTGGTTCTTCGCTCCAATATTGCTTATTTCCTCCAAAAAGAATCATCAAAACATTTTGGGCGATTCTGAGAACCTTCATTATCTGCACAAAAACAACACCACGATAATTCTGCTGAAAATAGCATCAATCCGGGTTAGTTCTAAATAAATCTATAAAGTGCATCAAAACCATATAAAAATATTGGAAACATAGGCAATCGTAGCCTGAAGACTTCATAAATTATCGATACGTTGGAGATATATCACATGGCTCGAAGATGAGAGGTCAGTAGATTAATCACAAGTTGTAGTTGTTCATGAATCCCTTGATCCAGAATGTCAGCTTTCTCCAATAGAGAGCTAAGCATGTCACCGAGAGAGTAGAAAAGGTTTCCCAGCTTCCACATGTTCCGTAAAAGAATCTACAATTGGACTGACCAAATCCGCCCCCTAAACTTTCGTAGGCATGTCTGGATGCGTCCACGGACATCATCAACTTGCCCCTCAAATGTCCTCCGTTCCAACTATAATCCTCACTTTCGAAACCTCAAATCCATACAAGCAAATGCACGTCAATCATTCCAAGGTACAAGTACATATAATAGTGAATACCACACACAAATAAAATTTATCCTCGCGAACTCCTTCTCTCGGTGTTTGATTTGGATGGTGATACTTGTGATCTACGTTTGGGTTTTCCGTGAAGAGGAGCAGGTTATCACAACACAACGTGGGTAAGTATTTCCCTCAGTTATGAAACCAAGGTTTATCAAACCAATAGGAATATCAATCCTCAACCGTCTTTAGTGGTTGCACACAAAAGAAAAAACAACTTGCACCCAATGCTGACAAGAAGGTTGTCAATCCCCTTGGTCTCGTTATTTGCAAGCAAGTGAGTTGTGTAGATAATTATAAATTGCAAAATAAAATAAAAGAAAATAAATGGTAGAAAGGTAATAGTAGCGTTTGTAAATATATAAGTGAATAGACCTAGGGGCCGTAGTTTTCTCTAGTGGCACCTCTCATAAAAATAGCATGCGGTGGGTAAACAAATTACTATTGGGCAATTGATAGAAAAGCGGATATTTATGCGATTTTCATGGCAATGATCATGTGTATATAGGCATCGCGTCCATAAATAAATAGGCCGACTCCTACCTGCAACTATTACTATTACTCCCCTCATCGACCGCTATCCAGCATGCATCTGCGGTATTAAGTAAAACAAAGTAATGCATGGAGAACAATGACATGATGTATACAAAGTAAACACAATAAATATGAATAAACCCCATCATTTTATCCTTAGTAGAAGCAACACAAAGACACATCTTGTCCCCTACTTTGTCACTGGGATATAGAAACTCTCCATGTTGAACCTACCACAACACACCTCTCTCATCGAAGAAATATCAATCTAATTGGACAAACTATTTCAATGGATCAGAGAGAATTACAAAGCTATGATGATCATGCACATAAGAATCATATTAGATTTAAGAGAAGACTCAAAAATTAATCATGAATAATCTAAACATAAACCCACAATTCATCAGATCCCAACAAACGCACCATACAAAGGGATTACATCGAATAGATCAAGGCAAAGATGCGATGAACATTGTATTGAAGATCAAGAGAGAGAGATTGCCATATAGGTACTAGCTACGGACCCATAGGTCTGTGGTGAACTACTCATACATCATCATGAGGGTAGCAAGGTTGATGAAGAGGCCCTCTATGATCGCCCCCCTCCAGTAGGGTGTCGGAACGAAGCTCTAGATGGGCCCTCGTCGGAACAGAGACTTGCGGCGGCGTAAAAAGTGTTTCGGGGCCTCCTCTTGGGTTTTACGGTATTAGAGAATTTATAGGCCAGACAGGGGCGCTGGGAGAGCCACGAGGGGGGCAGCACACATTAGGGTGCCCCCCAGGGCATGCTATGTTTTGTGTTGGTGCCCTCCTGCAGCTTTCGGCCTCCTTCCGAATCTTCCAGGTCTTCTTTTGGTCCAGAAAAAATCATAAATTTTTTTTGTGGCAATTGGCTATCGTTTGGTTCTATAAACCTGAAAAGTGAAAAACATGCAGAAAACAATGCTACCTCTTGAGCTTGCGTTGGTTTTCCCTTGAAGAGGAAAGGGTGATGCAGTGAAGTAGATAAGTATTTACCTCAGTTGTTGAGAACCAAGGTATCAATCCAGTAGGAAAGTCACCAATGGATGCACCTACACAAACAATCAAACTCTTGCACCCAACGCTATAAAGGGGTTGTCAATCCCTTCACGATTATTTGCAAGGATTAGATCCGATATAGATAGATGTAAATGAGAACGGAAAGTAAAAGATAAATAAATTGCAGCAAAGTATTTTCGGTATTTTTGGTTTATAGATCTGAAAATATATTATGGAAAGTAGACCCGGGGGCCATAGGTTTCACTAGAGGCTTCTCTCTTGAAGACAAATATCATGGTGGGTAAAGAAATTACTGTCAAGCAATTGATAGAAAAGCGAATAATCATGTAGTAATCCAAGGTAATAATCGTGCATATAGGCATCACGTCCGTGTCAAAGTAGACCGAAACAATTCTGCATATACTACTATTACTCCACACATCGAGTGACTCCTGCCTGCATCTAAAGTATTAAGTTCATGAAGAACAGAGTAACGCATTAAGAAAGTTGACATGATGTAGAGGGATAAACTCAAGCAATATGATGAAAACCCCATCTTGTTACCTTTGATGGCAACAATACAATACGTGCCTCGCTACCCCTACTATGTCACTAGGTGAGGACACCGCTAGATTGAACCCAAAACCAAGCACTTCTCCCATTGCAAGAATTACCAATCTAGTTGGCCAAACCAAACCAATAACTCAAAGAGACTTGCAAGGATATGAAATCATGCATATGAGAATTCAGAGAAGATTCAAATAAGATTCATGGATAATCTGAACATAAACTCAAAATTCATCGGATCTTGACAAACACACCACAAAAGAGTATTACATCAGATAGATCCCCATGAAGATCATGAAGAACATGGTATTGAAGATCAGAGAGAGAGAGAGAAGAAGCCATCTAGCTACTAGCTATGGACCCGTAGGTCTGTGGTGGACTACTCACGCATCATCGAAGGGGCAATGGAGTTGATGTAGATGCCCTCCGTGATCGAACCCCCTCCGGTAGATTACTGTGAAAGGCTCCTAGATTGGATCTCTCGGGAAGGGAGGCTGCTGGTAGCGAAAAAGTATTTGTGTGGCTCGTTCTGATGTTGGGGAAATATTTGGGTATTTATAGGCCAAGAAATAGGGTTAGGAGACCTACCAGGAGACGGCAAGCCTGCTAGGTGCGGCCAGGGGGGCTCGTGCCTACTAGGCTTGTGACTCCCTCGTAGGTGCCCTAGCGTGCACTCCAAGCCTGGTTGATTTATTTCCTTCCAAAAAAATTCTTTCCGAAGAATTTATTCAGTTTGGACTCCGTTTAATATTCCATATCTGCAAAACTCAAAAACAAGGAAAAAACAGAAACTGGCACTAGGCTCTAGATTAATAGGTTAGTCCCAAAAATAATATAAAATAGCATATTAATGCATATAAAATATCCAAAATAGATAATATAATATCATGTCATCATAAAAAATTATAGATACGTTGGAGACGTATCAGCATCCCCAAGCTTAATTCCTGCTCATCCTTGAGTAGGTAAATGGTAAAAACAATTTTTTTGATGTGGAGTGCTACCTAACATATTTATCCATGTAATATTCTCTATTGTGGAATGAATATTCAGATCCGTAAAACTCAAAACAAAAGCTTAATATTGATATAAAAACAGTAACGTTCTAGCATACTAGCAAAGGAATTGTATCTCTTCAAAATATAAATGCAAAAGAAATTTATCCCTACAATATCATATGGTCTGGCTATGCTCCATCTTCCCCACACAAAGTATTTATATCATGCACAACCCCGATGACAAGTCAAGCAATTGTTTTCACACCTTTATTTTCTCAAACTTTTTCAACTCTCACATAATACATGAGCATGAGCCATGGATATAGCACTATAGGTGGAATAGAATATGGTGGAGGTTGTCAAGGAAAGGGAGAAGATAGTCTCACATCAACTAGGCGTATCAACGGGCTATGGAGATGCCCATCAATAGATATCAATGTGAGTGAGTAGGGATTGCCATGCAACAGATGCACAAGAGCTATAAGTGTATGAAAGCTCAAGAGGAAACTAAGTGGGGGTGCATCCAACTTGCTTGCTCATGAAGACCTAGGGAAATTTGAGGAAGCCCATCATTGGAATATACAAGACAAGTTATATAAAGAAAAATTCCAACTAGTATATGATAGTGACAAAATAGGAGACTCTCTATCATGAAGATTATGGTGCTACTTTGAAGCACTAGTGTATAAAAAGATAGTAGCCATGTCCATTCTCTCTTTTCTCTCATTTTTTTGGTGGGCATCTCAGGCCTCTTTTTTATATTTTTATATTTGGGCTTCCCTGGACTATTTCTTTTCATAAAGTCCGGAATCTTATCCCCACTTGTGAGGGAATCATAGATTCCATCATCCTTTCCTCACATGGGACATGCTATAATAATGATAATAATCACACTTTTAGTTACTTAGAACTCAAAAGAAAATTACAACTTGATACCTATGACAAAATACGACTCTATATGCAATATGGAAATGATGGGGCAAGTCATAAAAGGAAACGGTGGAAGTTGCCTGGCAATATATCTCGGAATGGCAATGGAAATGCCATAATAGGTAGGTATGGTGGATGTTTTGAGGAAAGATATATGGTGTCTGTTTTGAGTAAGGTATATGGTGGCTATTTTGAGGAAGGTGTTTGTTGCACCGGCGAAAGTTGCGCGGTACTAGAGAGGCTAGCAAAGGTGGAAGAGTGAGAGTGCGTATAATCCATGGACTCAATATTAGTCATAAATAACTCATATACTAAAGCCTATTAGTCATTGAAGCAAAGTATTAAATTCATGCTCCTAGGGGAGAGGTTGGTAGGAGTTAACCATCGCACGCTCCTGACCCTCACACAAAGGTCGACAATCTATAAACAAATCATGCTCCGACTTCCTTACATAATGGTTCACCATACGTGCATACTAAGGGAATCACAAACCTTTACACAAGTATATTTACCAAATCACAATTACTTCCTAACATGACTCTTAACATTACCATCTTTATATCTCAAAACTTTGTGCAAGGAATCAAACTTCTCATAAATACTCAATGCACTTAATATGGAAGTTTTTATTATATCCCTCTTGGATGCCTATCATATTAGGACTAAATTCGTAACCTAGACCAATTACCATGCTGTTTAGAGACTCTCAAAATAATATAAGTGAGGTACGAGAGTTCAATTATTTCTAAAAAACGCAAACACCACCGTGCACTTAAAAATATAAGTGAAGCACATAGAGCAAAATTGCCTAACTCAAAAGATATAAGTGAAGCACATAGAGTATTCTAATAAATTCATGATTCAGCGTGTGTCTCTCAAAAGATGTGTGCAGCAAGGATGATTATGGAAAACTAAAAAGGAAAGACTCATATCATACAAGACACTCCAAGCAAAACACATATCATGTGGTGAATAAAAATATAGCCTCAAGTAAATTTACCGACGGATAGAAGATGAAAGAAGGGATGACTTCCGGGGCATCCCCAAGCTTAGGATCTTTGGCATCCTTGAATATGACTTTGGGTGCCTTGTGCATCCCCAAGCTTAGGATCTTTCCACTACTTATTCCATAGTCCATAAAAACTTTACCCAAAACTTGAAAACTTCACAACACAAAACTTAACAGAAAACTCGTGAGATCCGTTAGTATAAAAGGTCACCACTTGAGGTACTGTTAGAAACTCATACTTTATTTATATTGGTTTTATAACTACTGTATTCTAATTCTCCATGGTTCATATCCCATGATACGACCCATAGATTCATCAAAATAGGCAAACAACTCAAAGAAAACAGAATCTGTCAATAACAGAACAATCTGTAGCAATGTGAAAACTTCGTATACTTATGTAACTAAAATTTTCTGAAAATTTAGGACAACCTGAGAAATTTATATATCAATCTTTTGGAAAAATTTCAGACTCATTCGTCGCTCTCAAAAATTTAGAAAATTCCTGGACTGAGTGCAATAGTTTGTGTTTTTCAGCAAGACCAAATCAACAACTACCATGACCACCCCAAAGGTTTTACTTGGCTCAGACACTAATTAAAACACCAAAACACAGTTAATACAGAAGTAATAATGTGGGAAACACTCAAAAACAGAAGCAAAAATAGAACACCAAAATAAATTGTGTTGCCTCCCAACGAGCGCTATTGTTTAACGCCCCTAGCTAGGCAAAACACAAAAGATCTAAGTATTGTCATCTTTGGTATGCAATTCCTCAATTGCACACTTATAATACCTAGGAGGCATGTTTCTATTATCAATAATACTACTACTAGGAAAGAAATCAAGAGATTAAATTGTAGCAATTGGTTCCTTAATATTATTGAGATAGTTAGGGTGAATACTTATCATATTAAGATCTTCATCTCCTTTACTAGAAGATTTACCCTTATTTTTAGGAACATAAATAAACTTGGCAGCCTTAGTAGGGGAAGGAATTGGAGTAGTTTGAACCAAAGCAAAAGAGGATCCCAAGTTGGTAATAATGTCCTCTAGCTTGCCAATTCTAGAGGAATCTTGTTCCAATTTTTCATTAACTATGGGTTCCTTTTTCTTAAGATTCTTTAATGTAACTCCTACTTTAGATCCGTATTGATTGATATGATTATGAATCTTTTTATCCAAGTTTTCAATAAGCTCAACTGTAGCAACCTTATTTTCAATAATATCGAGTCTCCGCATCACATGTTCCAAGGTCAAGTTTGTTCCATTAAGAATGATTGGGGGTTAACCTACCAAATTTATCATAGCGCTATAAGAGTAAAAGGTATGACTTGCCAAGAAATTCCCTCACATGGTGGTATCTAGAACATATCTATTCCATGGAGTAATGCCAACATAAAAATTGCGAAGGAGAACAGTGGTAGATTGCTTACAAATAGATCTATTTTGAGCATTGCAAATTCTATACTAAGCATATTTTAATCTTTCTCCCTCCCTTTGCTTAAAATTAAGAACCTCATATGTGGGGGTATTAGCTATAGTGGTAAGGCTAGCAATGAGTTCAAGCAATCCAACACATGAGCAAGAAAAAGGCAAACGAAAGAAGGGTGAATAAAAAGGAAAATCTTTTTTGTATTTTCTGAAAATCATTTTAGAAGTGGGGGAGAGGAAAATGAGAGTCAAATGGAAAATAATGTAAATGCAAGAGATGAGTTTGCGATGGGTACTTGGTAGGCTTGATGTGTATCCTCCCCGGCAACGGCGCCAGAAATCCTTGTTGCTACCTCTTGAGCTTGCGTTGGTTTTCCCTTGAAGAAGAAAGGGTGATGCAGCAAAGTACATAAGTATTTCCCTCAGTTGTTGAGAACCAATGTATCAATCTAGTAGGAGGAACAAGCAAGTCACCAATGGATGCACCTACACAAATAATCAAACTCTTGCACCCAACGCTATAAAGGGGTTGTCAATCCCTTCAGGATTATTTGCAAGGATTAGATCCGATAGAGATAGATGTAAAGGAGAATGGAAAGTAAAAGGTAAATAAATTGCAGAAAAGTATTTTTCATATTTTTGGTTTATAGATCTGAAAAAATATTATGGAAAGTAGGTCCGAGGGCCATAGGTTTCACTAGAGGCTTCTCTCTTGAAGGGAAATATCATGGTGGGTAAAGAAATTACTCTCAAGCAATTGATAGAAAAGTGAATAATCATGTAGTTATCCAAGGCAATGATCATGCATATAGGCATCATGTCTATGTCAAGTAGACCGGAATGATTCTACATCTACTACTATTACTCCACACATCAACCGACTCTTGCCTGCATCTAGAGTATTAAGTTCATGAAGAACAGAGTAACACATTAAGAAAGATGACATGATGTAGAGGGATAAACTCAAGCAATATGATGAAAACCCCATCTTGTTACCCTTGATGTCAACAATACAATACGTGCCTCGCTACCCCTACTATGACACTGGGTGAGGACACCGTAAGATTGAACCCAAAACCAGGCACTTCTCCCATTGCAAGAATTACCAATCTAGTTGGCCAAACCAAACCAATAACTTGAAGAGACTTGCAAGGATATGAAATCATGCATATAAGAATTCAAAGAAGATTCAAATAATATTCATGGATAATCTGAACATAAACTCACAATTCATCGGATCTTGACAAACACACCATGAAAGAGTATTACATTGGATAGATCCCCATGAAGATCATGAAGAACATGGTATCGAAGATCAAAGAGGGAGAAGAGAAGTCATCTAGCTACTAGCTATGGACCCGTAGGTCTGTGGTGGACTACTCACGCATCGTCGGAGGGGCAATGGAGTTGATGTAGATGCCCTCCATGATCGAAACCCCCTCCGATAGATTACCGGAAAGGCTCCAATATTGGATCTCTCGGGAACGGAGGCTTCTGGTGGCGAAAAAGTATTTGTGTGGCTCGTTCTGATGTTGGGGGAATATTTGGGTATTTATAGGCCAAGAAATAGGGTTAGGAGACCTGCCAGGAGATGGCAAGCCTGCTAGGCGCAGCTAGGGGGGGCCGCACCTACCAGACTTGTGACTCCCTGGCAGGTGCCCTGGCATGCACTCCAAGCCTGGTTGATTTGTTTCCTTCAAAAAAAATATTTGCGAATATTTTCTTGCATTTGGACTCCATTTAATATTCCATATTTGCAAAACTCAAAAACAAGGAAAAAACGGTAACTGGCACTAAGCTCTAGATTAATAGGTTAGTCCCAAAAATAATACTCCCTCCATTCGAAAAAGCTTGTCACACTGGCGTTTTTGTAGAAAACCCCTCCAACTTGATCCGACCAAACCCGCAGTCCATCCTCTCCGACATCGCGCCGCTCCACCGCTTCTCTGCCACGCTGGCGACGCCTTGCAGCTCCATCACGCCTCACCGCCGTCCCGCGCAGCTCCACTACTCCCCTGCGCAGCTCCAAAGCTCCCCCACGCCGCCGTGCAGCTCCACCGACCACCATTCCCTCCCACCCTACCCTAAAAATCGCACCTTCCCCCATCTCCTTCCTCGAGTCTCTCGATCCAGATGTTTTCGCTGGCGATGGAATTCCTTAGGAAACCAATTAGGAGGTGAGTGGAACCAATTAGGAGTACTTGATTCGTCGGCGACGGAGTTCTCAAAATTCGCCGGTGATGGAGTACCTTAAAATTTGCCAGCGATGGAGTTTCTCAAAATCTTTGCTTTCCTTTTGCCAGGTCACCGCAGACTTCTCCCGGCTCTCAAACGTCCACACATCTCCACGTTTCCTTCTCCTGGCTGTTCCTTGGTGTGGCGCCAGTCTAGCCACCTCGCAAGTGGCTCGATAATGGGAGCCACCGCGCCGACCTGATGGCCTCTCCCCCGCGGCCCGCACAACCTGCAAACCAGGAACATCCCCGCCCCTATTGGCTGCCGCCACTCCTCTCATTGGTAATTCCCCTGAATTTCTAAAAAAGCTATCCCTTGCTCTCCTTTCACCAAGTGTACTCTGAACTTTTAACTGGATGTTAACTGAAAAACTGAATTTGCAACAGGTGTTCTCATTGGGAGAAAATGGATTTTAACTGAACAACTGTGTATCACTGTATGAAGGAGAAAATGGCTACGTATTTAACCTTAGTAACTCTCAATTTTGCCTTTAAAAGTCTGAGTATTGATTTCAGAGGAAAAAAAGGGCTGCTAGGTGATGGAGTTGAGTTGAGCTTAGATTTAAATCACATGTCCTGCCTGGTACATTTACATTTGCAGGATGCTTTCTGTCTTCACACATTTAGAGGTGGTACATTCACATTACGTATCCATGCTCCTAGACGTATCCGTGGATACATGGCGTGTATGGGGAGATGAATGTGCTGATATTAGCACAATGCAAAGTGTTTTAGTCCAAGCATTTGCATTTGAAAGAAGCATTTTAATTCAGGTTCATCACCATTTGAACTGAGCTGACTGTTCTTGGTGCTCCTCCAAATCTTCAGGTCCATCTTTAACTTCAGACATATCGTTTTGAATTTTTAGCGACTCACCGATGACGGAGGCTCTTCTTCTTTAGGGCTACTACGGAAGTTGACCCAATCAGCGGCTCCTCCTCCAAGTCTGGCCCATCGACTTGGTTAGTGTATGGTGCCCAAGTACTGTCAATTCTGTTTTTATACCGTGTACAGTGCCCAACTACTGAACTTAAAATTAACTAACCTTGTGGCTACAATAAGTTACAGTAAGGTAGTGTTAATGTCTTTCATTGGTTACAGTAAATTAGTGGTTAACTGGACATTGTTTACAGCAGTAAGTTAGTGGTTAACTGAACTACTGAAGATTTGCCACTAGTACCATTGACAAACCCAAAACAATTCACACATGGTGCTCCTCCATTCAGTTTTGCCTTAGAGCTGAACTAAAACGTACTAGCACCATTTTGCATCTTGCCATTATAGTACAAATTCCCACCTCCTCCCTCTTTATTGGTCAAAACTGAATGTTGAATGCTTTGGGAATTTCGACAGAATTTTGGTCAAAACATTAGATGATGTGAGCCTTTTCGGCTATCCAATGTTTTAGGACTAAGAAGTGTACTACTCGAATCAAAAACTGAATTAAAACTTTACTGAATTTTGACAGTTAATGGAGTAGCAAGTTTAACTGATTTTTGAAAGAGTTCAGTTAGCTCATGGATGCCTCGTGCCCCAAGTGCTCCGCAAGCAAAGTTGATTAACATAATTTATAACACTTAACTGAATTGACACCTGAAATTATAACACTTAACTGTACTTAAATACTCCTACGCCTAATATGAACTTGGGCAAAAAATGTTTAATGTTCTGTTTGAATTGTTGCCTGGAGGTTTCAACTATTGCCCACTTCACGAGTAAGTAACGAGCACAACAAGCAAATTTGCACCATGGTTAGCCTGTCACATAGTGTGGGCAGAGCTATGAACAAAGGCATTGAAAATGGCCACTTGCATGGATTCAATCTCTCTTTGCCCAAATCTCAAGAACCATTACAAGTTCTTTCCTCCTCCACAAGAACCTCCCTCCCCTCTCTTTGCAAGAACCATTACAAGTTCTTTCCTCCTCCAAAAGAACCTCCCTCCCCTCTCTTTGCAAGACCCATTACAAGTTCTTTCCTCCTCCACAAGAACCTCCCCCCCACACACATACAATAGGGGTCTCCACTCTCTTTGGGGTTGTGTGACGGCGGCGATGTCCCTCGATGGGAATTATGTATGCCATGTTCCATCCCCGTCCTGATGGCATTTGCTTCCTTTTTGTTGACTGTACCAATCTTATAGATCTCCTACTTTAGTGATCAAACTTTTCAGTTTATGTTGACTGTACCAATCTTTATGTTGACTGTAACAAAGACTCGCTATTGACTGTACCAATTAAACAAAGTTGCAGGTTAAATTATGTTAAAGATCTACTTCAGAGTTCAAAATTTGCTAAAGCACGGCAGCGATCTGCTTTCCAACGGCGAGTGCAGCGTTGCTTGTCCAGAACCGGAACCTTGCAACATTACATTATGTTGATTGTATCCCACTTGAAAATTGCGGATAGATTTAATTACTGCATGATTTAGTGTAAATTAAAACACAATCAGCTTAAGTTTAGCCAAATGCAATTAGTATAGGCCTATTGGAGCTCCTGTTTGACGGATATGCAAATCCCACTGCCATTTTCAGTATGCAAAATCCTTTGTTTTCTGGTGTTGTAGGAGAACAAGGTAAACTCTAGATTGATTTTAGTACACTTGACATTTTCTGGTGTTGTAGGAAAATCTGTTTTTTTCTGGTGTTGTAGGAGAGCTGGAGTCAGCCACTGGCGGAACTAGAGGCAGAGAAGCAGCACGGGACGGGCGACAGAGGAGAAGTTCAAGCACTCATGGTTCGCGCAATCGAAACCCGTGCATGGGGGGAGCTTGAGGAGGGTGAGCTCCACCGGTTCGTGGCGGGAAGACCCCGCGACGCCCGTACTGGATCTCGGCTGGAGGGGATCACGGCGGCGTACTTCCTAGGAGAAGGAGGTAGAGGAGTTCCTATACGGCGGCGGCGGCGCAGTTCGTGTACAGCGGCGACGGAGCAGGTCTTGGGCGGCGATGAAAGAGCAGGTCTTGGGCGGCAACGAAAGAGCAGATCTTGGGCAGCGGCTATCCCTGGCGACGTGCGGGGGAGGAAGATGGATACAGGGGCCTGTTTGTACGAGTTTCAATATTAGGAGGGATTGTTTGCAAATTTGCCATTACACTGCGCTCTGGACATTCTTTTCTGGACGGAGGGAGTATAAAATAGCATATTAATGGATATAAAACATCCAAAATAAATAATATAATAGAATGCCATCATCAAAAATTATAGATACGTTGGAGACGTATCAAAGAACAAGTGGAACTGGGAACTGGGTCAATAGGTTAGTACTCAAAATATTATAAATTGGTAAATAAATGTCCAAAAAGTATCCTAGAATGATAATATATCAGCATGGAACAATAATAATTTATAGATACGTTGGAGATGTATCAATAATCCCCAAGCTTAATTCCTGCTCGTCCTCGAGTAGGTAAATGATAAAAACATAATTTTTTGTTTGACATGCTACCCATTATGTTACTTTTTTTGTATGCTCATTGAGAAACTGTAAATTAACAAATGTTAACATAACAATAGTTATAACTATGAGAAACAAAATAATTAATCTTTCAAAGTATATGATCCTTAAGGAATATTTACCCCCCATTCATCTTATTATAGTAGCGTGGCATGGCTCCATCTTCACCACATTAGACCATATGTTAAGCACCACGCTGTCCAAGTCAGGCAATTGGATCTTACTTTTTTAGTATGCATCAAATTTTTATTCTTCATGCAATACGTGAGCATGAGCCATTGAACATAGCATGTAGGTGGAATAGAATATGATGGTACATATCAAAGGGGTAAAAAGTGGAGAAGATAGTCTCACATCAACTAGGCGTACCAACGGGCTATGGAGATGTCCGTCAATAGATGTCAATGCAAGGAGTACGGATTGTCATGCAAATGATGCACTAGAGATATAAGTGTATGCAAGCTCATCTGAAGCTAAGTGGGGTGTGCATCCAACTTACTTGCTCATGAATACCTCGGGCATTTGAGGAAGCCCGTCATCGGAATATACAAGCCAAGTTTATAATGAAAAGGTAATTCCCACTAGCATATGGAAGTGACAAAACAAGAGACTCTCTATATGAAGAACATGGTGCCACTTTGAGGCACAAGTGTGGTAAAGGATAGTAGCAAAGTCCATTATCTCTTTTTCATCATTTATTCTCTCTTTTCCTTCATGGTGGGATTTTTTCTCCCTTTTTTTGCCTCCCCCATTTTTTTGTGGTGGGCTCATTTGCCCTCCCCCATTTTTCATTTTTCGTCCGAAGTCTCATCTTGACTTGTGGGGGAATCATAGTCTTCATCATCCTTCCCTCACCGGGACAATCCTCTAATAAGGATGATCATCACACTTTTATTTACTTACAACTCAATATGAAGAACATATTTTGATAGGAACATATGACTCTATATGAATGCCTCTAGCAGTGTAGCAGGATGTCCAATGATCTAGTGTGACATGTACCAAAAATATGATGAATGGTGGCTTTGCCACAAATACTATGTCAGCTCTATATGATCATGCAAAGCAATATGATGATGAACGGACTAGTCATGTGAAGTGATGATGAAATTTGCATGGCAATATATCTCGGAATGGATATGGAAATGCCATGATGGGTAGGTATGGTGGCTATTTTGAGGAACATAATAAAGTGGCTTATGTGCAACAGAGCGTATCATGTCACTGGGTTTGGATGCACCGGAGAAAGTTGCACCGATCCTCAAGGTGAGAGTGGGCTATGCACATTACCGAAGAGTCTAGTAAATATGAGGAGGTGAAATTGCATATGTCCATGGTTTCACATTAGTCATAAAATGTTGGGGAACGTTGCATGGAAAACAAAACAATCTACGCACACGCAAGATCTATCCATGGATATGCATAGCTACGAGAGGGGGAATGCTTCTACATAACTTGTATATCACTAAGCGGAAGCGATTATCAACGCGGTTGCTGTAGTCGTACACCTTCACAATCCGTTCCAATCAATCACGGAATGCACGACACCCCTGCTTTCTACACACATTAAACTCAATAAGGTCCTCACCTTCTTGATCCAGCAAGATGCGCGAAGTAGTAGATGAGTTCCGGCAGCACGACAACGTCGTGGTGGTAAAACTATTTCCGCAGAGCTTCGCCAAGGAGGATGAATTAGAGGAAGGAGATTAGAACCACTATGAGCTTCTAATTATAAATTTTGGAGGTATCTATGGCTATCTCTAATTAGTTAGCTAGGACCAACTAGAACTAGAACTAGATCAACTAAAGGAGGCTCTAAGACTTGTGTTCTAGGGGATAGCCCTGCTCCTCTATTTATATGTTGAGACCTAGGGTCGTAACTTGGGGAGAGGGCCTCCCAAAAGTCAGTTTGGAATGCAAGGAAGAGTCCTTCCCAGATTCCCACACCAGACACCATGGTCCTTGACGTCCAGGGCCCGACGCCAAGGTCCCTTGCGTCTGGTTCCTGACCTTTGCAAAACTTCCTTTTGCACCGACCTAAAGTCCCGTGGGCCTTACCCCTTGGCCCAACCAAAGTATTCTCGCACCAGAACATTTCCAGAAACATCCGAAACTCTTCCGGTGAATTCCGGAACCCTTCTGGGGACCATCCAATATAGAAATCTTTACCTCTGAACCATTCTGGAGCTCCTTGTTATGTCCATGATCTCATTAGGGACTCTGAATCAACATTCGGTCACCAACATACATAACTCATATAATACTATATCATCAATGAATGTTAAGCGTGTGGACCCTACGGGTTTGAGAATGATGTACACATGACCGAGACGCCTCTCTAGTCAATAACCAATAGCGGGATCTGGATGTCCATATTGATTCCTACATATTCTACAAAGATCTTTATAGATCAAACCTTTTATGAAAACATATGTACTTCCCTTTGTCTGTCGGTACGTTACTTGCCCGAGGTTCGATCATTGATATCTTAATACCTATTTCAATCTTGTTACCGACAAGTCTCTTTACTCGTTTCGTAATACATCACCCTATAACTAACTCCTTAGTCACTTTTCTTGCAAGCTTCTTGTGATGATGTATTACTGAGATGGCCCAGGGATACCTCTCCATCATACGGAGTGACAAATCCCAATCTCGATCCATGCCAATTCAACAGACTCCTTCGGAGATACGTGTAGAGTTCCTTTATGACAACAATCTGTCTATAGTTTCCGGTCAATACAATTCTAGCATGAGTAATAAACCTTATCATGATTAAGGAAATATAATAATAACCACTTTATTATTGCCTCTAGGGCATATTTCCAATAGTATCCCACTTGCACTAGAGTCAGTAATCTAGATTGAATAGTAATGAATCTAACACCCATGGAGTCTTGGTGCTGTCTTGTTTTTCCCTTGGAAGAGGTTTAGTCAACGGGTCTGCCACATTCCTTTTTCCCGAATGGAGTTGAAGCGACGCTTGATGTGTTTGGTTCTCTCGTGAAGCCTGGATTCCTTGGCTAAGGCAATTGCTCCAGCGTTGTCACAAAAGATTGTCATTGCACCGGATGCATTGGGTAGTACAACCAGATAGGATATGAACTCCTTCATCCAGACTCCTTCATGCGCTACTTCCAAAGCAGCTATATATTCCGCATTATATGTAGATCCCACCACGAGGTTCTACTTGGAACTGCACCAACTGACAACTCCACCATTCAATATAAACATGTATCTGATTTGTGACTTAGATTAACCCTTTAGGACGAGCTCTTTGTCACCTCCATAAATGAGAAACATATCCTTGGTCCTTTTCAGGCACTTCAGAATATTCTTGACCGTTATTAGTGATCCACTCCTGAATTTCTTTGATACCACTCTGCTAAACTTATGGCAAGGTACACATCAGGTCTGGTACACAGCATGTCATACATTATAGAACCTATGGCAGAGGCATAGGGAATGACTTTCATTCTCTCTCTATCTTCTGCCATGGTCGGGCTTTGAGTTTAACTCAATTTCACACCTTGCAACACATGCAAGAACGCTTTCTTTGACTGGTCCATTTTGAACTTCTTCAGGACTTTGTCAAGGCATGTGCTTTGTGAAATTCCTATTAAGCGTCTCGATCTATCCCTATAGATCTTGATGCCTAATATATAAGCAGCTTCATTGAGGTCTTTCATTGAAAAATTGTTATTCAAGTATCCTTTTATGCTATCCAGAAATTATATATCATTTCCACTCAACAATATGGCATCCAAATATAATATTAGAAATTTTACACAACTCCCACTCACTTTCTTATAAACTTTGCATAAACCCAAAAACTTCGATCACCTCACCAAAGCGTATATTCCAACTCCAAGATGCTTGCTCCAGTCCATGGAGGGATTGCTGGAGCTTGCATAACTTTTAGCATCCTTAGGATCGACAAAATCTTCAGGTTATATCACATGCAACATGTCCTCAAGGAAACCATTCAGGGACCAATGTTTTGACATCCATTTTCCATATTTCATAATCAAAAAATGCAGCAACTGCTAAAAAATACTTCCAACAAACTTTAGCATCGCTACGGGTGAGAAAGTCTCATCGTAGTCCACTCCTTGAACTTGTCGGAAACTTCTTTGAGATAGATCAGGCTTTATAAATGGTGACATTTGCCATCAACGTCTGTCTTCTATGTAAAGATCCATTTATTCTCAATGGCTTGCCGATCATCGGGCAAGTCCACTAAAGTCCACACTTTATTCTCATACATGGATCCTATCTTAGATTTCATGGCCTCAAACCATTTTTGGAATCTGGGCTCATCATAGCTTCTTCATTGGTCGCAGGTTCGCCGTTGGCTAACAACATGACTTCCAGGATAGGATTTTGAAACCACTCTATTGTAGAACGTGCCTTGCTTGACCTACGTGGCTCAGTAGTAACTTGATCTGAAGTTTCATGATCTTTATCATTTTCTTCCTCTCTTGTTGAGTAGGCATCACGGGAACGATTTTCTGTAATGTGCTACTTTCCAATTCAAGAGAAGGTACAATTACCTCATCAAGTTCTACTTTCCTCCCACTCACTTCTTTCGAGAGTAACTCCTCTAGATCTTTCCTCCACTCTTGGCCACAAAGATCTTGCCTTCATATCTATGGTAGAAGGTATACTTGATTGTTTCTTTAGGGTATCCTATGAAGACGCACTTCTCTGCTTTGGGTTCAAGCTTATTAGGCTGAAGCCTTTTGACATAAGCCTCACATGCCTAAACTTTAAGAAATGATAGCTTAGGCCAAACCATAGTTCATACAGTGTCATATCAATGGATTTAGATGGTGCCCTATTTAATGTGAATGCGACTGTCTCTAATGCATAACTCCAAAACGATAGCGGTAAATCGGTAAGAGACATCATAGAACGCACCATATCTAATAAAGTATGGTTACGGCGTTCGAACACACCATCACGCTGTGGTGTTCCAGGTGGCGTGAGTTGTGAAACAATTCCACATTGTCATAAATAAAGGCCAAACTCTAACTCAAATATTCACCTCCACGATCAGATCGTAGAAACTTTGTTTTCTTGTTACGATGATTCTCCACTAAACTCTGAAATTCTTTGAACTTTTCAAATGTTCTAGTCTTTTGTTTCATCAAGTAGATATACCCATACCTACTCAAATTAACTATGAAGGTTAGAAAATAATGATACCCACCGCGTGCTTCAACACTCATTGGACCGCACACATCGGTATCTATTATTTCCAATAAGTCATTAGCTCACTCCATTGTTCCGGAGAACAGAGTTTTAGTCATCTTACCCATGAGGCATGGTTCGCAAGTATCAAATGATTCATAATCAAGTGATTCCGAAAGTCCATCCGCATGGAGTTTCTTCATGCGCTTTACACCAATATGACCCAAATGGCAGTGCCACAAGTATGTTGCACTACCATTATCAACTTTGCATCTTTTGGCATCAATATTATGAATATGTGTATCACTACGATCGAGATTTAACAATAATAGACCATTCACTCAAAGTGCATGACCATAAAAGATGTTACTCATATAAATAGAACAACCTTTATTCTCTGACTTAACTGAATAACCGTATCGCGATGAACAAGATCCAGATAAAATGTTCATGATCAACGCTGGCACCAAATAACAATTATTGAGGTCTAAAACTAACCCCGAAGGTAGATGTAGAGGTAGCATGCCGACGGCGATCACATCAACCTTGGAACCTTTCCCGATGCGCATCGTCACCTCGTCCTTAGCCAATCTTCGTTTATTTTTTAGCTCTTGTTTTTTGTTACAAATTTGTGCAACCAAAGCAGTATCAAATACCTAAGCACTACTTATGAGCATTAGTAAGGAACACATCAATAACGTGTATATCAAATATACCTTTGTTCACTTTGCCATCCTTCTTATCCGCCAAAAACTTGGGGCAAATCCGCTTCCAGTGACCATTCCCTTTGAAGTAGAAGCACTTAGTTTTAGGCTTTGGTCCAGATTCGGACTTCTTTGTAGGAGAGGCAACTTGCTTGTCATTCTTCTTGAGGTTCCCTTTCTTTCCTTTGCCCTTCTTCTTGAAACTAGTGGTCTTTTTAACCATCAACACTTGATGCTATTTCTTGACTTCTACCTCCGCCGATTTCAGCATCGCGAAGAGCTCAGGAAGTGCTATATATCTCCATCCCTTGTATATTATAGTTCATCATGATGCCTGTATAGCTTGGTGGGAGTGACTAAAGAAATCTGTCAATAACACTCTCAAATTGAAGATCAATTCCCAGCTGAGTCAAGTGGTTGTGGTACCCAGACATTCTGAGTATGTGTTCACCGACATAACTACACTCCTCCAAATTATAGCTAAAGAACTTGTTGGAGACTTCATATCTCTCAACCCGGGCATTAGCTTGAAATGTCAATTTAAGCTCATGGAACATCTCATATGCTTCATGGTGTTCAAAACACTTTTGAAGCCCTAGTTCCAAGCCGTAAAGCATGACACACTAACCTATCGAGTACTCATCAGATCGAGCCTACTAGGCATTCATAATGTCTGGATTAGCTCCTGCAGCAGGTCTGTCACCTAGTGGTTTATCAAGGACATAATTCTTTTGTGCAGCAATGAGGATAATCCTCAAGTTACGGACCCAGTCAGTTTAGTTGCTACCATCATCTTTCGACTTAGCTTTCTCTAGGAACGCATTAAAATTCAGGGGAACAGTAGCAGGGGCCATTGATCTACAACATAGAGTTGCAAAAGACTATAAGACTAAGTTCATGATAAATTTTAGTTCATATAATTAAATTACTAATGAACTCCCACTTAAATAAACATCCCTCAAGTTGTCTAAGTTATACAATATCCAATTCAACTAACCCATGTCTGATCATCATGTGAGATTGGATAGTCATCAATGGTGAACATCTCCATGTTGATCATATCTACTATATGACTCATGTTCGACCTTTCACTCTCCAGTGTTCTGAGACCATGTATGTACATGCTAGGCTCGTCAAGTTTAACCCAAGTATTCTGCATGTGCAAAACTGGCTTACACCCGTTATATGTGAACATAGAGTCTATCACACCCAATCATCACGAGGTGCTTCGAAACGGCAATCTTTAGCAATGGTGCATACTCTGGGAGAACACTTTTATCTTGAAATTCAGGTGAAGGGATCATCTTATAATGCTACCATCGTTCTAAGGAAAATAAGATGCATAAAGTATAAACATCACATGTAATCAAAATATGTGACACGATATGGCCATTATTCATCTTGTTCTCTTGATCTCCATCTGCAAAGCAACGACATGATCTCCATCGTCATCGGCATAACACAATGATCTCCATCATCTTGATCTTTCATCGTCGTGTCATCACGCTATCGTTTCTCCAACCAATGCTTCTAGAATTATTGCTAACAAATAATGATAAAGTAAAGCAATTATATGATGATAAAATAAATTAAATACAACCCTATGGTTCAGTCGGTTGTCGTAATCATTGACATGCAAGTCATGAACTTATTACAAAACATGATGTAACAGCCCGGGACTGACGCTCTAGAAGATTCCCCTTTATTCCAGTGTTGTCGTGTGTTTCGTTTGGTTGTCACATTCATCATCGCATCATTCTCATCATCTGCATGGCTTCATCACTCATTTTCGAAAACTTGCGTCCGTTCGTAGTTGCCGGTTCTCTCCGTTCGTGTCGCTGACCATTTCGAGACCAACCACACCCGCACGCGCTCGCGACATTGATAAAATCTTGTTTTCTAAAGTGCTTATAAAATATTCCCGGATTGAGTCAAAAGTTGGCATGCGGTCTTGTTTTATTGTAGGTGGACCGCCTGCCAAATTTCGTCACATTCCAAGTTCGTTTGATACCCGAACGGTCAACCATAGCAGCGGGTCATCGGTTTATTATCGGACGTTTTTTGGTGTTCTAAAAAACATGTCACGGGCCAAACCTCCCTCTCTTCTCATACCAACACCCTTATACACAGCCCACTAGCCCACCTAGCTAGCCCCCTCCGCTTTTGGACGTTCGATCGATATCGAACGGTTCAAAAACGGATGAAAAACCCCTAACCTAGCCCCATTTCCTATTTAACCCCCCTCCCCTTCCTAATTTGGCTAACCCTACTCCCACCTCGAATTCTGTGCCCCCCAATCAACAGTCGCTGCCGCCAGCCGCCTGTCTCCCTTCACGTCGCGTGGGGCCGCCGAAGCCCATCTAGAGGCCCGCCCCGGGCCCGAACCACGCCGCCGTTTAGCGCCCGAGCACAGCCCCAAGCCCCGTCGCGCCATGCCCCGCCGCTGGTTCGCCTCCCCCCCCCCCACGCCACTGGTGCACGCTCCCCCCGGCCAGAGCCGCGCCTCCGCCGCCCCATCTCCGGCGCCCTGCTGCTCCCCGTCACCGCCTCAAGCTGCCGCCGGCCCATCCTGGATGCCTGCTTGGCCGTCGCCTGGATCCGGTCGGGGATCGCCTAGATTCACCACCGCCGCCTCGGATCAGCCCTCTAGCGCCCCCGCCTTTGTGCCACGTCCTCCTCCTCCGACGAGTTGTGCTGCCGTTGCCTCCACGCCGTGCGGTTTCAGGTGGAGCCTCCCCGCTCGCCCGCGAGGCGCTCGTCTGCGCGGTGGGCCACAACCGCCGCCCGAGCCGTCCCAGCCCTAGCCTCCCTCGTCCTGGGCTGAGCCCACTAGGTGAGTTATCCCCCAGTGAAAGCACAACATCGTCCCTTGGTGGTTTTGATAATTCATGACAACATACATTGTCTCTTGGACTGATATTTTCACCTAGTGTATTTCAGATACAGTCTACAGAGAGGATTGGCAAAAGGAGATTGTAGACATACCCAAAGATGCAAGGAAATAGGTTGGCCAAGCTTCAAGCAAGAGGACTCAACATTTCATATTTGTGAGAAATCACTTTGAGTCCA
This sequence comes from Hordeum marinum, assembly GCA_022496015.1. Classification (NCBI taxonomy): domain Eukaryota; kingdom Viridiplantae; phylum Streptophyta; class Magnoliopsida; order Poales; family Poaceae; genus Hordeum; species Hordeum marinum. Next base: position 205,805,870 of record CM039678.1, on the reverse strand, counting down.
TAGGAAATCCAATACTATTAAAAGGGGGTAAGGTTTTGTTGGTGAACAATATGCTCAAACGTGCACAAGTGATAGTCGCCAAAAACAGCCACAAACTCTCCCACCAAAGTCTGTTCTATAACTACCACCCAAAATCGGTGCAACCAACTTTCCCACTTCGGTGCCACCGATTCCAGAATCTAGACAGACTCATGCCAAACCCTAGCCAGTTCGGTGCAACCGATTCCATACCGGTGCCACCGAGTTTAGGTTGCCAACTTTCTGTTACGCAAACTCACATTTTCGGTCCCACCGAGAATGTTGGATCAGCGTCACCGAAATTGGAAATCTGACCGTTGGTCACCTTATCGCTACAACTGAGTTTCCTATATCATCTTTACCGAGATTCAAAAGTTGCCACCTTTTGGTCACTTCGGTACCACCAAGATTAACACATCGGTGTCACCGAGTTGGTCATTTTGTGTGTAACTGTTGGATTTTTGGGGATGCCTATATACACCCCTTCGTCACCACCCACTCGAATGAGAAGCACTCAGAACTATTCCATACCTATCCTATCAGATTTTCTGAGAGAGAACCACCGACCCTTGTGTTGAGGTCAAGATCTTCCACTCCAATCATATGGATCTTGATTTCTAGCCTCCCCAAGTAGCTTTCCACCATGCCAAATCTGTGAGAGAGTGATTGGGTGCTGAGGAGTCTATCATCTTGAAGCACAAGAGCAAGGAGTTCATCGTCATTACCAAGCCTATTACCTTTTGGAGGGTGGTGCCTCCTAGATTGGTTAGGTGTCGCTTGGGAGCCTCCTACTTCGTGTTGTGGAGTGAACCAAGAAGTTTGTAAGGGCAAGGAGATTGCCTACTTCGTGAAGATCTATCCATAGTGAGGCTAGTCATTCGTGGACGGAAGCCGTATGGAATAGTCAAGGTTGCTTCTTTGTGGACCCTTTTGGGTGGAGCCCTCCGTGGACTCTCGCAACCATTACCCTCCATGGGTTGAAGACTCCATAAACGTGGATGTACGATAGCACCACGTATCGGAACCACGGGAAAAAACATCGTATCTACAATTGTGTTTGATCTTCCTACCCTATCCCTTCTATACATGCTTGTTGTTACTTTCCGCTCCTATATACTCTTAGACTTGCATGTGTAGGGCTGTTAGACTTGCTAGCTTTGCTAAAAACTATTAAAATCTTCCAACCAATTAACTTGGGAAAATGTTAGGTTTTAAATTCCTGCTAGTAGTCTATTCACCCCCCTCTAGACACTCTTCTAGTGATCCTTCAGTTGGTATCAGAGCATTGGTCTCCATTGCTTTGGTTTAATCACCGAGGAGGAAGATGGATGTGTCTAGTATAGGGAGTTTGAGTTGTAGAGTGCAATTCTTGATGGAGAATACTATAGTCAATGGAAGTTTTTGATGCTTGTGCTGTTTAATGAATTTCAATTGAGCAAATATGTTATGTACCCCTATGAGCCTCCTATTGATGAATTGCATCCCACACACGAAGAGGAAATTAACATGCTTGGTAACCTAAGAACTGTCAATCTTATCATTAGAGGTTTACCAAGATTCGTGCTTTCTCAAATGAAGAACTTTGCATGTGCATATACCTTATGGACTGATTTCGAGAAACGATATCCAAATCTTTCCTTAGGGAATCTAGATGAAATTCTTCATAAAGCCATTGCTTTTCACAAAATGAAGCCTAGTGATCCAAACTTTGATAAATGCCTATTTGAACTCCGTGATCTTATGCGTGCTAAAGGAGATGTCACCACTATCAACAACATTATCTTTGAATCCATTCACACTCATAAACTTGAACATTGTCATGATCACTATTCTAACGGATCTCTTGTTCTTTATGACGAGGATTTCCCACTTGATGATGACAATGTGGAACATGGCTATTATGAAGAAGACTTGTTTGACATCAAGTATGAGAAGATCATGAAGAATCTAAGTCTCATGGCAAACTTTAAGGATTACATGTCTAGAGGAAAAGAGTGGATTCTCGATAGTGGATGTACGGATCATATGACTGGTGACAAAGACATGTTCCAAGAAACCAGACCAAATCAAGGTCCTCGACGGTACGTGACCTTTGGAGACAACTCTAAGGGTAAGTTACTTGGCCTTGGTAAGGTGGCCATATCCCATGATAGCTCTATTCAAAATGTTATGCTTGTTGAATCCCTTGGTTACAATCTACTTTCCGTATCTAAACTTGTTGATTTCAGTTTGAATGTTCTATTCACGAAAGTAGATTGCCAAGTGTTTCGTCAAGATAATCATAAAGTGGTCTTTACTGGTTTCCGTAGAGGTGATCTGTACATTGTTGATTTCACTAAAAGATCCAAACGTCGCACTTGTTTAATTGCTAAATCTTCTAAAGGTTGGCTTTGGCATAGAAGATTAGGACATGTTGGCATGCGCAATTTAGACAAACTTATCAAAGGAGATCATATACTTGGTGTTAAAGATGTTATCTTTGACAAAGATAGACTTTGTACTGCTTGTCAAGATAGAAGGCAAGTAGGTGGAAGTCATCCGTTTAAGAATATCATGACTACTAGGAGACCACTCGAGTTACTTCACATGGATCTTTTTGGTCCCAATGCTTACAAGAGTCTTGGTGGAAATTCCTATGGTCTAGTTATAGTTGATGATTTTTCTAGATTTACGTGGGTATTCTTCCTTGATGATAAGTTGTAGGTTCAAAAGATCTTCAAGAACTTCGCTCGCAAAGCGCAAAATCAGTTTGAAGTGAAGATCAAGAAGGTTCGAAGCGATAACGGATTTGAGTTCAAGAACACCCATGTGGATACCTTTGTTGACGAAGAAGGTGTCTCACATGCACTACTAGAAAAAAGGCTGCTAGTGGCGCACCTGTTTTGCCTACTAATGGTGCACTACAAGTGCGCCACTAGCACCACGCCATTAGAATTTTTTACTAATGGCACACCACAGGTGCGCCATTAGTATCTCGTATACTAATGGCGCACCATGCAGTGCGCCATTAGTATAGCTCACGGTGCGCCATTACTATCCGACTTAGTAATGGCGCACCACATACAAGTGCGCCATTACTATCTGACTTAGTAATGGCGCACCACATACGAGTGCGCCATTACTAACAAAAAAAATTCAAAAAAAATTTCAAATTTTTTTCAATTTTTTCTTCAGAAAATTGTTTTTATTTTTTCTTAATGATGGGGCACTATGGCTTAATCTTGGGTCAATATGCTTCAGCCCGAGCTCCGTGGTCAAAATTTCCAAAAGGTCACCCATCCTCACACTACTCCAGCCCGAGCACGCTTAACTTCTCAGTTCTATCCAACCCCAACACCAGCTCACTTAACAGGCACTTGTTGATATATCTATCATATCAATCCTATTAAACCTTGTTGATGTCTGGGACTTTGTTCATGTTCATGAGTGTTCATGAGTGTGATGAAATTTTGAAAAAATATTTCAAACTTCCCAGTCATATTACGTATCATATTTTGAACATGTTTTCCCAAAAAAATCAAAACAATTTTTTTTCTGTTAAATTTCCCCTCTAGATCTTAAAAGCCCCGTATCTTTTATTCTGTTAGGTTTTTGGGGATTCTAAAAATCTTCAACGGGGTTCCCCCGATTGAATTCGGATGTAACTTTTCGAGTAGATGATTTTTCATATAAAAAACTTTTTAATCCGAGTTCGTATGCAAAATTTATGCCCATTTTACTAAATTCCAGAGAGATTTTGCAAATAAAGTCAAAGTTCATATTTGTAAATTTTCCATACAACTAGACCACATATCACCTGGGAAACTTATTTTCTTTTATTTTTTTGACATTTTCATCATTTTCTTTTATTTTTTTTAAAACTGAAAAGGCGGTCCACCGGGGGGGGGGGGGTGGAGGGATTGGAGCAGTGCAAAACTACTAATGGGCACCACCTAACTGGTGCGCCATTAGTAACCCTGGTTACTAATGGCGCACTAGTTAGGTGGTGCGCCATTAGTAGTTTTTGCAAAAAAAAAGTTTAGCATAAGTATCACAGGTTACTAATGGCGCACCACCTACAAATGCGCCATTAGTAACCCTGGTTACTAATGGCGCACCAGCTCGAGGTGCGCCATTAGTAGTTTCTGCAAAAAAATAGTAGTGGCGCACTCGGCTTGTCGTGCGCCATTAGTAGTTAAACTACTAATGACGCACTCTGACCTGGTGCGCCATTAGTACTTTTGGAAAAATAACAAAAAAAAGTTTGTTAGTAGTGACGCACCAGGTGTGTGGTGCGCCATTAGTGCCCATCACACTAATGGCGCACCAGCACCTGGTGCGCCACTCCTATATAGTAGTGGCGCACCACTTGTCCGGTGCGCCATTAGTGTCTCTTTTATCTATAGCCCTTTTCCTAGTAGTGATGAGTTCTCGGCTAAGTATACGTCTCAACAAAATGGAGTTGTTGAGAGGAAGAACCGAACACTCATTGAGATGGCAAGAACGATGCTTGACGAAAACAAGGCACCAAAACACTTTTGGGCAGAAGCCGTGGAAACAGCATGTCATGCCACAAACCGACTTTACTTGCACAAGCTTCTCGATAAAATGGCATACGAGCTACTCGCCGGTAACAAACCCCAAGTTGGATACTTTTGGGTCTTTGGCTCTAAGTGCTACATTCTTGATAAGCATCTGCGTACTAAATTTCCTCCTAAATCTCATGAAGGATTCCTACTTGGTTATGGATCGAACTCTCACACTTACTGTGTCTACACCAACTTCACTCGAAAAGTTGAAGAGATGGTAGATGTGAAGTTCGATGAATCTAATGGTTCACAAGTCGAACAATTGCCAAATGATGTAGGTGATAAGAACCCTTTGGAAGCTATCCTAGATTTTCCCATCGGCAAGATTCGTCCCATGGAGGTGAAGGAAAATACTTCATCAACTCAAGTGGAAGCCCCTACTTCACGACAAGGTGAACCACAACATGACATGGAGGCATCCACAAGCTGTACATGGCAAGATGATGAAGAGGAGGAAGTGCATCATGAAGATCCACCACAACCTCAAGGGAACGACACCTTCAACAACAATGAAGAAGAAGGAAATGATGATGAAGAAGCTCCACCAACCAACAATCGAAAGCTGACCCGAGTTCGAGCACAAGTGACCAAGAACCATCCCCTAAACCAAATCTTTGGTGATATACAAACAGGGAGAATCACTCGCTCTAAAACTCGTCTAGCAAACTTCTGTGAGCATTATTCTTTCATCTCTAGCATTGAGCCTTTGAAGGTGGAACAAGCTCTTGAATACGCGGATTGGGTGAACGCTAGGCATGAAGAGCTTCACAACTTCAAAAGGAATGAAGTGTGGACACTCTTGGAGAAGCCCAAGGATGAACACAACATCATCGGAACCAAATGGGTTTTTCGAAACAAGCAAGACGAAGACGGTGAAGTCATGCGCAACAAGGCTCGCCTCGTAGCTCAAGGATATACGCAAGTCGAAGGTATGGACTACGATGAGACCTACGCCCCTATCGCTAGACTTGAAGCTATTCGCATTCTTCTTGCTTATGCCAATCACCATGATATCACGCTTTATCAAATCGATATTAAAAGTGCATTTTTAAATGGTGAGATTGAAGAAGAGATTTATGTTAAGCAATCACCTGACTTTGTTAATCCTAAGAAACCTAATCATGTTTACAAGCTTCGTAAAGCTCTTTATGGTCTTAAGCAAGCCCCTCGTGCTTGGTACAAATGTTTAACGAAGTTTATTATCGAAAAAGGTTTTCAAATTGGTAAAATTGATGCAACCTTATTCACTAATAGAGTTAATGGTGAACTATTTGTGTGCCAAATTTATGTGGATGATATTATCTTTGGTTGCACTAACCCTCAATTTAGTGAAAGGTTTGGAAGGTTGATGTATGAGAAGTATGAGATGTCCATGATGTGTGAGCTGAAATTCTTTCTTGGGTTGCAAATCAAACAATCGAAAGAAGGAACTTTCATCTCTCAAACTAAGTATACCAAGGACTTGATCAAAAAGTTCAACATGCAGGAATGCAAAGGTATGAAAACCCCTATGCCTACTAGTGGACATGTTGATCTTACTAGAGAGGATGAGCCGGTTGATCAAAAAGTTTATTGATCTATGATTGTTTCACTTTTATATCTATGTGCATCTCGTCCCGATATTAGGCCGAGTGTTTGCATGTGTGCTAGATATCAAGATGCACCAAAAGAATGTCATCTTCCAGCTGTTAAACACATTGTGAGATACTTGATACAAATGTCAAATTTTGGCATTTGGTATCCCAAGGGATCTTGCTTTGACCTTGTTGGCCATTATGATTCGGACTATGCCAGTGACAAGTTTGACAGAAAATCCACCTTGGGTACTTGTCAATTTTTGAGCAGATATCTTGTATCTTGGTACTCTAAGAAACAAAACTCGGTATCACTATCGAATGCCGAAGCTGAGTATATTGCTGTTAGATCTTGTTGTGCGCAATTAATTTGGATGACACAAACACTTAAGGATTATGGAATTCATGTTAAAAATGTTCCATTACTTTGTGACAATGAAAGTGCTATTAAAATTGGTCATAATCTTGTGCAACATTCTTGAACTAAGCATATTCAAGTTCGACATCATTTCATTCGTGACCATGTTGCAAAAGGAGATATTAATCTTAAGCATGTTCGCACTAACAAGCAATTGGATGATATCTTTACTAAGCCACTTGATGAGAAGACATTTTGTCACTTGAGGAGTGAGTTGAACATCATCGATGCTTCAAACTTGAGCTAGACTCACTCGGTTGCATGCAAGGGCATGAGCTTTCTTGATATTTCCATGTATCTTTACATTTCATCTTATGGCATGGAATTCTATGCTCCCTTGTATTGCATCTAATCTTTTGTAGGTACTTGGAAAAACTTCATTCCACAAGATTGCCATCAATTCCAATCATAAGAAATCTTGTCATTACCAAGTATCCACAACCCCTCTTGGTGATGGAAGGAAGAAGGCCACTCAACCATATCCTCGACATATACTTGACCAAAATTGCACACTCTCAATTGGTATCATGTCAATTGGATATATCTAATGTTCTTCCTTGCATGACTACTCTTTGTAGGTAACCAATGTACTAGAAAAAGAAGGATTTCTCAAAACTCAAGATGATCTTCATCAACCTCAAGCATCCTCAACAAGTTCATCTACAAGCTACGTCATCAACATCACTCAAAGGTATGTACTCATGTCCTTGAAAAGGCTTTACTCCAAGAAATGAGCTAAAGCAACTCAAGTGATATGAAGACATTAAAATGCTTAATCACCTATGATCAAGTATTCTTGCTTGGCTCCTAAGTCGATATACTCTAATATAGGTGACCTAGTCACCGCCCAACATCTAGTTAAGGATCTGGTGTGGTTTGCTCTTAATTTCATGATTTCTCATAACTACTCCAATCTTATCTAGTTGATGTCAGTTGTAAAAACTTCATATTTCGCTAAAAATCTTTCTCTAGATTTTGTAAAAACAAAAACTTGTTTTCTCTTTTAGAGCCGCCAACTCAGATATCTCGGCTCTACCGAAATTGCGGACAAGCTACACTGCAACATCTCGATACCACCGATTTATATATCTCGGAGTCACCGATTTTCTTTTTGTTTCATTTGAATTCGCTTTTGCAATTCTGTGTTTTCTTAGTGATCATTCTTGTAAAACATATGTTACTTCGATGATCCCTACTCTCTCTCTCTCTTAAAAAAACTTAAGGGGAGAAGAACTACAAGTAATCTTGCGAAGAGAATTTCTTTATTAAAGGATCCCTATATTCAATGAAGAAAGGAGGAGAAGAACAACTCATTTTCCATGATTCTCTCAGTTTTGATTACTATGAATCCTACATTTTGATGACCCTTGTTCTCAAGGATCCCTTCTCACACAATGATCCCTGTATCTATTCCTGTTTTCAACCTTTTTGGAAAATTTTGCCAAAGGGGGAGAAGACCAAAGCTTCAACCATTTCAGGAGAAGACCAAAGCTTCATGATAAAGGGGAGATACATGCTTATGCAAAGGGGGAGATATGATCAAGGGGGAGAGCCAATATCAATACTCATATCTTTGTAAATAGGGGGAGAATATCAAAGTAGAGAGAAGAAATTTTTTGACCTTTCTCACCTTATCCAATCCTAATATCTACATGCTAAGAGTCAGGGAGAGAGGATAATCTATTTTCATATCTATGGTGAGAAAATTCTCAACGATCTTGGAGACATATCAATTCTCAATAATCTTGGAAATTTTGAGTTCTATTGCCTTGCTGTCTGGTAGAATATTCTTGTGTTTCCTAACATTGTTTTCTCAAGTGTGTTTTTGTCACCAGGATGCTCAGGAACTCAAGGTAAGTATATGCATCATATCCTTTGTCAATATGATCTCTTGCTCCGTGCACATATTGTTTGCAAGAGTGATGTGTTGAACAAAGATACATCTCATTCATATATATTTGATGCATATAACCAAGATACACATGACTTGTTATATCCCTTCTACCTCATGAGTGTTCATGCACTCAAAAGCAACTATCCTTTAAAGGACTGCACACATTTAGGGGGAGCAAGTCTAAATCATGTGTCTCTCAAAGTCTTCAGTGTAACCATGCATATCTTTATTTGAAGCTTTGATTGTATGTTGTCATCAATTACCAAAAAGGGGGAGATTGAAAGCACAACATGCTCCCTTGGTGGTTTTGATAATTCATGACAACATACATTGTCTCTTGCACTGATATTTTCACCTAGTGTATTTCAGATATAGTCTACAGAGAGGATTGGCAAAAGGAGATTGTAGACATACCCCAAGATGCAAGGAAATAGGTTGGCCAAGCTTCAAGCAAGAGGACTCTACATTCTATACACTACTGGAATCAGACAATTTGCCGTCTGCCAGCTCTTTGCCATCCGCTAGCGGACGACAAAGAGGTTGTTTGCCGTCCGTCTTTCCAAACCAGATGGCAAAGAACCAGCTGATGGCAAAGAGGGACTTTGCCATCTGCACTTCTTTGCCGTCTGCTGGCAGACGGCAAAGAACTCTTTGCCTTCTGCCAGCAGACGGCAAAGACCAGAGTGGGCCCCATGGGGCATGGCACTAGCTAGGCCAAGCTCTTTGCCATGTGCCACTTCTTTGCCGTCTGCTGGCAGATGGCAAAGAAGTAAGGGGGGCTCACAATGTCATGGTGGACTAATGGTTACCCCGCCCCCCGCGCCTCTCTCTCTCACACACATCTCTCTCTCCCTCTCTCTCTCAGCGCCGCCGCCCCCTCCCCGCAGCGCTCCTCCACCACCGCCCCCTCCCCGCGGCCCTTCTCCACCGCGGCCAGAGCCAGGCCGTGGCGCCGCCCGCCCCCTCCCCGCGGCCCTCCTCCACCACCTTGGCCCCATCGCCCCCACCGCCCCCTGCCCCGCCGCTCCGCCACGTCGGGTCGCCGGCGAGCAGGCACCCCCGACGACCTAGCTCCGCCCCTCCCCCTCCGCCGCCCCGCGCCGCCGCCTCGACCCCCCTCCGGTGAGCTCCACCCTCCCCCCTTTTATGTTTTTTTCTGTTTTTATTAGTTCATATTAGTTAGTTTATATTAGTTAGTTATTAGTTCATATTAGTTAGTATATATTAGGTAGAAAAATCTTAGATAGAAAAGAAGAAAAGAAAAAAAACCTAGAAAAAAGAAAGAAAAGAAGAAGAAAAAAAGGAAAAATAAAAGGTGAAAAGAACAAAAAAATAAATAATAAGCAGAAGAAACAGAAGAAGAGGAGGAGGAGAAGAAAAAAAGAAGAAGAAAAAAAAAATGAATCATACTAGGCAAGGAAGAATAAGAAGAAGAGGAGTTAGAGAAAAACAAATCGAGAGAAGAAGAAAACGAGAAGTATAAATAAAAGGGGAAAAATAACCGGAATAAGAGACTCCGACTCCTTAAAACTTACCCCTGAAGATCCTCAGAGAAACGAAAAAAGATGGAAAAACCGTGACCCCGGACCCCGACCAGACACACCGGACCCGACCCCGACCCGACACCCCGACCCCCGACACCCCGACCCCGACCCCGACCCTGAACATGACAATCTCAACCCCGGAACCCGGACACCCAGAGACCACGACACGACACCCCCGACCCCCGACACCTCTTCGGTCCTTTTTTTCTTTCCTGTTGATCGAAAGGGTGCTCTTCGGCCTTCTAGCGTCCGACGGGGGTCCATATATGTGTGAATTATGAGTTAGGTTATATAATTTCCGATTTTGTTATGATCATATATATATATTTGTGTTGATCGGGTGGATTTAAATGTGTAGTTGTTTCGTCGCTGCGATGGTTTGGTGTTCGACGACCTCCCTGTGCGTTCGACGAGCTTCGCCCCTGCATTCGTGGGTGAGCACAAATTACATCTCATCCTGCGCCCTTCATTTCCTCTGTTCCGGTCTTCGTGCCGATGAAACTTGGTAGCTATAGGTGTCTTGAATCATCAGTATGCGTAACCACTATGCGTCTCCCGTTCGAAAGGGTTACATCTATAAATATGCATTCGTTAGCATATTTATAACCGTGATTATTTCGAATTGTCCAACGTTGTCCATGGATAGCCTGTGTATGTTTAGATTGGGTTCGTTTTCCCTTATGCTCTGCTCCGGATCCGATGCACAATTTCATCAGTGCCTCCCTGTTGTTCTCCGGGTACACATCCTCTCTGCTTATTGCCAAGACGTGTATCAAGAGAACAACGGGGAGGTGCTACCAAAATTGTGCGTCGGATCCGGAGCGAAGCATGGGAAAATGAACCCAATCTACACATACTTGGGTGGGATTAGGACCTATCTTTACCTACTAGCGTCTAGGGTTGCATCGACGTAATGAAACTGACAAACTCTATTAACTGATGAATATGGTTTGCTGAAGTATGTATATATTTTGTGTGTGTCCAGTCGCTAGGCAGGAGGAGTGATTGTGGGTGGATGTACACCGGTCACACTAGTCAGAAAGACATGACCCGTGAATGGTTAACAAAAACCAAGGAGTTTCTGAGAGTCGCATTTGCAAATGGACAGAAAACAACCTGGTGCCCTTGTGTCGATTGTGACAACTGTAAGAAGAAGCCAGAGTTTGAAATGATCAAACACCTACAAAAGTGGGGTTTTACGCCTAATTATATGGTCTGGGCATTTCATGGTGAGTCTTCCCAATGTGCCAGAGCTGAGGTGCTTCATCGTCGCACCGACGAGCATGGTACCGGGATCGAAGACATGGTGCAAGACTTTGATGATGCTCGGGATTCTTACGATGAGATGGAGGAATCTGCAAAGGCCTTTTATGAAATCTTGGAGTCTTCAAAACGTCCTCTCCATGAGCACACTGAGCTTTGTCAGCTGGATGCCATCGCGCAAGTAATGGCACTAAAGGCTCAGTTCAACCTGGGCAGAGAATGCTACGACACGATTATGACGATATTTGGACGCTTTCTACCCAAAGGCCATGTATTGACACCAAACCTGTACCAGTCGGACAAAATCCTGCGTGCGCTTAAGATGCCCTATGAGAAGATATATACCTGTGAGAATGGATGTGCCTTATTTAGGCTTCAGTATGCGGGCTTGAAATATTGCCCCATTTTCAATGCTTCCAGGTATGTTCTGGTAGACAACGGTATGGGTGAGAAGAGTCAGACCAAAATCCCCATTAATGTTCTTCGGTATCTGCCAATCATACCAAGACTTCAACGGCTTTTCATGGTCGAAGAGACGACTAGAAAGATGACGTGGCATAAATTGGGCAAAAGAACAAAACTGGATGCTGATGGGAATCCGATGTTGGGACACACTTCGGATGCTTTTGCGTGGAAGCACTTCGATGCATTACATAAGGATAAAGCGGCAGAACCAAGGCATCCTCGAGTTGCCATCAGCACGGATGGGTTCAATGTGTATGGTATGACGGCAACACAATACAATTGTTGGCCTGTATTTGTCATTCCACTCAATCTCCCCCCGGAGAGATTATGAAAAGAAAGAACATTTTCTTGACCCTGATAATTCCAAGGCCCAAATATCTGGGCAAGAATATGAATGTGTCCACTTAAGGATGAATTGCAAGAAGCCTGGGATAATGGGATCAAGACATACGACGCCGCTACAAAAAAGAACTTCAAAATGCATGTGTGGTACATGTACTCGATGCATGACTTGCCGGCGTATGCGCTATTCGTTTTCTGGTGTGTGCATGGAAGGTTTTCGTGCCCCACATGCAATGCAGCTCTTCAGGTCCGTTGCCTGGAGGCGGGTCGCAAGTTTTATTGCTTCGACATGCATATACAGTTCCTGGATCCTGACCATAAGTTCAGAAAAGACAAGAAGAATTTCATCAAAGGTAAAGTTGTCAAAAACATTGCACCACCTGCGTTGACAGGCCAACAGATCTTGGATCAGATAAACGCTCTCGAGCCGGATCCAAATCGTCTAGGGTATTTCAAAGGGTATAATACGAAACACGCCTGGACTCACAAGATATGTTTGTGGGATCTGCCTTACTTCAAAGACCTCCTTTGCCCACACAACATCGACGTGATGCACACTGAAAAGAATGTCGCGGAGGACCATTTTGGTACATTGTTTGGCATAGAGGGGAAGTCGAAGGATAATCCTAAGGCTAGAGTCGACCAGGAGGCTCTATGTGATAGACCGTTACAAAACATTCGACAACCGAAAGGAAAGAAGAACTGGAGGAAGCCAAAGGCATGATTCAATCTTGGAAGGCCAGCTATGAGGGAAATGATCTTGTGGGTGAAAATGCAGTTGATGTTCCCCGATGGGTATGTGGCGAATCTAAAAAGGGGAGCAAGTCTTGAAAAATTGAAAATATTTGGTCTCAAGAGTCATGATTGGCACATATGGCTTGAGCGGTAATGCCGGTGATGTTGCGTGGCTTTATCCCTAAGGATGAATGGCTAGTACTGGCAGAGCTGAGCTATTTCTTCCGTGCTCTTTGTGTGAAAGACCTATCGCCTGACGTGCTAGACGAACTGGAAGAGTTGGCGCCGGAGTTGATCTGCAAGTTAGAAAATATCTTTCCACCGGGCTTCTTTAATCCAATGTAGCATTTGATTTTGCATCTCCCGACCGAGGCAAGATTAGGGGGGGGGCCCGTGCAAAATCATTGGTGCTTCTCAACTGAGAGGATGCAGAAGACGCTTCGAGCAAAATGTAAAAATAAATGTAGAGTTGAAGCATCGATGGCCGAGGCATTCATTACTGAGGAGGCGACAGACTTTGTGACAGAACACTACATAGCCCAGAATCGTCATTTGCATAATCCGAAGCCTCGGTACAATGATGGCGACCATGAAAAAGGTCGATCCAACCTCAACCTATTCAAAGGGAAGCTCACACCAGCCGGTGCTTCGAAATCAATAGGGTTGGATGTCGAAGAATGGCGGACCATTTTGTTGCATATCCTCAACAACCTAACAGAAGTGCGGCCGTACATCGAGTAAGTTCTCGGTACATTGTTTCACAACTTCTAATTCCTTTGAAATGCACTTATTCCCGGATATGTGATACAGTCGATATCGCCAAATTCTCGGTTGGAGCGGTGATCCAAACGGATTCCATCGAAGAGTATGAGCTTCTGGAAAAGCATGAAGGCGGCTATCCCGGTTTCATCTCTTGGTTCAAGCAAACGGTAATTTCCATTAATTAGACGATTTCATTTCTTCGCCTAGTTTGTGGCTAATGCAACAATCCTTTGGTATTAAACTTGTAGGCTAATGCAGAGTCTATGGACTCCGAATTGAGATAAGTCGCAAATGGTTTTGACTTTAAGGTCCGTTCATTTGACAAATACGACATCAATGGGTATCACTTTCGTAGTTTTGGCACAGAGCTATCTATGGCCCACCGAAAGACTACAAATATTGTGTCTCCGCTGTCGGCGAAGGAGGGGTCGAGTATTATGGAAGAGTTGAAGCAATTTATGAACTTACATTCTTTGGTGAAAACCCACCAAACGTCGTAGTCTTCAAATGTTATTGGTTCCAGCCGAAGGAGACTAGAAGGACTCATGAACATATAGGGCTAGTCGAAATCAAACAGAACACCCATTTCAATGTTCCCGATGTCTATATTACGGCTCAACAGGTGACCCAAGTTTTCTATCTAACATGGGCCTGGCAAACGGATCGAAATTTGAAAGGTTGGGATGTCGTTTATGATGTGCCGCCACATTTTAGACCACCTCTGTGATAGTCTGGCTTATTAGGGATGATAGACTACTCATATCAATAAGGAATTCCTTCTTTTTCGGGAGCCCATTAGAAGAACTCCTAGGTTAAGCGTGCTTGGCTTGGGGTAGTTCTAGGATGGGTGACCGACCGGGAAGTTGGTCCCGGGTGTGCATGAGTGAGGACAAAGTGCGCAGAAAAAGGTAGTATTGACGTGTGAGGCCAGTCCAGATCCCACCAGGAGTAACGACCACCGGCGGGTGTGTCCGGGGTGTTACAAGTTGGTATCAGAGCCGACCCTCGTGGCTACACGGATGTTTGCCGACAGGTGCGCGGTCATGTTGTTCAGGAAGTTTGTGACCCGTCGTGGCACACGGAATGACACATGTATCGGACTGGACGCACAGACGTTTGTAGCAAGAGGGAACGTTCCTGTGACCCAACGAGGACGTCGGTTCCTCTGAGTGGTGGTGTATGTGATAGCCTGGCTTATTAGGGATGATAGACTACTCATATCAATAAGGAATTCCTTCTTTTCTGGGAGCCCATTCGAACAGAACTCCTAGGTTAAGTGTGCTTCGCTTGGAGTAGTTCTAAGATGGGTGACCGACCGGGAAGTTAGTCCCGGGTGCGCATGAGTGAGGACAAAGTGCGCAGAAAAGGCTAGTATTGATGTGTGAAGCCAGTCTAGATCCCGCCAGGAGTAACGACCACCAGCGGGTGTGTCCGGGACGTTACAACCTCCCCTCAATGAAGATTGTTAGTGTCCGGGACGTTACAACCTCCCCTCAATGAAGATTGTTATGAACCTCACATTAACCCAGACACATATGAAGGAGAATTCTTCCAAGAAACACGTGTTTCCAAAAAACGCTTCAAGAACCGCTCTACTTCAGCCCAGAATATTGAGGTCGACAGCGATAGTGAACCCTACTTCACCCCTGAGCAGGAACAAGAAGAGACGGAAGAAGAAGAGGTTACTGTTGCGGATGACCTGACAATGCTTGACCGATTACATAGAGGCCTTCCACATGTTGATGCATTTCTTGATGATGCCGATGAGCACGTCATTACTGATAGTGATGATGATTATGCATTTATTGATCCCGAAGCATATATAGACGATGAAGATTAATATTAGTAATGTGAGGTATTCAATTATTATTATGTAAATATATATGTTATTACGTATTCAATTTTTTTATGTTGAACTAATTTCGTTCACTCTTTATCATTGTAGGTGTTGACAGATGGTGGGCGGGGGTCCAGAGCGCTCTGAGCCTCCTTCCTCGGGGCGTGCTTAGCTTAAGTTGATGGTAAGTTTTCCCAAGTGTTTTCATTAAAAATGCATACTTAGATTAAGAAATGACCTACTTAGCTCCAAAATGACCTATACTTAGCTTATTTTCCTCAAAAATGACATGATATGCTTAGTTAGCTAGAAAATGGTATATTCTACCTAGGATAGCTATAAAATGACCTATACTTAGCATTTTTTCCTCCAAAATGACTTGATATGCTTAGTTAGCTAGAAAATGGCATTAGTACCTAGTATAGCTCAATAATGATCTATAGCTAGCTTAGCTAGTTCATTTATGACATAATTAGCTCACTTAGGTACAAAATGGCATAACTACCTAGGATAGCTCAATAATGATCTATAATTAGCTTAGCTAGTTCATTTATGACATAATATGCTCACTTAGGTAAAAAATGGCAAAATAACCTTGGTTTAGCTCCAAAATGACCTATACTTAGCTTATTTTCCTCAAAAATACCATTGTACACCATACTCGTCATCTTACTTGATCCGGCAGGATTAGGGGTATTACCTCCCTCGGAGGGTCCCGAACTTGGGTACATCTCATGTACACTGCTTGTCCCCAATCCCTCTTCTGGATCCCGTGAATGCACATTGGCCCCAACCACACGAGATAAAACACGCCATGGCATCTACTGTGACGAAACCACAATAGTTGGCGCCCACCTTGGGGATGTGCGCGGCATCAGCCGGGGACATGCTCCGG
This sequence comes from Hordeum marinum, assembly GCA_022496015.1. Classification (NCBI taxonomy): domain Eukaryota; kingdom Viridiplantae; phylum Streptophyta; class Magnoliopsida; order Poales; family Poaceae; genus Hordeum; species Hordeum marinum. Next base: position 205,789,555 of record CM039678.1, on the reverse strand, counting down.
GTGGGACCCATCACCGGCTCTGATGAGCGTCTCGTGCCCGGGCTACTCTGCACACCCGCGGAGTTCGTTCCCACGGGAGACATCACATCACGCGGTGCCGGCTCCGCCTTCCCTGCAGGCGACGCCATTTTCCCTCTCGACGAGAAACCTGGCAGCGGCATACTGTAAGCGTCAACTACATCTACGCGCGTTTTGGAGAGCTATGCGTTAGCGATGCGCCCACCTCCGATGAGTACCCAATCGAGCTACTCACCATGTCCGACCCGCTCTGATCCGCTGGCAGCATGTCATATGGCGACATCGACGACCTCTGCGACCGCTTTGGGGAGCTGCACGTCAGCGTCGCTCTCACCCCTGAGTAGTATCCTAGGGAGGTACTCGCCTTCTCCGAACAACTTCCTTCCCTTGGCAGCGGCGCTCCAAACAGCACATGAGATTCTCACGTCCACGTCAAAGTGATGGCCACCGAATCCACCACCAGCACTGCGCGCGATAGGGCGAAGGCTGTGACGTCCACGTCCGGGGACTGCAACGGAACCTCCAACCCCTTGCAAGCCACCCAGGAGGGCATGCGTACCCCCATCGCGCCAACATCCGACCCAGCTGCTGTTATGGCAAAGCTCGAGGCGGCCCGCAAATAACTGTTGTAGGAGGCTACTACACTCGCCACCACGCATCGCCAGATAGAGTCCGCGCAACGCGAATGTGACACCGTCTACGACATCACTCTGGTCGGCATCGAGCCCGCCCATCGTGAGGAAGTGCGCCATCACGGTCGCATCGTCGCAGACATCCTTGACGCCAACCTTCCCACCTACGACATGTCAGTGGCCAACATGAAAGCCGCCCAGGTGGACTTGGCCAACCTGGCCACCCTGGTGGGCGAGAAGCGCACGCTGCAAGAGCGGCGCGTCCACGAGCTCATCACCACTGCGAATGCAGTGCATGCTCAGTTTGAGTCGGCTCCGGTCGGCACCAAGTCTCCTAGTCCGCGGGGTGATGATCAACTACCGGTTGGAGTGCGCCAATGATACGTCTCCAACGTATCTATAATTTTTGATTGTTCCATGTTATTATATTATGTGTTTTGGATGTTTTATATACATTAATATGCTATTTTATATTATTATGGGGACTAACCTATTAACCTAGAGCCTAGTGCCAGTTTTTGTTTTTTTCCTTGTTTTTGAGTATTGTAGATAAGGAATATTAAACGGAGTCCAAGCGGAATAAAATCTTCGCGATCATTTTTCTTGGACCATATGACATCTACCAGACTTGGAGAGGAAGGCGGAGACCTGCTAGGAGGTCACAAGCCACCATGGCACGACCAGGGGCCCGCGCCCCTGGCTTGTGGCCCCCCAGCAGGTGCTCCAATGCTAATCTTTGGACTATAAATTCCCAAATATTCCCCAATACCAAAAAGACAACAAGAATAATTTTTCGGCACCGGAAGCCTCCATTCCCGAGAGATCCAATCTTGGAGCCTTTCTCGGTAATCTACCGGAGGGGGATTCGATCACGGAGGGCATCTACATCAAATCCATTGCCCCTCCAATGATGCGTGATTAGTCCACCATAGACCTTCGGGGCCATAGCTTGTAGCTAGATGGATTCTTCTCTCTCTTTGTGATTCAATACCATGTTCTCCACGATCTTCATGGGGATCTATCCGATGTAATACTCTTTTGTAGTGTGTTTCTCGAGATCCGATGAATTGTGGGTTTATGATCAGCTTATCGATGAATATTATTTGGTTCTTCTCTGAATTATTATATGCATGATTTCATATCTTTGCAAGTCTATTCGAGTTATTGGTTTGGTTTGGCCAACTAGATTGGTAATTCTTGCAATGGGAGAAGTGCTTAGTTTTGGGTTCAATCTTGCGGTGTCCTCACACAGTGACAAAGTAGGGGTAGCAAGGCACGTATTGTATTGTTGCCATCAAGGGTAAAAATATGGGGTTTTCATCATATCGCTCGATTTTATCCCTCTACATCATGTCATCTTACTTAATGCATTACTCGGTTTTTCATGAACTTAAACTCTAGATGCAGGCAGGAGTGGTCAATGTGTGGAGTAATAGTAGTAGATGCAGAATCATTTCGGTCTACTTTACATGGACGTGATGCCTATATGCATAATCATTGCCGTGGATATCATAATAATTATGCACTTTTCTATCAATCGCTCAACAGTAATTTGTTCACCCATCGTGTTATTTTTCCTTCAAGAGAGAAGCCTCTAGTGAAACCTATGGCTCTCGGGTCTATTTTCCATATTATATTTTCAAATCTATATACCAAAAATACTAAAAATACGTTGCCTCAATTTTATTTACCTTTTTTACTTTCCACAATCTTTCCCATCTATCTCTATCAGATCTAATCCTTGCAAGTAACCGTGAAGGGATTGACAACCCCTTCATAGCGTGGGTGCAAGTGTTTGATTGTTTGTATAGGTGCATCTATTGGTGACTTGCTTGTTCCCCCTAATAAATTGATACCTTGGTTCTCAACAATTGAGGGAAATACTTATGTACTTTGCTTCATCACCCTTTCCTCTTCAAGGGAAAACCAAAGCAAGCTCAAGAAGTAGCAAGAAGGATTTCTGGCGTCGTTGTAGGGGAGGATACACATCAAGCCTACCAAGTACCCGTCACAACCTCATCTCTTGCATTTAAATTATTTGCCATCTGTCTCTCATTTTCCTCTCCCCCACTTCTAAAACGATTTTCAGAAAAAAAATTGCCTTTTTATTCGCCTTCTTTCGTTTGCCTTTTCGTTTGTTTTTTTGCTTGCTTGCATGCTAGATCGATTCGTTGCCACCATATCTGAATCTAGGGAGATTTTCGTTGAAAAGGATAGTAATAATCTTGAGGGGAATTTTGATGACTTTGCTAATAACAACCCACATGAAGAACCTACTATCACACATACAAAAAAATCGCATAGGTAGCGGTAATATTATTGGAAAAGGTGTTATTCAAGATTTCTTAACTTGTGCGGGTACGGTACCTACCTTCGGAGGATCTATTCTCAATAAAACTAATAGTCTTGCGGACGCAATAACATTGCTAATAATTGAACTTGAGAGGCAATTTGTTCATTTCCACCCTTGCATACAAAGGATTTTTCTAGAGTTCTCTAATATTCAGCATTCTTCCGTGAAGCGTGCTACCACTACATTTCTAGCCCACGAGTTTAGATTTATCATGAAAGAGGCTAGTAAAAGTTTTGCTCATTTTAAAATTAATGGTGGATGTCCCCCCATAGAGGAGATAATTTTTAATCAATAAGAAATAATGAGATTGCAATCTCCGTATTATGTTGCTTATAATGAAAATTTGGGAAAAAGGGTCCCTATCGAGGTTTTGGTTGATAAGATTTCAGAACACAATGATAGTTTTGCTATACAAAACAATGGATTAGAGTTCATATTAAGAGATAGGATTATGACTTTCACCCAAGGGAAAGCTTACAATGATGAATTGATTATACACTATAGGTGGCCAAAGGAGGAACCTATCCCTCCCGCACCGATCTTAAGGATCCTTATCCTATTAAATTTATCCCCTATGATTATTTTTGCTTTCCACAAAGGAAACTTGCCGCTGAAAGAAGGGAGTATGATATGAGCATGGATGATCTCCCTTACTATTATGACAATACCTAGATCTATTGCGTTATGCCTAGCTAGGGGTGTTAAACAATAGCGCTTGTTGGGAGGCAACCCAATTTTATTTTTATGTTCTGTTTTTTTCCATCTGTTTTTTGAGTATTTCACACATTATTACCTCTATAGTAATTGTGTTTTTGTTTTTTCATTAATGTTTGAGCCAAGTAAGACCTTTGGGGATGGTCTATGGTGATTGTTGATTTGATCTTGCTGAAAAACAGAAAGTTTAGCACCCAGTCTAGGAATTTTATAAATTTATAAGAGCATCCGATGAGTCTGATAATTTTACACGAGATTCATATACAAGTTTCCCAGGTTTTCGTAATGTTTTAAAAAATTGTAGTTACATAAGTATACTAAGTTTCCTGATTTCTACACACTGTTCTGTTTTTGACAGATTATGTTTTCTTTGTGTTGTTTACCAATTTTGATGTATCTATGGGTTGTATCGGGGGGTATGAACCATGGAGAAGTTGGAATAAAGTAGATATTACACCAATATAAATAAATAATGAGTTCACAACATTACCTAAGGTGGTGATTTATTTTCTTATACTATCGGATCTCACGAGTTTTCTGTTAAGTTTTGTGTTGTGAAGTTTTCAAGTTTTTGGTAAAGATTTGATGGACTATGGAATAAGGAGTGGCAAGAGCCTGAGCTTGGGGATGCCCAAGGCACCCCAAGGAATCAAGGATGCCAAAAATCCTAAGCTTGGGGATCCCCCAGAAGGCATCCCCTCTTTCGTCTTCAATCCATCGGTAAATTTACTTGAGGCTATATTTTTATTCACCACATGATATGTGTTTTGCTTGGAGCATCTTGTATGATATGAGTCTTTGCTTTTTAGTTTGCCATAATCATTCTTTCTGAACACATCTTTTGAGAGAGACACGCATGAATCATGAATTTATTAGAATGCTCTATATGCTTCACTTATATCTTTTGAGCTAGGCAATTTTGCTCTAGTGCTTCACTTATATCTTTTTAGAGCCCGGTGGTGTTTTGTTTTATAGAAATAATTGAACTCTCATACCTAACTTATATTATTTTGAGAGTATTTCAACATCATGGTAATTGGTTTTATGAATTTAGTCCTAATATAATAGACATCCAAGACGGATATAATAAAAACTTTCATATAAAGTGCATTGAATATCATGAGAAGTTTGATTCATTGCATAAAGATTTGAGATATAAAGATGGTGATATTGGAGTCATGTCAGGAAGTAATTTTGGATTGGTATAAATACTAGTGTAAAGGTTTATTATTCCCGTAGCATGCACATATGGTGAACCATTATCTAAGGAAGTCAGAACATGATTCGTTTATTGATTGTCAACCTTTGTGTGAGGGTCGGGAGCGAACAATGGTTTACTCCTACCAACCTCTCTCATAGGAGCATGCGTCTAATAGTTTGCTTCAATGCCTAATAGAATTTTGCAATAAGTATGTGAGTTCTTTATGACTAATGTGATTCCATGGATTATACGCACTCTCACCCTTCTTATTTTGCTAGCCTCTCTAGTACCGCACAACTTTCGCCGGTGCATTAAACCCACCATATATCCTTCCTAAAAATAGCCACCATACCTACCTATTAAGGCATTTCCATAGCCATTCTGAGATATATTGCCATGCAACTTCCACCGTTCCATCTATTATGACACGCACCATCATTATCATATTGCTTTGTATGATCGTAAGATAGCTAGCATGATGTTTCCATGGCTTGTCCGTTTTTTATGTCATTTGCTTTGCTAGATCATTGCAGATCCCGATACACTATTGGAGGCATTAATATAGAGTCATATTTTGTTTTAGATATCGAGTTGTAATTCTTGAGTTGTAAGTAAATAAAAGTGTGATGACCATCATTATTAGAGCATGGTCCCATGTGAGTAAAGGATGATGGATGCTATGATTCCCTCACAAGTTGGGATGAGATTCCAGACTTTATAAAAAATAAATAAGGCCAGCGAAGCCCAAATCAAAAAATATGCCATTGATGCCCACCAAAAAAATGAGATAAAAGAGAGAGGGGACAATGCTACTATCTTTTTTCCACACTTGTGCTTCAAGGTAGCACCATGATCTTCATGATAGAGAGTCTCCTATTTTGTAATTTTCATATACTAGTGGGAAATTTTCATTATATAACCTGGCTTGATGGGGTTATTACCCCTGGGTAGGCCAAAGCAACATGTTTCTCTCCCCCGCTTCAAGAAAAAACACATAGCGGGCTGCTTCCCGGCCGGCTGGCGCGAGGTCGGCACGCACATTACCGGTTGGCTTGAGGCCGGCTGTCCAAGGAGCCGGATCGGCCCCGGCCGGCTGCCTTCGGACCGGCTCCTCTGTTGACCCTTAGACGAACAAGCTCCCATCCCATTGCTCTGCACGCGGGTACAACGACAAGACGAGACCCCCACGACGGGCCTGGTGTCGCCACAGTGACCACTGACGCACGCGTGCGCATGATTACAGTTTAGCCAGTCGTACTACTGACCTTGGGCGACCGCGACTGAGCGGGGCAATAGTGCTGGTGCTACTTCTCGAACATGCATTGGTTTCCGTGAAGAGGAACGGGGGATGCAGCAAAGTGATAAGTATTTCCCTCAGTTGTTGAGAACCAAGGTATCAATCCAGTAGGAGATACACGCAAGTCCCCAATAGGTGTACCTACACAAAGAATCAAACTCTTGCACCCAACGCTATAAAGGGGTTGTCAAGCCCTTTAAGGTTACTTGCAAGGATGAGATCTGATAGAGATAGATTGCTTAAACGGAAAGTAAAACAAAAGGTAAACATATTGCATCAAAGTATTTTTGGTATTTTTGGTTTTAGATCTGAAAATAGACCGGGGGGCCATAGGTTTCACTAGAGGCTTCTCTCATGATAGCAAGTATTAAGGTGGGTGAACAAATTACTGTTGAGCAATTAATAGAAAAGCGAATAATTATGAAGATATCCAAGGCAATGATTATGCATATAGGCATCATGCCCGTGTCAAGTAGACCGAAACGATTCTGCATCTACTACTATTACTCCACACATCGACCGACTCCTGCCTGCATCTAGAGTATTAAGTTCATGAAGAATAGAGTAACGCATGAAGTAATATGACATGATGTAGAGGGATAAACTCAAGCAATATGATGAAAACCCATCTTGTTATCCTTGATGGCAACAATGCAATACGTGCCTCGCTACCCCTACTTTGTCACTAGGTGAGGACACTACAAGATTGAACCCAAAACTAAGCACTTCTCCCATTGCAAGAATTACCAATCTAGTTCGCCAAACCAAACCAATAACTCGAAGAGACTTGCAAATATATGAAATCATGCACATAAGAATTCAGAAAAGACTCAAATAATATTCATGGATAATCTGAACATAAACCCACAATTCATCGGATCTCGACAAACACACCGCAAAAGAGTATTACATCGGATAGATCTCCATGAAGATCATGAAGAACATGCTATTGAAGAGCAAAGAGAGAGAAGAAGCCATCTAGCTACTAGATATGGACCCGAAAGTCTGTGATGAACTACTCACGCATCATCGGAGGGGCAATGGAATTGATGTAGATGCCCTCCGTGATTGAATCCCCCTCCGGCAGATTACCAGAAAAGGCTCCAAGATTGAATCTCTCGAGAACGAATGCTTGTGGCAGCAGAAAAGTGTTTTCGTGGCTCGTTCTGATAATAATGGAATATTTGATAATTTGTAGGCCGAAGATTAGGATTAGGAGGGCTGTCGTGGCCCCACAAGCCCCTAGGGCGCGCCCTACCCCCTATACGTGCCCCTAGGGCTTGTGGCCCCACGGTAGCTCTCCTGCCTTGGTCTTCAAGCTTGGTGGTTTCCTTCCGGTCCAGAAAAAATCATTCCGAAGGTTTTATTCCGTTTGGACTCCTTTTAATATTCCTTATCTGCAATTCTCAAAAACAAGGAAAAACAGAAACTGGCACTAGGCTCTAGATTAATAGGTTAGTCCCAAAAATAATATAAAATAGCATATTAATGCATATAAAACATCCAAACCAGATAATATAATAGCATGGAACAATGAAAAATTATAGATATGTTGGAGACGTATCAGCATGCCCAAGCTTAATTCCTGCTCGTCCTCGAGTAGGTAAATGATAAAAACGGAATTTTTGATGTGGAATGATACCTAACATATTTATCCATGTAATATTCTTTATTGTGGCATGAATATTCAGATCCGTAAGATTTGAAACAATAGTCTAATATTGACATAAAAACAATAATACTTCAAGCACACCAACAAGGCAGTCGTGTCCTTTCGAAATAACATGGCCTTAGAAAGTTATCCCTACAAATCATATGGTCTGGCTATGGTCCGTGTTCCCCACACAAAGTATCTAAATCATGCACAACCCCGATGAACAAGTCAAGCAATTGTTTCACACTTTTGGTGTTCTCAAACCTTTTCAACTCTCACGCAATATATGAGCGTGAGCCATGGATATAGCATTATATGTGGAATAGAATATGGAGGAGGTGCAAGGAAAAAAGGAGAAGATAGTCTCACATAACCTAGGCATATCAACGGGCTATGGAGATTCCCATCAATAGATATCAATGTGAGTGAGTAGGGATTGCCATGCAACAAATGCACTTAGAGCTATAAGTGTGTGAAAGCTCAAAAATAAAACTAAGTGGTTGTGCAAAAATATCCACTAGTTATATGAAAGTGACAAAATAGGAGACTCTCTATCATGAAGATCATGGTGCTACTTTGAATCACAAGTGTCAAAAAAGGCAGTAGCAATTTTCCCTTCTCTCTTTCTCTCATTTTTTCATTCTTTATATTTTTTGGTGGGCTTCTTTGGCCTCTTTCTTTTGGGATCCGCTGGCCTCTTTTATTTTTTGTAAAGTCCGGATACTTATCCCAACTTGTGAGGGAGTCATAGCTTCCATCATCCTTTTCTCTCATGGTACAATGCTCTATTAATTAAAAATCATCACAGTTTATTTACTTATAACTCAAAAAAATAAATTACAACTCGATACCTATGACAAAGTATGACTTTATATGCGATATGAAGTGATGGTGCAAGTCATGAAAATTTACATGGTGGAAGTTGCATGGCAATATATCTCGGAATGGCTATGGAAATGGCATAATAGGTAGGTATGGTGGCTGTTTTGAGGAATATATGGTGGCTGTTTTGAGGAAGGAGGGTTTGATGTACCAGCGAAAGTTGTGCGGTACTAGAGAGGCTAGCAAAGATGGAAGGGTGAGAGTGCGTATAATCCATGGACTCAACATTAGTCATAAAGAACACACATACTTAATGCAAAAGTCTATTAGTTATCAAATAAAGCATTAGACGCATGCTCCTATGGGAGAGGTTGGTAGGAGTTAACCATCGCGCGCTCCAGACCCTCACACAAAGGTTGACAATCATTAAAAAAATCTTGCTGTGACTTCGTTACATAATGGTTCACCATACGTGCATGCTACGGGAATCACAAACTTTAACACAAGTATCTCTTCCAATTCACAACTACTCACTAGCATGACTCTCATATTACCATTTCTATTATCTCAAAACTACATGCAAGGAATCAAACTTCTCGTAGTATTCAATGCTCTTAATATGAAAGTTTTTATTATATCCCTCTTGGATGCCCATTATATTAGGACTAAATTCGTAACCAAAACAAATTGCCATGTTTTTTAAGAAACTCAGAAAATAATATAAGTGAGGAACGAGAGTTCAATAATTTCTATAAAATATAACACCACCATGCTCTATAAAGATATAAGTGAAGCACTAGAGCAACATTGCCTAGCTCAAAAGATATAACTGTAGCACATAGAGTATTCTAATAAATTCACCATTCAGCATGTCTCTCTGAAAACATGTGTGCAGCAAGTATGATTATATCAAACTAAAAAGCAAAGAATAGTATCATACAAGACGCTCCAAGCAAAACACATATCATGTGGTGAATAAAAATATATCCTCAAGTGAATTTACCGATGGATTGAAGATGAAAGAGGGGATGCCTTCCGGGGCATCCTCAAGCTTTGGATTTTTGGTATCCTTATGACTTGGGTTTCCTTGGGCATCCCCAAGCTTAGGATCTTGCCTTGCTTTATTCCATAGTCCATCAAATCTTCACCCAAAGCATGAAAACTTCACAACACAAAACTCAACGGAAAACTCATGAGATCCGTTAGTATAAAAAACAAATCACCACTTTAGGTACTGTTGTGAACTGTTTATTTAGTTGTATTTTTGTAATACCTACTGTATTATAACTTCTCCATGGTTCATCCCCCCGATACGACCCATAGATACATCAAAATAAGCAAACAACACAAAGAAAACAGAATCTATCAAAAACAGAACAGTCTGTAGCAATTTGTAAACTTTGAATACTTATGGAACTCTAAAAATTCTGAAAAATTACGAAAATCAGGGAAATTTATATGTGAATCATGTGCGAAAATATCAGATTAGTTAGATGACCAGAAAAAATTAGAAAATTCCTGGACTGAGCGCAAAAGTTTTTGTTTTTCAGCAAGATCAAATCAACAATTTTCATAGATCACCCCAAAGGTTTTACTTGGCTCAAACACTAATTAAAAAACAAAAATGCAATTAATACAGAACTAATAATGTTCAAAACACATCAAAATAGAAGCAAAAAGCATGAAGCAAAATAAAATTGGGTTGCCTCCCAACAAGCCCTATTGTTTAACTCCCCTAGCTAGGCAAAACACAATAGATCTAGGTATTGTCATCTTTGGTATGGAATCCAGAAGTAGCTCTCATGATAGATTCATAAAATAATTTTATTTTCTTTCTAGGAAAGGGTTCCATGCCTTTCCTTAATGGAAATTGGAATCTAATATTCCCTTCCTTCATATAAATAATTGCACCAATCATTCTAAGGAAAGGTCTACCAAGAATAATAGGACATGTAGGATTGCAATCTATATCAATAACAATGAAATCTATGGGCAATTAATTACTATTTGCACCAATAATAACATCATTAATCCTTCCCATAGGTTTCTTTATAGTGGAATCCGCAAGATGAAAATTTAAGGAACAATCATCAAATTCACGAAAACCTAACACATCACATGAAGTTTTTGGAATCGTGGAAATGCTAGCACCCAAATCACACAAAGCATGGCACTCATAATCTTTAATATTCATATTAATAGTAGGTTCCCACTCATCATATAGCTTTCAAGGTATAGAAACTTCCAACTCAAGTTTTTCTTCAAAAGCTTTCTTCTTAGCATTAACAATATGTTTAGTGAAAGCTTTGTTTTGATTATAAGCACGAGGAGAATTCAACATGGATTACAAGGAAATACTATCAAACAAATAGCATCTATCATGATTAAATTCCTTTAAATCCAAAAGAGTGGGTTCATTGCTATTTGAAGTTTTGACCTCTTCAATCCCACTTTTATTAGCAAGATCTATAAACTCCGAATCATTGGGACTCCTAATAACTAAAGTTGACTCATCTCCATTCCCATATTTATCATGATTAACATTGTAAAACAAAGATTCAATAGGAGTCACATCAATCACTTTAAGATCTTCATAAATATTATCACGAGAACACACTTTTTCAAGCCATTCACGCTTAGCACGTATTCTAGCGGTTCTTTCCTTACACTCATCAATAGAAATTCTCATGGATTTTAAAGACTCATTAATATCATGCTTGGGTGGAATAGATCTAATTTTTGAATAATCAATCTCAAGAGAAATTCTATCAACGTTAAAGCCAAATCATCAATCTTGAGTAATTTTCTTATATCATAGCATTGAAACCTTTTTGCGTACTAATGAATTCTTTAATATTATTATCAAGATCAGAGGGAACGTTATTATTATTTACATAATAATTTCTGTAGGAATTACCACAATTATTAGAGGAATTACTAGGAAACGTCCTAGCATTGAAATTACCTCTATAAGCGTTATTACCAAAATTGTTCCTACCAACAAAATCCACATCCATAGATTCATTATTATTTCCAATCAAATAAGACAAAGGAATATCATTAGTATCAATAGGAGCACACTTACTAGCAAAAAATGTCCTCAATTCATCCATCTTTTTGCTCAAAGTATTAATCTCTTCAATAGCATGCACTTTTTTACTAGTAGGAGATCTTTCGGTGTGCCATTGAGAGTAATTTGGCATAATATTATCTAGGAGTTTAGTAGCTTCTCCTAATGTGATTTCCATAAAAGTACCACCCGCGGCGGAATCTAAGAGATTACTAGAAGCAAAATTCAATCCAGCATAGAAAATTTGTATAATCATCCATAAACTCAAACCATGCGCGGGGCAATTCCTAATCATAAGTTTCATCCTTTCCCAAGATTGTGCAACGTGCTCATGATCAAGTTGTTAAAATTAATTATATCGTTCCTAAGGGAGATGATTTTAGCGGGTGGAAAGTACTTGGAAATAAAAGCATCTTTACACTTATTCCATGAATCAATACTATTTTTAGGCAAAGATGAAAACGAAGTTTTAGTACGATCTCTTAGTGAAAACGGGAATAGCTTCAATTTAACAATATCATTATCCACATCTTTCTTCTTTTCCATATGACACAACTCAATGAAAGTATTTAGATGGGATGCGGCGTCTTCATTAGCAAGGCCGGAAAATTGTTCTTTCATATCAAGATTGAGCAAAGTAGCATTAATTTCATAAGATTCCACACTAGTGGCGGGAGCAATCGGAGTACTAGTAAAATCATTATTATTAGTATTGGAAAAGTCACACAACTGGGTATTCTCTTGAGTCATCGTGACAAAGCAAGCAATAAAGCACACAAGCAAGCAAAAAGCAAACGAAAAGACGAACAAAAAAGGGCGAACAAAAAGGCAAATCTTTTTGGTATTTTCTGAAAATTGTTTTAGAAGTGGGGGAGGAAAACGAGAGGCAAATGGGAAATAATGTAAATGCAAAAGATGAGTTTGTGATGGGTACTTGGTAGGCTTGATGTAGATCTCCCCGACAATGGCGCCAGATATCCTTCTTGCTAGTTCTCGAGCATGCGTTGGTTTCTATGAAGAGGAACGGGTGATGCAGCAAAGTAGATAAGTATTTCCCTCAGTTGTTGAGAACCAAGCTATCAATCCAGTAGGAGATACAAGCAAGTCCCCAATAGGTGTACCTACACAAAGAAACAAACTATTGGACCCAACGCTACAAAGGGGTTGTCAAGCCCTTTAAGGTTACTTGCAAGGATGAGATCTGATAGAGATAGATTGCTTGAACGAAAAGTAAAAAAAGGTAAAACTAATGCAGCAAAGTATTTTTGGTTTTAGATCTGAAAGTATAATATGGAAAATGGACCCGGGGGTCATAGGTTTCACTAGAGGCTTCTCTCATGATAGCAAGTATTACGGTAGGTGAACAAATTACTGTCGAGCAATTGATAGAAAAGAGAATAATTATGAAGATATCCAAGGCAATGATTATGCATAGAGGCATCACGTCCGTGTCAAGTAGACCCAAACGATTCTGCATCTACTACTATTAATCCACACATCGACCGACTCCTGGCTACATCTAGAGTATTAAGTTCATGAAGAACAGAGTAACACATGAAGTAAGATGACATGATGATGAAAACCCCATCTTGTTATCCGTGATGGAAACAATGCAATATGTGTCCTGCTACCCCTACTTTGTCACCGGGTGAGGACACCGCAAGATTGAACCCAAAACTAAGCACTTCTCCCATTGCAAGAATTACCAATCTAGTTGGCCAAACCAAACCAATAACTCGAAGTGACTTGCAAAGATATGAAATCGTGCATATAAGAATTCAGAAAAGACTCAAATAATATTCATGGATAATCTGAACATAAACCCACAATTCATCAGATCTCGACAAACACACCGCAAAAGAGTATTACATCAGATAGATCTCCATGAAGATTATGAAGAACATGGTATTGAAGAGCAAAGAGAGAGAAGAAGCCATCTAGATACTAGCTATGGACCCGAAGGATTGTGGTGAACTACTCACGCATGATTGGAGGGGCAAAGGAGTTGATGTAGATGCCCTCTATGATCGAATCCCCCTCCGGTAGATTACCAGAAAAGGCTGCAAGATTGGATCTCTAGGGAACAGAGGCTTATGGCAGCGGAAAAGTGTTTTCGTGGCTCGTTCTGATAATAATGGAATATTTTGGAATTTATAGGCTTAAGATTAGGGTTAGGAGGGCTGTCATGGGCCCACAAGCCTGTAGGGTGCGTCCTACCCCCTTGGGTGCGCCCCTAGGGCTTGTGGCCCAACGGTGGCTCTCCTGCCTTGGTCTCCAAGCTTGGTGGTTTCCTTCCGGTCCAGAAAAATGATTCCGAAGGTTTTATTCCGTTTGGACCCCGTTTAATATTCCTTATCTGCAATTCTCAAAAACAAGGAAAAAATAGAAACTGGCACTAGGCTCTAGATTAATAGGTTAGTCCCAAAAATAATATAAAATAGCATATTAATGTGTATAAAACTTCCAAAACAGATAATATAATAGCATGGAACAATCAAAAATTATAGATACGTTGGAGACATATCTGCCGGCATGCCTCCGCCAACTCCATTACCTGCCTCGGCGTGGCTACAGTGCAGCTGGTCGTACTGGAGACCTCGGCTGGCTGGCGCAAGACGACGTCGCCCGGGCAACCCATGCCGTGGCAGGTGGGCACGAGCCTATCACGGTGACGGCTGGCGGGCCCCATCGGGCGATGGGACCGCGTAGCCGGTGGACCCTATGGACGTCGAGACGGCTCAAGAGGCAGCCCCCCTGGCCAGCCGGAGAGGCTGCCAGCCGCGTCCCCCCCACTCTGTACCTTAAGGATATTGTAAGCCAGGGGGTTGGCCTATAAAAGCCCCCGAGCCCCCCATGCAACGGGGACGAGGATTCACTCACACACATCTGCGGGACACCTCCCACACATTCACCCACATAGCGAAGGAAGGCGAGCCGGTTGCTCCCTCTTCCACCCCTAGACAACAGCTCAAGGAGCAGCCTTGTTACCATACCCATCTATTAACTAGACCAAGAAGGACTAGGGGTATTACCTCCCACGGAGGGCCCTGAACCTAGGTACATCACGTGTTGCCACTGCTTGTGCCTAATCCCGCACCCGGAGCCCATCGGCGTCCGCCGGCCGCAACCACCTTCGATAAGCCTACCCATGGCATCTATCGTGAGAAAACAACGACATGGATTGTATATTCCAATGATGGGATTCCTCAAATTGCCCTAGGTCTTCTTGATCAAGCAAGTTGGATGCACACCCACTTAGTTTCTTTTTGAGCTTTCATACACTTATAGCTCTAATGCATCCGTTGCATGGCAATCCCTACTCACTCACATTGATATCTATTAATGGGCATCTCCGTAGCCCGTTGATATGGCTAATTGATGTGAGACTATCTTCTCCTTTTTCTTCACAACCTCCACCATATTCTATTCCACCCATAGTGCTATATCCATGGCTCACGCTGATGTATTGCGTGAGAGATGAAAAAGTTTGAGAACATAAAAGGTGTGAAACAATTGTTTGACTTGTCATTGGAGTTGTGCATGATATAAATACTTTTTTTGGGGAAGATGGAGCATAGTTAGACTATATGATTTTGTAGGGCTAACTTTCTTTTGCCATTATATTTTGAAGAGACACAATTGCTTTGTTAGTATGCTTGAAATATTATTGTTTTTAAGTCAACATTAAGCTTTTGTTTTGAGTCTTATTGATCTGAACATTCATGCCACAATAAAGGATATTACATGGATATATATGTTAGGTAGCATTCCACATCAAAAGTTATGTTTTTATAATTTACCTACTCGAGGACGAGCAGGAATTAAGCTTGGGGATGTTGATACGTCTCCAACGTATCTATAATTTTTTATTGTTCCTTGCTATTATATTATCTGTTTTGGATGTTTTATATGCATTAATATGCTATTTTATATTATTTTTGGGACTAACCTATGAACCTAGAGCCTAGTGCAAGTTTCTGTTTTTTCCTTGTTTTTGAGTATTGTAGATAAGGAATATTAAATGGAGTCCAAACAGAATAAAATCTTTGCGATGATTTTTCTTGGACCAGAAGACATCTACCAGACTTGCACAGGAAGGCAGGAGACCTGCGAGGAGGTCACAAGCCACCCTGGCGCGGCTAGGGGCGCCCCTGGCTTATGCCCCCCCAGCAGGTCCTCCAACCCTAATCTTTGTGCTATAAACTCCCAAATAGTCCCCCAATACCAAAAAGAGAAGAATAATGCTTTTCCACCGTCGGAAGCCTCCGTTCTCGAGAGATCCAATCTTGGAGCCTTTCTCGGTAATTTGCCGAAGGGGGATTCGATCATGGAGGGCATCTACATCAACTCCATTGCCCCTGCGATGATGCGTGAGTACTCCACCACACACCTACAGGTCCATAGCTAGTAGCTAGATGGCTTCTTATCTCTCTTTGTGCTTCACTACCATGTTCTCCGTGACCTTCATGGGGATCTATCCGATGTAATACTCTTTTGCGGTGTGTTTGTCGAGATCTGATTAATTGTGGGTTTATGATCGGCTTATCTATTAATATTATTTGGTTCTTCTCTGAATTCTTATATGCATGATTTCATATCTTTGCAAGTCTCTTCGAGTTATTGGTTTGGTTTGGCCAACTAGATTGGTAATTCTTGCAATGGGAGAAGTGCTTAGTTTTGGGTTCAATCTTGCGTCCTCACCCAGCGACAAAGTAGGGGTAGCGAGGCATGTATTGTATTGTTGCCATCAAGGGTAAAAAGATGGGGTTTTCATCATATTGCTTGAGTTTATCCCTCTACAGCATGTCATCTTACTTAATGTGTTACTCTGTTCTTCATGAACTTAATACTCTAGATGTAGGCAGGAGTCGGTCAATGTGTGGACTAATAGTAGTAGATACAGAAAATTTCAGTCTACTTGACAAGGACGTGATGCCTATATGCATAATCATTGCCTTAGATATCATCGTAACTATGCACTTTTCTATCAATTGCTCGACATTAATTTGTTCACCCACCGTGTTATTTTCCTTCAAGAGAGAAGTCTCTAGTGAAACCTATGGCCCCTGGGTTTATTTTCCATATTATATTTTCAGATCTATGTACCCAAAATACCAAAAATAGCTTGCTGCAATTTTATTTACCTTTTTTACTTTCCGCAATCTTTCCCATCTATCTCTATCAGATCTAACCCTTGCAAGTAACCATGAAGGGATTGACAACCCCTTTATAGCGTTGGGTGCAGGTGTTTGATTGTTTCTCTAGGTGCATCTATTGGTGACTTGATTGTTCCTCCTAGTGGATTGATACCTTGGTTCTCAACAACCGAGGGGAAATACGGATCTAGTTTGCTGCATCACCCTTTCCTCTTCAAGGGAAAACCAACGCAAGCTCAAGATGTAGCAGCCGGCAAACGCAGCAGGCGTCTTCCCTGCTTTGCTTTCGATCCCAGACTAGGCGGGGCCGCGACGGTCGCCCCCATCGCCACGATGACCAACCGACCATCACCAATCCGCAAAACGATCATCAGGAGGATGGCCTCCTCCAGGCTGTCTCGCATGCCCCACCTCTGCGTCGAGATCAGGCCGCCTCGACCAGGGCCACTGTTTGCCCCGAGCTCACCGCCCGGCTGGGACGTCGTGTTCTCCAAGACGAGAACGATGCTTGGCGCCGCCTCGACTGGCGGGGGGAATCCCTCCTAGATGAGGAGTGCCCAATCGGGCCAGCTTGCTTTGGCCCCTGCATCCGCAACGAGCCGTTCCCTTTCGTCTTCACGCCACCCTGTGACACTCGTAAGTACAACGTCTCCACCAAGCCAAAAGATTGGCTGATCGACTACACCACCTCCGTCGGCATCACCCGGGGCAACAAGCATGTGGTCGTGCACTACCTCCCCGTCATGCTGCTCGCCTTGGCCCGGACATGGCTAAACGGATTGCCGGCCGACAGCATCAACACCTTGACCAAATCGACGAAGCATTTGTGTGCAACTTCATCGGTACCTACAAGCCGCCCGACCTTCCCCTTGAGCTGGCCATGTGCGTCTAGGGCCAAGACGAGTCACTTCACGACTACCTCACACGCTGGACTGATCTACACAACTCTTGCGAAGGGTGCACGAGGTGCAAGCGATTCAGAACTTCTCAGAGGGATGTCGAGACTACACACTGCTCAAGCACAAGCTCATGTGCTCCGAGCCGGCCACCTTGGCCAACCTCATGATCAAAGCAGACAAGTACGCCACGACTGACTCCACCATGCGCATCAAGGTCAATGCCGCCAACAAGGCCGTGCTGGCTCATCTGGCCAACCATGCCTGGCTGTTGATAGCCGCTAGTAGTAGAACAACAAGCGAAAGGCCGAATAGCCGGACCCACACTAGAACAGCCGGCAGGTCACGATCGCGGAAGAAGAGCAGCAGGCCGGCTAGGCCGGTGCCTAGCGGCAACGGGCCGTCAAAGCCGCCTGGCAGCCAAATCTCACCTTTGAGTAGATGATCAACACACCGTGCAAGATGCACAACAGCGCGAAGCCAGCTACGCACATGCTTCGGCAGTGCAACTTCTCCTAGCGATTGGTATGGGGCGAGGGCCTTCCGACGCCTCCTCCCCCTGTCCGCAAGCTCCGGACCTGGGTTCGCCCCCAGCCCCGGCTCCGGCTCCGACCGACAGTCGCTGATGACCCACAAGTATAGGGTATAAATCGTAGTCCTTTTGATAAGTAAGACTGTCGAACCCAAAGAGGAGTAGAAGTAAATGACTAGCAGTTTTCAGCAAGGTAATATCTACAAGCACTGAAATTGTAGGTAACAGATAGTTTGATAGCAAGGTAATTTGTAACGAGCAAGTAACAGTAACGGTGAACAAGTTGAAGCAAGGTAGCCCAATCCTTTTGAGGAAAAGGACAGGCCAGAACAATCACTAGTAATAGGCAAAGTGTTCTTGATGGTACACGGTCATCTAGTCATTTTTAACATGTTGGTTTGATTCGTGTTCGCTACTTTGATAATTTGATATGTGGGTGGACCGGTGCTATGGTTCTGTTCTTACTTGAACTAACAACCTACTTATGATTAGCCCACTCGCAAGTATCTGAAACTACGATAAAAGTATTAAGACAAAGTCTAACCATAGCATTAAACATGTGGATCCAAATCAGCCCCTTACGAAGTAGCACATAAACTAGGGATTAAGCTTCTGTCACTCTAGCAACCCATCATCTAATAACTACTCCACAATGCATTCCCTTACTCCCATGAATGGTGAAGTGTCATGTAGTCGACGTTCACATGACACCACCAAGGGAATCACAACATACATATCATCAAAATATCGAACACATATCAAATTCACATGATTACTCGCAACATGACTTCTCTCATGACCTCAAGAACAAAGGTAACTACTCACAAATAATATTCATGCTCAAGAACAAAGGAGTATTGAATAGCATAACGGATCTGAAAATATAATGTTCCACCAAATAAACCATATAGTAATGAACTATGCAAGGTAATCGACACTACTAGTCACCATAGTTACCAATCTGATGTTCTAGTACAAAGATTGAACACAAGAGATGAACTAGGGTTTGAGAGGAGATGGTGTTGTTGAACATGTTGATGAAGATTGGCCTCCAAAATATGATAGGGGTGCTGGTGATGACGATAGATTTGGTTTCCCCCTTCGGGAGGGAAGTTCCCCCGATGAAATCGCTCTGTCGGAGCAGAAGTGCTCCTACCCAAGTTCCGGCTCGAGGCGGCGGAGCTTCATCCCGAATGTTCTCCTCTTATTTCTTCTAGGTTTTCTTGGAATTTATACCAAAAGATGGACACCGGAAGCGGGCCAGGCTGGGCGCGATACACCAGGGCGTGACCAAGGGGGCCTGGCGCGCCTTGGTGGGTTGAGCCCACCTAGGGGCCCTCCTATGGTAGTTTTTAGATCTAGTAATTCTTATTAAATACAAACATAATCTCCATAAATTTTCAGCTTGATTGGTATTGTGCAGAATAGGTATCTCTGACATGCTTTTCGTGGGTCCAGAATTGTAGTTGTCGGTATTCTCCCTCTTTGTGTACACCTGGCATATTATGAGAAAAATTGCAATAGAATCACTCCCCAAAGCATTATTATTCAACAAAACAAATTAAATAACGGTAGAAAATCATGATACAAAATAGATGTATCAGGCACCTCCTGGACTACTTCCCCGACCAGGATGGCGTGTACATCGTCTTCACCAGCGAGGATGACGACAAGCATGGCCAGAGCCAACGCCGACACGAGGTAAACACCACGGTGCCCTCGGTCCCCCAGTAGAGGCATCGGTCCGAGAACCAGTTACTTGGAGCTGAGAGGATCATCCGGGCATCATGCCAAATATAGACGGCTATGCCCTCATCCTCGACCCCACCTTCGCGTACGAGAAACTCACCTGCCGGTTCTCACAAGTGCTGATTGACGGTGGTAGCAACATCAACATCCTTTACCGTGACACCTTGTTCATGCTTGGGTTCAAGGAGAGCCACATGCAACCGACCCATATGGTCTTCCATGGCATCATGCCAGGAGAGTCCTGCTCCCCCGTCGGCAAATCCGTCTCAATGTCCTCTTCGGCACCAAGAGCCACTTCCGTCGCGAGCCGGTCTTGTTCAAGGTTGTGGATCTGATCAGCCCCTACCATGCGTTGTTGGGTCATCCCGCATTAGCCAAGTTCATGGCGGTTCCTCATGGCGGTTCACCGTCAATGGGGACTACAAGAAGTCCATCGAGTGCACGCAAGCTAGCAGCCGGCTGGCCGAGTCTCTGGTCATCGCCGAAGAGAGGCGCCAACTCGACCAGCTCCTGGCCCAAGCTAGGGTGTAGCCGCCCGTGCCAGCTCTGCCCCACCAATCGACAGAGGTGGCCTTCATGCCGACAAAGGATACAAAGAAAGTGTCGCTCAGCCCGGCCAAACCAAAGCAGTGCATCAACATTGGCGCCAATCTCAGCACCAAATAGGAAGGCAATCTCGTCGACTTCCTCCATGAGAATCGGGACATCTTCGAGTGGTCTCCCAAAGACATGTAGGTTATACCGAGGAAGTACGCCGAGCACAAACTCCACATGCGGCCGGATGCCAAGCCGGTAAAGCAACACCTCCGTCGTTTCTCTGAGGAGAAGCGACATGTCATATGCAAAGAAATCACCCGTCGGCCGTAGCACCAGTATCTTCCTCCCCCTCGGCATCGGCATACACGTCAGCACTGGAGTCAGTCCCTTCGCCCCCCGTCTCGTTGGCACTCCCCTCCGGGTTGATATGTATCCAATGTATCTTTAATTTATGAAGTATTCATGCCTTGTTTACAATAAATCTATATGATTTTGGTATGATTTTGTTAGAACTAACCCGGACTAACGTTGTTTTCAGCAGAACTACCGTGGTGTTGTTTTTGTGCAGAAATAAATGTTCTCAGAATCAGCTGAAAATTTACGGAGAATATTTTTGGAAAATATAAAGAATACTGGAGAAAAGAGTCATTGGAGAGGAAGGCCGAGGAGTCCACAAGCCTCAGGGGCACGACCACCCCCCTAGGGCGCGCCCTCCAGGCTTGTGGCCCCCTCGGGAGTCCACCGACCTCCCTCTCAGCTCTATAAATCCTCAAATATTCCAAAACCCCCAAGTCATAACCTAGATCAGTAGTTCCACCGCCGCACACGTCTAGAGCCACGGAAAACCAATCATGGTCCTCTTCGGCACCCTACTGGAGGGGGTCACCATCACCGGAGGCCATCTTCAACGTCCTGGAGGGGCCACCAACACCATCGAGGCAAAGGAACAGAGGGAGAACCTCCCCATACAAAGGGGGGAGGCCATGGAGGAGGAAGCACAAGGGGGAGACCCTCTCCCCCTCTCTCCCGGTGGTGCCGGAGTGCCATCAGGGGAACCATCACCGCGGTGATAGTCCGGAAGGCATCCCCTCTTTCGTCTTCAACACTATCGGTATATCTTACTTGGAGCTATATTTTTATTCGTCACATAATATGAGTTTTTCTTGGAGCGTCATTTTTTTCTCTGTTAGGTGTTATTTATAATCTTGTTTTTCAATAAAAAGTTCCAAGAATTGCCTTAGGATGCTTGCATTGCATGTTTTGTGTGTGGTGTGTAAAAAACAGAAACTTTTGCTGTAGTGTTTGAATTTTCATATTTTACTGGAACGTATAAAGTTTTTTAAATTTTTACACAGTATTTTCATATAAGTTACTTAGCATGTCCCAAATTTTCATAATTCTTAGAGTTCCATAGGTACACTGGTTTAATAAATTAGTACAGACTATTCTGTTTGGACAGATTGTTGTCATAGTTTTGCTATCTACTTATCCTATAGTTTCCATAGCCTATATTGGTAGGTATAAATTTTGGAACTGATAGTATACAGTACCTACGTTTTATAATTATTGTGCAACTTGTCTTGGCAGTACATGAAGTGTTGATTTGTTCTTATGTGTACTAACCTATCTCACGAGTTCTTTTTGAGTTTTGTGTGGATGAAGTTTTTGAGAATGGGTGAAACTGGGATATGAGAGGATGTAACAAGATACAAAAGCTCAATATTGGAGATACTCAAGGCACCCCATGAATATATTTCAAGAACTCTGAAGTATCTAAGCTTGCGGATGCTACGCATCCCACCTCTCTTCAGCAACAATTATCGGTTAGCCTATGTTGAGCCTAAATTTTTATTCGTTCACATGATGCATGCTATTCTTGGAGTGCCATTTTTATTTTGTTTGTTGTTTCAATAAAATCATTGGATCTGAAATTTTGAGTAAGAGAGAGTCCTCACATGGATATTTATCTAATTAACTATGCATTGATCTTCACTTATATCTTTTTGGAGTAGTTTGTCATTCACTCTCGTGCTTCACTTATATCCTATGAGTAAATGGTTGAATGAATTGAATATCATAAATCTGAAATTAAAATTTCTTCATATACTTATCCCATGCAGAGTAATGACTTCACAAATAATAAGTATAGGTGGTGAAATTTATTGAAAGTTAGCAAACACCGCATTGGTCACTTGAACAATTCATGAAAGAATATTGAAGGAAGAGAGATTTCACATATGAATATACTATCATGGACATCTTATATGATTGTGAATACCCATTAATTATTTTCAAACTTGAGCAAATTAGTTGAAGTTGGACAAGGAAGACAACGTAATGAGTTATGCTTTGGTATATTTGTATAGAAGTTATATTGTTTTGTATCCTCCAACATATGGTGCTTGCTTCCACCTCATACTAGCCAAAACTTCCGCACCAAGTAGAAATACTACTTGTGCATCCAAACACCCTTAAACCAGTTTTGCCATGAGAGTCCACTATACCTATCTATGGATTGAATAAGATCCTTCAAGTAAGTTGCCATCGGTGCAAAAAGCAATAAAAATTGCTCCTAAATATGTAAGATATTTTAGTGTAAGGGAAAATAAGCGTTGTATGAATTTGTGATGACAAAGAAATAAAAGCAACGGACTGCATAATAAAGGTTGCTATCACAAAGGGCAATACAATGTGACGTTCCTTTGCATTAAGAGTTTGCACATCTAAAAACAAAAAGCACATGGCAACCTCTGCTTCCCTCTGCGAAGGGTCTATCTTTTATTTTCTAGTACTTACCTTTATACAAGAGTCATGTTGATCTTCACCACTTCCTATATTTCGACTTTTTCTCTTGGCAAGCATCATGTGGTGGGAAAGGTCCAAGCATATATGGCTATTCAAATATATTTGATCATGAATTATTATTGTTGACAATTATCTATATGATAAACAAGTTGGGAGGCGAAACTCTAAGCCCCTATCTTTCTCTATGTTGGATGGATGCCATTTGCTCTAAGAATATGCTTTGAGAGTTAGCAATCATGGAATACTATATGATAGTTGAGTATGTGGAATTTGCTAAATCAAAGCTCTTACATAGACCCTTCCTGAAAATAGGATGAATTGCAATTGTTTGGTGACTAAAAGCATAGTTTCTTAGTTTTCAAGAAACTTTATGGTCTATATTTTAACATGTGAATAGCTTGTTACTTCATCATGAGAAGTTTTAAGAGATGAGCTACTGTTTATGATATATAATGACGCTAGAAAAGGTGTTTGGAATTATCATTGATCAAACTTGTGCACTTGCTAGCATTCACACTTCATAAATTATTTCTTTTATCATTTACCTACTCGAGGACGAGCAGGAATTAGGCTTGGGGATGCTGATACGTCTCCAACATATCTATAATTTATGAAGTATTCATGCCATGTTTACAATAATTCTATATGATTTTGGTATCATTTACTGACACTGTTTTCAGCAGAACTACCGTGGTGTTGTTTTTGTGCAGAAATAAAAGTTCTCGGAATGAGCTGAAAATTTACGGAGAATATTTTTGGAAAATATAAAAAATACTAGAGTGAAGAGTCACTAGAGAGGAAGGCCGAGCAGACCACAAGCCTCAGGGGCGCGGCCACCCCAAGGCATAACCTAGATCAGGAGTTCCGCCGCCGCACACCTCCAAAGCCACGAAAAAAAATCTTGGCCCTCTCCGGCACCCTGCCGGAGGGGGTCACCATCACCGGAGGGGCCATCAACGCCATGGAGGCGAAGGACCAGAGGGAGAACCTCCCCGTACAAATGGGGGAGGCCATGGAGGAGGAAGCACAAGGGGGATACCCTCTCCCCCTCTGTCCCGGTGGTGCCGGAGTGCCATCAGGGGAACCATCGCCGCGGTGATCGTCTTCATCAACATCACCTTCTTCATCACCATCCTCATCTCCTTTTAGAGGTCCACTCTCCCGCACCCTGCTGTAATCACCTACTTGAACATGGTGCTTTATGCTACATATTATGATCCAATGATGTGTTTCCATCCTATGATGTTTTGAGTAGATTACTTTTGTCCTTTGGGTTGATTGATGATCTAGATTGGTTTGAGTTGTATATTTATTTTGGTGCTGTCCTATGGTGCCTTCTATGCCGCGCACACGTGAAGGATTCCTGATGTAGGGTGTTGCAATATGTTCATGATTCGCTTATAGTGGGTTGCTTGAGTGACAAAAGCATAAACCCAAGTAAGGGAGTTGTTCCGTATGGGATAAAGGGGACTTGATGCTTTAATGCTATGGTTGGGTTTTACCTTAATGATCTTTAGTAGTTGCGTATGATCCAAGTAGAGAAAGTACGTTAGCTTATGCCTCTCCCTCATATAAAATTGCAATAATGATTTCCGATCTTGTTAACAATTGCCTAGGATAATTCCGCACATCGACCCATCATTATTCCACACTTGCTATTTGTAATATATTGTAATATTATGATAACAACACCTATATTTATATTTTACTTCTCCGATATCATGCAAAGCTATCCTCTTCATACCCACAATGTAGTTTTATTTCTCCTTTCTAGATGGAAGCAAATGTTCGGTGTACGTAGAGTCGTATCGGTGGCAGATAGGACTTGAGATAATATTGATCGTACATTTACCTCCGTGTGGGTTCGACACTCCATACTTATCACTTCCACCTTTGGAAATTGCTATGATGATTCCTTGCACTTGGGGATTATCACGGGTTGTCGAGGGCCAATGCATAGTCGTCCTCTAGGAGCCGCGTGCCATCAGCGACCCGCTCCGGGACATACGTGTCCCACAAAGCGAACGATGCAAGATCGCTCGCCCGCGCAGCCAGGGGCTCGGCGACCACCAACAACTCCAGCTTCGTAGCGGCATGTCGGGTGGCTAGCAGCCCCAAATCCATGCCTGAATACCAGGACATCACGATGTTGAGAGCCATCTTCGTGCCCGCTCACGCCGCAGAGGCTCTCCAGGCATTGACCCGCACCAACCCAGACTCTAGCCACCGCGACAGCCAACTCACGGAGCGGAGTTGCACTATGTCCAACCAGAGGGTGCAAACCACACCCTAGCCAGTGGCATGGAGCAGGTGCATGATATGCACCATCGTCTTCAGGTGGGCCTCGGCAGCGACACCAACCTCCTTCATAGTCCTGCGATCAAGTGGTCCAATATGGACCCCTTCGGAACGCTGCTCCTCCCAATGGGCCTCCGCAGCTGCCTCCGCCACCTCCCGCGTCTTAGGGAATACCTTTGGGGGGCAAAGGCGCACAAATAAAAACAAAAATCTAAATCCAAGGCAAAGCAAGAGTAAGAAAACAGGAGGACTCATGGGCGATGAGCTGGTCGATATGGTGCGCGTCCTGCGGCATACCCTGCTCCTTCATCGACCAGGCACGGGCTCGCCGGTCATAGTCCTCTCTCGCCAGGCATGCCTCCTCAAGAGTCATATCCAATAGTGCATATTTATCCGCCAACGCCTGGCAATGAACCTCCGCCAGCCGATCCAACTCCCCTTGGTGGGCCTCCTCCAGCTACCTCCTAGCCTTCAACTAGTGGTCCGCGTACTCACACAGCCGGCTGCACTCGACGAACAGGTGGTCGTGCTGCTCACCATCTTCGGCTAGACAGCCCCAGAGGGCATCCGACTCAAGGACAAAGGTTGCACGATGCAAATGTGTTACTAACAACTCCCCCGGGCAAAACAAAAGAATAAAGTCCAAGCAATTACATACATTGTGCACGCTCCAGGTCC
Source organism: Hordeum marinum (assembly GCA_022496015.1). NCBI lineage: Eukaryota > Viridiplantae > Streptophyta > Magnoliopsida > Poales > Poaceae > Hordeum > Hordeum marinum. The sequence continues at coordinate 205,763,143 of CM039678.1, read as the reverse complement.
GCCTCCTTGGCGGCCAGCCAGCTCAAGGTCTCCCGGTACAAGGCTAGCATCTTTTTGAAGGCCGGCACCTGGTGGTATTGAAGGGCCTGCAGATGATAAATATGAAGGACGCTAGATAAAGACTCGACCCAGCTACTTCACAACCGGCCTAAGCCTCGGGGACTACGCCCAATGGGTGCGCTAGCGTTCCCCCCACTTGAAAGCACCCAGAAGAAAAAATAGGGGTGGAAGCATGTATCGCCACGGACTGCTCGAGGTGGACCAACCGATCATGGGCCTCCCGGGCGGCTTGGTTTGCCTTTGCCTAGCAACCAGCGAACTCGGCACAGACCGCGTTCACTTCAGCCACAAGGGGGCTTGGGGTGCTCCCGCTAGTGGCCTCGCCGGCCATCGCCCAGGTCGCCTACGGCTGGGTTCGGGAGCCAGTGATGATGCCGCTCGTAGCCGGTTGCCCCGGCACCACTATGAGAGGCCCAATCCCGGTATGAGGCGCGCCTCCTAGAACCACGACATCGGATCCTATGAGGCCGGGCACAGAGCCGGTACAGGGGGATCCCTCTGTCACAAGATCCCTAACCTCCGGGGCACCACCATATCCCGCACCATCTACACTGGCTCCTCCGTAGTCGGGTCCCTCCGTGCCGGCAACCATTGATACTAGGGGCACTTCCGTGTCCACTGCAGGCTCGCTGGCGGTAATCTCTGAATCAGCAGTCGCGTGCGCATCCTCCGCGGCCCGAGCATCGGCTTCAACCCGCCATGGTGGGTCATGCACCTCCTTCGAGCGCCTCTTCCGGTGCGATGGCGAGCCGTTCCCCCATGACGACCAGCCGACCGTGCCCGCTTCAACGCGAGCCATCGTGAGCTCATGCTCTCTCGCAGAGTCCTCCCACCAGTGGCACTCCGCTGTCGTCAACTCTGGCTCTGCGGTTTCCAGGTCTTGCCAGGCAGCGTGCTTCCTCTTCTCTTTGGTCGCCACCTGTCAGGCCGCCGGTCCCTCCTCAGTGCCCACGTTCTCCTCCGACGGCTCAGTGCATCCACCATCAGTCCCCTCCATCGCGGTTGCCCTCCCTAGGGTGCCCGAGGTCCTGTGAAGCACAAGAGGCTGGTTGAGACGAAATAGGAAGAAAATGGGATGACCCAAACAAATCAAGACAAGAAAACAAACAAAGCGACTTACCGAACGCTCGTAGGAACCGCCCGTTTGGGGGCTGGACCTGAGGGGGCAACACGCGCCTTCTTTCGCCTCCCCCACGGCTGCCGCATGGCTGTGCCCTAGCCACGCGCTTCGTGTCCGTCTAGGAGCTGACCGTCTGCTTCCCCCGTGCACGATCAGCCACGTCCGTCTCGCAGGGTGCGGCGACGTGGCTGGTTTGTGAAAGCCGCCTCCTCGGCACAGAGGCGTCATCCTCTGGGCCCTCCAGATCCTCTTCATCACGCACCTCTCCGAGTTCAACATCGTCATCGTCTGTCCAGTCGTGCAAGGGACAGTAGGAAGGAAAATCACCGACTGAGTCGGACCCACCGGCTCCGGATTTGCCGACTCGGGCTGCCTCGTCCGCCGGCTCCATGTCATCAACATCTTCCACTTCTATGGCGTCCAATTCCTCCTTGTTAGCTGCTAGCTCGCCATCCGCCTGCAGGAGCGAGAACGGCTGCAGCCAGGCCAGGTCACCAGTCATTTGGTGCAAATACAACTAGAAAGCATAAGAAGCAGCATGCCACATACCTGAGGAGCCAGATTCGTTCGGCTGTAAGGGGCCTTGCCCCATTGCCACTCGTCCTACGGAAGCTTGGCGGTGGTGATCAAGTTCACGCGCTTTGCAATGGTGACCGGCTTCAACTCCTTTGTGGAGAGCCAGCATGGATTGTGTCGTCCTCTCAGATCACTGATGCAGTGCGGGTGGCACTGAAGCGGCAGCATCCGGCGGGCAACCATGGTGGTGATGAGGTCGATGGCCTTGAGCCCCTCCACGTCAGTCAGTTGAGTGAGCCGGGAGAAAATCTGGTTCATCATCTCGCTGGACTGCGGCGGGTCTGTCCCTCGATTCAGTTGGGCGCGAGGCGACTGGTTGACAAAGGGTGGCAGGTTGACGAAGTACCGGCCCGAGTTCGCGTTCTTCACATAGAAGAACGAGCAGTTCTAGTTCTTCACCGACTCTTCCAGTGGGAGCTTGGGGAAGCAGGCTCCAAGACGGTCGTAGATGAGGGCCTGCTGGCAGGCGGTCATCTCTTTCACCCCCGTCACCTTGTCCTCGATCGTCTGCTTCTTGAGGTAGAAGGGCCAGTACCAGAGATCAATTCGCGGCTTGACCCCAAAATACCCTTTGCACAGCGGGATGAAGGAAGCAAGCTACAGGATGGAGTTGGCTCCAAGATGGTGCAGCTACATCCCTAAGTGGGTTAGGAACCGCTAGAAGAAGACGCTCGTCGGCAGTCCCAGCCCGAGGGTGAAGTGCACGCTGAAGACTACCACCTCGCCTTCCCTTGGCGTCAAGACGCATTCTGCTCTAGTGACGCTGATTCAACTATGGAACTTTATTCTTGTAGGTGTTGTTCGGCCTCCAAGTGCAGAGTTTTGTAGGACAGTAGCAATTTTCCCTGAAGTGGATGAACTAAGGTTTATCAATCTGTGGGAGGTGTAGGATGAAGATGGTCCCTCTCAAACAACCCTGCAATCAAATACAAGAAATCTCTTGTGTCCTCAACACACCCAATATGATGGAAAAATCGTATAGGTGTGCTAGTTCAACGAAGAGATGGTGATACAAGTGCAATATGGATGATACAAATAGATTTTTGTAATGTAAAAAATATAAAAACAGCAAGGTAACAAGTGGTAAACAACGAGCAAAACGGTATTAATGCTTGTAAACAAGCCCCAGGGTTCATACATTCACTAGTGCAATCTCCCAAGAATGCTAACATAGTTGAATCAGATGATCATCCCTCAACGTGCAACAAAGAATCACTCCAAAGTTCCTATCTAGTGGAGAACATAAGATGAAATTGGTGTAGGTAGTAGAACCACCTCAAAGTTATTCTTTCCGATCAATCTTTTGAGCTATTCCTATAAGTGTCACAAACAACCCTAGAGTTTGCACTAAAATAACACCAATGATACATATCAATCAACCCTAATGTCACCTAGATACTTGATACGTCTCCAACGTATCTATAATTTATGAAGTATTCATGCCATGTTTACAATAATTATATATGATTTTGGTATGATTTTATTAGAACTAACCCGGACTGACGATGTTTTCAGTAGAACTACCATGGTGTCGTTTTTTTGTCGAGAAATAAAAGTTCTCGGAATGGGTTGAAAATTTACAGAGAATACTTTTTGAAAATATAAAAAATACATTGTCTCTTTGACTAATACTTTTATCTAGTGTATTTCAGATAATAGTCCATGGAGAGTTGGGTTGGCAAAAAGGAGTGTGGAGAGTATCCCCATGAAGAAGGAAAACAAATAGGTTGGCCAAGCTTCAATCAAGAGGACTCTACATTTTATAGTTGTGAGAAATCACTTTGAGTCCATAGGAAAGCCAATACTATTAAAAGGGGGTAAGGTTTTGTTGGTGAACAAAATGCTCATACGTGCACAAGTGATAGTCACAAAAAACACCGACAAACTCTCCCAGCAAAGTATGTCCAAAGCCAAATACTCAAAATCAATGCAACCAACATTCTAGACTCGGTGCCACCGATTCCAAAACCTAGACAGACTCAGCCAAACCCTAGTTTTTCGGTGCAACCGATACTGCATTCGGTGCCACCGAGTTGGGCTGCCAACTTTCTGTTACGCAAGTTCACAGTTTCGGTCCCTCCGTTGGTCACCTTATCGGTGCAACCGAGATTCATATATCGGTCTCACCGAGAGTCAAAAGTTGCCACCTTTTGGTCACTCTGGGTACCATTGATCTTAACACATCGGTGTCACCGAGTTGGTCATTTTGTGTGTAACGGTTGAATTTGTGGAGATGCCTATATATACCCCTTCACCACCACCTACTCGAAAGAGAAGCACTCAGAACTATTTCATACTTGCCCCATCCAATTTTCCGAAAGAGAACCACCTACCCTTGTGTTGAGGTCAAGATATTCGACTCCTACCATATGGATCTTGATTTCTAGCCTCCCTAAGTTGCTTTCCACGAATCCCATCTCTTCTACCAAGCCAAATGTGTGAGAGAGTGATTGTGTGTTGAGGAGTCTATCATCTTGAAGAACAAGAGCAAGGAGTTCATCGCATTACCAAGCCTATTACCTTTTGGAGGGTGGTGCTTCCTAGATTGGTTAGGTGTCGCTTGGGAGCCTCCTACTTAGTGCTGTGGAGTTGAACCAAGAATTTTCCTGCGGGCAAGGAGATCGCCTCCTTCTTGAAGATCTACCCATAGTGAGGCTAGTCCTTCGTGGATGGAAGCCGTTATGGAATAGTCAAGGTTGCTACTTCATGGACCCTTATGGGTGGAGCCCTCTGTGGACTCTCGCAACCGTTACCCTTCGTGGGTTGAAGACTCGATAAACTTGGACGTACGATAGCACCACCTATCGGAACCACGGGAAAAATCCTTGCATCTCCAATTGCGTTTGATTTCCATATCTCAACTCTTTACTTCTTATGCAATGTCTTTACTTTCCGCTGCCATATTTGTTGACATGCATGTGTAGGGTATATAGACTTGCTAGTCTTGCTAAAACTGTTCAAATCTACCAACCTATTAACTGGGGAAAAGGTTAGGTTTTAATTTCCTGCTAGTAGTCTATTCACCCCCTCTAGACACTCTTCTAGTGATCCCTCAATTGGTATCAGAGCTTTGGTCTCCATTGTTTCGGTTTAATTACCGATGAGGAAGATGGGTGTGTCTAGTATAGGGAGTTTGAGTTGTAGAGTGCCTATTCTTGATGGAGAGTCTTATAGTCAATGGAAAACTTTGGTGCTTGAGTTGTTTAATGAATTTCAATTGATCAAATCTGTTATGCACCCCTATGAGCCTCCTATTGATCCCTTGCATCCCACACACGAAGAGGAAATTGATATGCCATGCAATCTTAGAACTGTTAATCGTATTGTTAGATATTTGCCTAGCAATGTTCTCAACCAAATGAAGAATTTTGCGTGTGCTTATACTTTGTGGAATGATTTGGACAAATGATATCCAAATTATTCTTTGAATAATATTGATGAAATTCTTCATAAAACTATTGCCTTTCACAAAATGATGCCTAGTGATCCTAAGTTTGATGATTGCCTATTTGACCTTAGAGACCTCATGCGTGCTAAAGGAGATGTCACAACTATCAAAAATATCATTATGGAGGCCCATCACATTCGTAAACTTGAACATTGTCATGATCACCATCCTAATGAATCTCTTGTTCTTCATGACGAGGATTTCCCACTTGATGCTGACAATGGGGAACATGGTTACTATAATGAAGATGAGTTGTTCGACATCGAGTATGAGAAGATCATGAAGAATCTAAGTCTCATGGCAAACTTCAAGGATTACCTGTCCGGAGGAAAAGAGTGGATTCTCGATAGCAGATGTACCGATCATATGACCGGAGATAGAGAAATGTTTGAAGAGATCACACCAAACCATGGACCGCGAAGGTACGTAATGTTTGGAGACAACTCCAAGGGTAAGGAACTTGGTCTTGGTAAGGTGGCCATATCCCATGATAGCTCTATTCAAAATGTTATGGTCGCTGAATCTCTTGGCTACAATCTTCTTTCCGTATCTAGAGTTGCCGATTTCGGTTTCAATGTGTTATTCAAGAAAGTAGATTGCCAAGTGTTTCGTCAAGATAATCATAAAATGGTCTTTACCGTTATCGTAGAGGTGATCAATACATTGTTGATTTCACTAAGAGATCCAAGCCTCGCACTTGTTTAATTGTTAAATCTTCTAAAGCTTGGCTTTGGCATAGAAAATTAGGACATGTTGGCATGCGTAATTTGGACAAACTTATCAAAGGTAATCATATACTTGATGTTAAAGATGTTATCTTTGACAAAGATTGACTTTGTAGTGTTTGTCAAGCTAGAAAGCAATTAGGTGGAAGTCTGTTGGGAGACATAGTAGTAAATCAATAAAATTCCTATGTGTCGCCAGGATCTATCTATGGAGAAACCAGCAACGAGAGGGAAGATATTGCATCTTCATACCTTTGAAGATTGCTAAGCGGGAGCATTAAAAGAACGCGGTTGGTGGAGTCGTACTCACAGCGATTCAGATCACGATGGATTCCGATCTAAGCGCCGAACAACGGTGCCTCCGCGTTCAACACACGTGCAGCACGATGACGTCTCCTATGCCTTGATCCAGCAAGGAGGAAGGAGAGGTTGAGGGAGAGCTCCGGCAGCATGACGGCATGGTGACGGTTGAGCTACGTGAACTCCGGCAGGGCTTCGCCAAGCGCTACGGAGAACGAGGAAGAGGAAGGGTAGGGCTGCGCCGAGAGACAGAGAGAAGTCGTGTCTCAAATCATCCCAAACCCTTGCATATATATAGGAGGAGGGAGAGGGAGGGCTGCCTTGGCCCCTCCTCCAAGGAGGAGAGCTTCGGCCGAAGGTGGGGAAGAGTCCACCTCCCACAAGGGAGGTGGATCTCCTCCTTTTAAATCCTTTTGCCCTTTATCTCTTGATCCCAGCCGCATGGGCCTTTCTACAAGTTTTTGGCCAGACCAAAAAGGGGTGGCACACCTCCTATAAGGTCCCACAAAGTCCTATGGTCATCACACCCCTCCCAGGGGTCCTCCGGCACCCTCCCGGCACTCCCGGTACACTACCGATGAGCCCGAAAACTTTCCGGTGACCAAAATTGGACTTCCTATATATCAATATTTACCTCCTTACCATTCCTGAGCTCCTCGTGACGTCCAAGATCTCATCCGGGACTCCGAACAATCTTAGGTAATCACGCATACCATTTCCCTATAACCCTAGCGTCATCGAACCTTAAGTGTGTAGACCCTACAGGTTCGGGAGACACGTAGACATGACCGAGACACCTCTCCGGTCAATAACCATCAGCGGGATCTGGATACCTATGTTATCTCTCGCATGCTCCATGATGATCTCATCGGATGAACCACGATGTTGGGGATTCAATCAATCCCGTATACAATTCCCTTTGTCTACCGGTATGATACTTGCCCGAGATTCGATCGTCGGTATCTCTATACCTTGTTCAATCTCGTTACCGGCAAGTCTCTTTACTCGTTCTGTAATACATCATCTCGTGGCTAACTCCTTAGTCACATTGACCTCATTATGATGATGTCTTACTAAGTGGGACCAAAGATACCTCTCCGTCACACGGAGTGACAAATCCCAGTCTCGATTCGTGCCAACCCAACAGACACTTTCGGAGATACCCGTAGTGCACCTTTATAGCCACCCAGTTACTTGTGACGTATGGCACACCCAAATCATTCCTATGGTATCTAGGAGTTGCACAATCTCATGGTCTAAGGAAACGATACTTGACATTGAAAAGCTTTAGCACACGAACTACATTATCTTGTGTTATGCTTAGGATTGGGTATTGTCCATCACATCATTCTCCTAATGATGTGATCCCGTTATCAATGACATCCAATGTCCATGGTCATGAAACCATGACCATCTATTGATCAACGAGCTAGCCAACTAGAGGCTCACTAGGGACATGTTGTGGTCTATGTATTCACACATGTATTACGGTTTCCGGTTAACACAATTATAGCATGAACAATAGACAATTATAATGAACTAGGAAATACAATAATAACCATTTTAATATTGCCTCTAGGGAATATTTCCAACAGTCTCCCACTTGCACTAGAGTCAATAATCTAGTTACATTGTGATGAATCGTACACCCATAGCAATCTGGTGTTGATCATGTTTTGCTCGTGAGAGATGTTTAGTCAACAGATCTACGACATTCAGATCCATATGAACTTTACAAATATCTATATCTCCCTCCTGTATGTAATCATGGATGGAGTTGAAGCGGCGCTTGATGTGTCTTGTCTTCTTGTGAAACCTGGGCTCCTTCGCAAGGGCAATAGCTCAAGTGTTGTCACAAAATAGAGTCATCGGGCCCGACGCACTTGGAATTACTCCTAGGTCAGTGATGAACTCCTTCATCCATACTCCTTCCTTTGATGCTTCCGAAACAGCTATGTACTCCGCTTCACATGTAGATGCCGCCACGACGCTTTGCTTGCTGCTGCACCAGCTGACTGCCCCTCCGTTCAAAACATACACGTATCCGGTTTGCGACTTGGAGTCATCCGGATCTGTGTCGAAGCTAGCATCGACATAACCCTTTTCGACGAGCTCTTCGGCACCTCCATATATGAGAAACATGTCCTTTGTCCTTTTTAGGTAATTCAGCATATTCTTGACCGCTGTCCAGTGTTCCGCTCCGGGATCACTTTGGTACCTCCCTACCAAACTTATGGCAAGGTTCACATCAGGTCTGGTACATAGCATGGCATACATAATAGAGCCTATGGCTGAAGCATAGGGGATGACACTCATCTATTCTCTATCCTTTGCCATGGTCGGGCATTGAGTCGTACTCAATCTCACACCCTGTAACACAGGCAAGAACCCCTTCTTGGATGGATCAATATTGAACTTCTTCAATATCTTTTCAAGGTATGTGCTTTGTGAACGACCTATGAGGCGTCTCGATCTATCTCTATAGATCTTAATACCTAATATGTAAGCAGCTTCTCCAAGGTCCTTCATTGAAAAACACTTATTCAAGTAGGCCTTTATACTTTCCAAGAGTTCTATATCATTTCCCATTATCAGTATGTCGTCCACATATAATATGAGAAATACTACAGAGCTCCCACTCACTTTCTTGTAAATACAGGGTTCTCCATAAACCTGTACAAACCCAAACGCTTTAACCACTTCATTAAAGTGAATGTTCCAACTCCGAGATGCTTGCACCAGCCCATAGATGGAGCGCTGGAGCTTGCATACCTTGTTAGCATCTCTAGGATCGACAAAACCTTTCGGGTGCATCATATACAGTTCTTCCTTAAGGAAACCCTTAAGGAATGTCGTTTTGACATCCATTTGCCAGACCTCATAATCATAAAATGCGGCAATTGCTAACATGATTCGGACAGACTTCAGCATCGCTACGGGTGAGAAAGTATCATCGTAGTCAACTCCTTGAACTTGTCGATAACCCTTAGCAACAAGCCGAGCCTTATAGACGGTCACATTACCATCCGCGTCAGTCTTCTTCTTAAAGATCCATTTATTTTCAATGGCTCGCTTATCATCAGGCAAGTCCACCAGAGTCCATACTTTGTTCTCATACATGGATCCTATCTCGGATTTCATGGCCTCAAGCCATCTGTTGGAATCCGGGCCCGCCATTGCTTCTTCATAGTTCGAAGGTTCACCGTTGTCTAACAACATGATCTCTAGGATAGGGTTGCCATACCACTCTGGTGCGGAACGTGTCCTAGTCGACCTTCGACATTCAGTAGTTACTTGATCTGAAGTTTGATCATCATCATCATTAACTTCCTCTCCAGCCGGTGCAGGCTCCACAGAAACAACTGCCTGTGCTGCGCTACTCTCCGGTTCGAGTGGAGGTATAATTACCTCATCAAGTTCTATTTTCCTCCCACTTACTTCTTTCCAGAGAAACTCTTTCTCGAGAAAGGATCCATTCTTGGCAACAAAGACTTTGCCCTCGGATCGTAGGTAGAAGGTATACCCAATAGTCTCTTTGGGATATCCTATGAAGACACACTTTTCCGCTTTGGGCTCGAGCTTCTTAGGTTGAAGTTTCTTCACATAAGCATCGCATACCCAAACTTTTAGAAACGACAGCTTAGGTTTCTTTCCAAACCATAATTCATACGGTGTCGTCTCAACGGATTTTGACGGTGCCCTATTTAAAGTGAATGCGGCAGTCTCTAATGCATATCCCCAAAATGATAGCGGTAAGTCGGTAAGAGACATCACAGATTGTAGCATATCTAATAGAGTGCGATTACGACGTTCTGACACACCATTTCGCTGAGGTGTGCCAGGCGGCGTGAGTTGTGAAATAATTCCACATTTCCTTAGGTGCGTGCCAAACTCATGACTTAAATATACTCCGCCACGATCAGATCGTAGGCACTTTATTTTCCTGTCACGTTGATTCTCTACCTCACTCTGAAATTCCTTGAACCTTTCAAAAGTTTCAGACATATGTTTCATTAAGTAGACATACCCATATCTACTTAAGTCATCAGTGAGGGTGAGAACATAACGGTAGCCACCACGAGCCTCGACACTCATTGGACCGCAGACATCGGTATGTATTATTTCCAACAAGTCAGTTGCTCGCTCCATTGTTCCGAAGAACGGAGTTTTGGTCATCTTGCCCATGAGGCATGGTTCGCACGTGTCAACCGATTCGAAATCAAGAGACTCCAAAAGTCCATCACTATGGAGCTTCTTCATGCGTTTGACACCAATATGACCAAGGCGGCAGTGCCACATTTAGGTGGGACTATCGTTATCAACCTTACATTTTTTGGTACTCACACTATGGACATGTGTAACATCACGTTCGAGATTCATCAAAAATAAACCATTGACCAGCGGGGCATGACCATAAAACATTTCTCTCATATAAATAGAACAACCATTATTCTCAGATTTAAATGAGTAGCCGTCTCGCATCAAGTGAGACCAGAAACAATGTTCATGCTCAAAGCTGGTACTAAATAACAATTATTAAGGTTTAACACTAATCCCGAAGGTAGATGTAGAGGTAGTGTGCCGACGGCGATCACATCGACCTTGGAACCATTCCCGACGTGCATCGTCACCTCGTCCTTTGCCAGCCTCCGCTTATTCCGCAGCTCCTGCTTGGAGTTAAAAATGTGAGCAACTGCACCGGTATCAAATACCCAGGAGCTACTATGAGCGCTGGTTAGGTACACATCAATAACAAGTATATCACATATACCTTTAACGTTGTCGTCCTTCTTATCCGCTAAGTACTTGGGGCAGTTCCGCTTCCAGTGACCGGTACCCTTGCTGTAAAAACACTCAGTCTCAGGCTTGGGTCCATTCTTGTTCTTCTTATTCCCGGCAACTTGCTTACCGGGCGCGGTAACAGCTTTGTCGTCCTTCTTGAAGTTCTTCTTACCCTTGCCTTTCTTGAAACTAGTGGTCTTATTCACCATCAACACTTGATGCTCCTTTTTAATCTTGACCTCCGCTGATTTCAGCATCGAGTACAACTCAGCAATGGACTTCTCCATCCCTTGCATGTTGTAGTTCATCACAAAGCTCTTGTAGCTAGGTGGGAGCGACTGGAGGATTCTGTCAATGACCAAGTCATCCGGGAGGTTAACTCCCAGCTGAGTCAAGCGGTTGTGAAGCCCAGACATCTTGAGGATGTGCTCACTGACAGAACTATTCTCCTCCATCTTCCAGCTGAAGAACTTGTCGGAGACGTCATCTCTCTCGACCCGGGCATGAGCTTGAAAAACGAGTTTCAGCTCTTGGAACATCTCATATGCTCCGTGTTGCTCAAAACGTTTTTGGAGCCCCGGTTCTAAACTATAAAGCATGCCGCACTGAACAAGGGAGTAATCATCACAGCAAGAATGCCAAGCATTCGCAACGTCTTGCACTACTGGGAGAAGGGGGGTCACCTAGCGGTGCATCGAGGACATACAATTTCTTGGAAGCTATGAGGATGATCCTCAAACCACGGACTCAGTCCGCATAGTTGCTTCCATCATCTTTTAGCTTGGTTTTCTCTAGGAACGCGTTGAAATTGAGGGTGACATTCGCGTTGGCCATTGGATCTACAATATAGATTGTAAAGATAATTTTAGACTAAGTTCATGATAATTAAGTTCACATAATCATATTATTTAATGAACTCCCACTCAGATAGACATCTCTCTAGTCATCCAAGTGATACATGATCCATGTCAACTAGCCCGTGTCCGATCATCACGTGAGACGGACTAGTCATCCATGGTGAAGATCTCCATGTTGATCGTATCTTCTATACGACTCATGTTCGACCTTTCGGTCTTTTGTGTTCCGAGGCCATGTCTGTACATGCTAGGCTCGTCAAGTCAACCTAAGTGTATCGCGTGTGTAAATTTGGCTTACACCCGTTGTATGCGAACGTTAGAACCTATCACACCCGATCATCCCGTGGTGCTTCGGAACAATGATCCTTAGCAACGGTGCACAGTTAGGGTGAACACTTTTCTTGAAATTTTATTGAGAGATCATCTTATTTACTACCGTTGTTCTAAGAAAATAAGATTTAAACATGATAAACATCACATGCAATCAATAAAGTGACATGATATGGCCAATATCATCTTGCTCCTTTGATCTCCATCTTCGAGGCACCATGATCATCACTGTCACCAGCACGACACCATGATCTCCATCATCATGATCTCCATCATTGTGTCTTCATGAAGTTGTCTCGCCAACTATTACTTCTACTACTATGGCTAACGTTTAGCAATAATGTAAAGTAATTACATGGCGTTTATGATTGACAGGCAGGTCATACAATAAAATAAGACAACTCCTATGGCTCCTACTGGTTGTCATACTCATCGACATGCAAGTCATGAATCCTATTACAAGAACATGATCAATCTCATACATCACAATGCATCACATCACATTCTTTGGCCATATCACATCACAAGGCATATGCTGCAAAAACAAGTTAGACGTCCTCTAATTTGTAGTTGCAAGTTTTTACGTGGCTGCTATAGGTTTCTAGCAAGAACATTTCTTACCTACGCCAAAACCACAATGTGATATGCCAATTGCTATTTACCCTTCATAAGGACCCTTTTCATCGAATCCAATCCGACTAAGGTGGGAGAGACAGACACCCGCTAGCCACCTTATGCAACAAGTGCATGTCAGGCGTGGAACCAGTCTCACGTAAGCGTACGTGTAAAGTCAGTCCGGGCTGCTTCATCCCACAATACCGCCGAATGAAGATAAAACTAGTAGTGATAACCATATTAACAAAATTAACGCCCACAACAATTTGTGTTCTACTCGTGCATAGATTCTACGTATAGACCTAGCTGTGATACCACTGTTGGGAGACGTAGTAGTAAATCAAAAAAATTCCTACGTGTCACCAAGAACTATCTATGGAGACACCAGCAACCAGAGGGAAGAGATTGCATCTTCATACCTTTGAAGATCGCTAAGCGGAAGCTTTACAAGAACGCGGTTGGTGGAGTCGTACTCGCAGCGATTCAGATCGCAGTGGATTCCGATCTAAGCGCCGAACAATGGCGCCTCCGCGTTCAACACACGTGCAGCCCGATGATGTCTCCTATGCCTTGATCCAGCAAGGAGGAAGGAGAGGTTGACAGAGAGCTCCGGCAGCACGACGGCATGGTGACGGTGGAGCTACGTGAACTCCGGCAGGGCTTCGCCAAGCGCTACGGAGAACGAGGAAGAGGAACGGTAGGGGTGCGCCGAGAGAGAGAGAGAGAGAGAGAGAGAGAAGTCGTGTCTCACATCAGCCCAAACCCTTGCGTATATAGGAGGAGGGAGAGGGAGGGCTTCCTTGGCCCCTCCTCCAAGGAGCAGAGCTTCGGCCGAAGGTGGGGAAGAATCCACCTCCCACAAGGGAGGTGGATCTCCTCCTTTTAAATCCTTTTGCCCTTTATCTCTTGATCCCAGCCGCATGGGCCTTTCTAGAAGGTCTTGGCCAGCCCAATAAGGGATGACACACCTCCTCTAAGGGCCCACAAAGTCCTATGGTCGTCACACCCCCGGGAGGGGTCCTCCGGCACCCTCCCGGCACTCCCGGTACACTACCGATGGGCCCGAAAACTTTCCGGTGACCAAAACTGGACTTCCTATATATCAATCTTTACCTCCAGACCATTTCGGATATCCTCATGACTTCCGGGATCTCATCCGGGACTCCAAATAACCTTCAGTAATCACGCATACCATTCCCCTATAACCTTAGCGTCATCAAACCTTAAGTGTGTAGACCCTACGGGTTCGGGAGACACATAGACATGACCGAGACACCTCTCCGGTGAATAACCATCAGCGGGATCTAGATACCCATGTTGGCTCCCACATGCTCCATGATGATCTCATCGGATGAACCATGATGTCGGGGATTCAATCACTCCTGTATACAATTCCCTTTGTCTACCGGTATGATACTTGCCCAAGATTCGATCGTCGGTATCTCTATACCTTGTTCAATCTCGTTACCGGCAAGTCTCTTTACTTGTTCCAGAATACATCATCCCGTGGCTAACTCCTTAGTCACATTGAGCTCATTATGATGATGTCTTACCGAGTGGGCCCAGAGATACCTCTCCGTCACACGGAGTGACAAATCCCAGTCTCGATTCGTGCCAACCCAACACACACTTTCGGAGATACCCATAGTGCACCTTTATAGCCACCCAGTTACATTGTGATGTTTGGCACACCCAAGCATTCCTACGGTATCCGGGAGTTTCACAATCTCATGGTCTAAGGAAACGATACTTGACAATTAAAAGCTTTAGCAGACGAACTACACGATCTTGTGCTATGCTTAGGATTGGGTCTTGTCCATCACATCATTCTCCTAATGATGTGATCCTGTTATCAGTGACATCCAATGTCCATGGTCATGAAACCATGACCATCTATTGATCAACGAGCTAGCTAACTAGAGGCTCACTAGGGACATGTTGTGGTCTATGTATTCACACATGTATTACGGTTTCCGGTTAACACAATTATAGCATGAACAATATACAATTATAATGAACTAGGAAATACAATAATAACCATTTTATTATTGCCTCTAGGGCATAATTCCAACAAAGTCATCCTATTAAGATTATCATGACTACTAGGAGACCACTTGAGTTACTTCACATGGCTCTTTTCAGTCTCAGTGCTTACAAGAGTCTCGGTGGAAATTGCTATGGTCTAGTTATAGTTGATGATTTTTCCAGATTTACGTGGGTATTGTTACTTGATGATAAGCCACGGGTTCAAAAGATATTCAAGAACTTCGTTCGCAAAGTGCGAAATCAGTTTGAAGTGAAGATCAAGAAAGTTCAGAGCGATAACGGATCAGAGTTCAAGAACAACCATGTGGATACCTTTCTTGACGAAGAAGGTGTCTCACATAAGTTCTTGGCTGCGTACTCACCTCTACAAAATGGAGTTGTTGAGAGTAAGAACCAGGTGCTTATTGAGATGGCTAGAATGATTCTTGACGAATAAAAGATGCCAAGACACTTTTAGGCAAAAGCCATGGAAACAGCATGTCATGCCACAAACAGACTTTACTTGCACAAGCTTCTTGGTAAAACGTCATACGACCTACTCATGGGTAACAAACCCCAAGTTTGATACTTTCGAGTATTCGGCTCTAAGTGCTACATTCTTGACAAGCATCGTCGTACTAAATTTGCTCCTAAATCTCAAGAAGGATTCCTGCTTGGTTACGGATCGAATTCTCACACTTACCGTGTCTACAACAACTTCACTTGAAAAGTTGAAGAGATGGTAGATGTGAAGTTTGATGAATCTAATGGTTCGCAAGTCGAACAATTGCCAAATGATGTAGGTGATAAGGTCCCTTCGGAAGCTATCCTAGATTTACCCATCGGCAAGATTCGTCCCATGGAGGTGAAGGAAAGTACTTCATCAACTCAAGTGGAAGCCCCTACTTCACGACAAGGTGAACCACAACATGACATGGATGCATCCACAAGCGGTACACCGCAAGATGATGAAGAGGAGGAAGTACACCATGAAGATCCACCACCACCTCAAGGGAACGACAGTGTCAACAAAAACGAAGATGAAGGAGATGATGATGAAGAAGAAGAAGGTCCACCATCTAACAATCCCAAGCTACCCCGAGTTTGAGCACAAGTGACCAACAACCATCCCCTAAACCAAATCTTTGGAGACATCCAAACCGGGAGAATTACTTTCTCTAAAACTCATGTAGCTAACTTTCGTGAGCTTTATTCTTTCATCTCTTGCATTGAGCCTTTGAACGTAGAACAAGCTCTTGAAGATGCGGATTGGGTGAACGCCATGCATGAAGAGATTCACAACTTTGAAAGGAACAAAGTGTGGACACCCGTGGAGAAGCCCGAGGATGAGCACAACATCATCGGAACCAAATGGGTGTTTTGGAACAAGTAAGACGAAGACGGTTAAGTCGTACGCAACAAGGCACGTCTCGTGGCCCTAGTATATACTCAAGTCGAAGGTATTGACTATGGTGAGACTTATGCCCCCATCGCTAGACTTGAAGCTATTCGCATTCTTCTTGCCTATGCTAATCACCATGATATCACGCTTTATAAAATGGACATTAAAAGCGCCTTTTAAAATGGTGAAATTGAAGAAGAGGTTTATGTTATCCAACCACGTGGTTTTGTGAATCCTAAGAAACCTAATCATGTTTACAAGCTTCGTAAAGCCATTTATGGTCTTAAGCAAGCCCCTCGTGCTTGGTACAAATTCTTAACGAAGTTTCTCATTGAAAAAGGTTTTGAAATTGGTAAAATTGATGCAACCTTGTTCACTAAGAGAGTTAATGGTGAATTATTTGTGTGGCAAACCTCTATGGATGATATTATCTTTGGTTCCAGTAACCCTTAATTTAGTTAAAGATTTGGAATGTTGGTGTCTGAAAAGTATGGGATGTCCATGATGTGTGAGCTGAAATTCTTTCTTGGATTGCAAATCAGGATTTCAAAAGAAGGAACTTTCATCTCTCAAACTAAGTATATGAAGGACTTCATCAAGAAGTTCAACCTGCAGGAGTGCAAAGGTATGAAAACTCCCATGCCAACTAGTGCACATGTTGATCTTACCAAGGAGGATGAATCGGTTGATCAAAAGGTTTATCAATCTATGATTGGTTCGTTGTTATATCTATGTGCATATCGTCCCGATATTATGCTTAGTGTTTGCATGTGTGCTAGATATCAAGCTGCACCTAAGGAGTGTCATCTTTTGGCCGTGAAACGTATTGTGAGATACTTGATACAAACACCAAACTTTGGCATTTGGTATCCCAATGGATCTTCTTTTAACCCTGTTGGCTATTCCGATTCGGACTATGCCGATGGCAAGGTTGATAGAAAATCCACCTTGGGTACTTGTCAATTTTTGGATAGATCTCTTGTGTCTTGGTCCTCCAAGAAACAAAACTCAGTATCTCTATCTACTGCTGAAGCTGAGTATATTGATATTGGATCTTGTTGTGTGCAATTACTATGCATGACACGAACGCTTAAGGATTATGGAATCCACGTTAAAAATGTTCCATTACTTTGTGACATTGAAAGTGCTATTAAGATTGGTCATAATCCTATGCAACATTCTCAAACTAAGCATATTCAAGTTCGACATCATTTCATTCGTGATCGTCTTGCCGAAGGAGATATTAATCTTCAGAATGTTCGTACTAACAAGCAATTGGCCGATATCTTTACTAAGCCACTTGATGAGAAAACTTTTTGTGACTTGAGGAGTGAGTTGAACGTCATTGATGCTTCAAACTTGAGCTAGACTCACTCGGATGCTTGCAAGGGCATGAGCCTTCTTGATACTACCATGACATTCCTAACATGATATCTTATGCCATGGAATTATATGCTCCCTTTTATTGCATCTAACCATTTGTAGGTACTTGGAAGAACTTCATTCCACAAGATTGCAACCAACTCCAATCATAAGCAATCTTGTCTTGACCAAGTATCCACAACCCCTCTTGATGATGGAAGCAAGAAGACAACAAAAACATATCCTTGACATGCACTTGATCATTATTGCAAAATCTCAATTGGTATCATGTCAAATGGATATACCTATTGTTGTTCCTTCCATGACTAACCTTTGTAGGTAACAAGTGTACTAGAACGAGAAGGATTGCTCCCAACTCAAGATGTTCTTCATCAACCTCGAGCATCCTCAACAAGTTCACCTATGAGCAACGTCATCAACATCACTCAAAGGTATGCACTCATATCCTTGAAAAGGCTTTACTCCAAGTCATGAGCTAAAGCAACTCAAGTGATATGAAGACATTAAAATGCTTAGTCGAAAAATGGTAACCCCATTTTGAGCTTGACGTAGAGTATGACCTATGATCAAGTATTCTTGCTTGGCTCCTAAGTAAATATACTCTAATATAGGTGACCTACTCACCGCCCATCATCTAGTTAAGAATCTTGTGTGGTTTGTTCTCTATTTGCATGATCTCTCGTAACCACTTAGATCTTCTCTCGATGATGTCCTTCACTTTCCCTTTGGAAATATTTTCTTTTCACTCTTTGAAAACAGAAACCTGGTCCCTTATTCGTTTCTTTCAGTTTTAGCCTCGGAGCCACCAACTCAGATATCTCGGTTCTACCGAAATTGCAGACAAGCTGCACTAAAAAATCTAGGTACCACCGATCTATCTGTCTTGGAGTCACCGATTTGTTTTTCTCTTATCTTTTCTTCTTTGGTTACTTCGATAATCCCTTCTTGGAAATTAATGCCAAAGGGGGAGAATACCAAAGCTTCATGCTAAAGGGAGAGTTACATGCTTATGCAAAGGGGGAGATATAATTAAGGCGTAGAGCAGATATTAAGCCTTTACAAGGTGAGAATACCAAAGAGAGGGAGAAAAACATGTTTGGAGAATGTTATTGAGATTATCTTATTTGACTCTTCACTTTAGAAGTTTTCTCACCCTATACAATCCCAATATCTACATGCTGAGATTCAAGGGGAGAGGATGAACTACTACTAACATATCTAAGGGGAGAAAGCTCTAAATGATCTTGGAGACATATCAATTCTAAGGAATACAATTTTCTATATGTTCTCCATATCTAAAGTACCAAGATATAGTGTTTACTTTTGAGTTCTATTGTCTTTATATTAGTGGAATACTCTTGTGTTTCCTAACATTGTTTTCCCAAGTGTGTTTCTACTACTATAATGATCAAGAACTCAAGGTAAGTATTTGCATCATACTCTTTGTCAAGATGATCTCTTGCTTCTTGCACATATTGTTTGCAAGAGTGAAGTCTTGAACAAGGACAAATCTCATTCATATATATTTTTATGCATATAGTCAAGATACACA
Organism: Hordeum marinum; assembly: GCA_022496015.1. Lineage (NCBI taxonomy): Eukaryota > Viridiplantae > Streptophyta > Magnoliopsida > Poales > Poaceae > Hordeum > Hordeum marinum. The sequence continues at coordinate 205,743,968 of CM039678.1, read as the reverse complement.
TGACTCCTTATAACCCTTCATCCATATGTGTGTCCCTGCATTCCAAAGCAACTATCCTTTAAAGGATTGCACACATTTAGGGGGAGCTAATCTAAATCATGTGTCTCTCAAAGTCTTCATTTTATCCACACATATCTTTATTTGAAGCTTTGATTGTATATTGTCATCAATTACCAAAAAGGGGGAGATTGAAAGCACAACATGCTCCCTTGGTAGTTTTAATAATTCATGACAACACACATTGTCTCTTGGACTAATACTTTTATCTAGTATATATCAGATAATAGTCCATGGAGAGTTGGGTTGGCAAAAAGAAGTGTGGAGAGTATCCCCATGAAGAAGAAGGAAAAGAAATAGGTTTCCCAAGTTTCAAGCAAGAGGACTCTACATTTTATATTTGTTAGAAATCACTTTGAGTCCGTAGGAAAGCCAATACTATTAAAAGGGTGTAAGGTTTTGTTGGTGAACAAAATGCACATACGTGCATAGGTGATAGTCACAAAAAACACTCACAAACACTCCCACCAAAGTATGACCAAAGACAAATAATCAAAATTGGTGCAACCAACATTCTACACTCGATGCTACCGATTCCAAACGCTAGACAGACTCAGGCAAACCCTAGCTTTTCAATGCAACCGATACTGCATTCGGTGCCACCGAGTTGGGCTGCAAACTTTCTGTTATGCAAGTTCACAGTTTCGGTCCCTCCGATATTGTAGAATCGGCATCACCAAGATTGGGCATTCTGACCGTTGGTCACCTTATCGATGCAACCGAGATTCCTATATCGGTCTTACCGACATTCAAAAGTTGCTACCTTTTGGTCACTTCGGTACCACCGAGATTAACACATCGGTGTCACCAAGTTGGTCATTTTGTGTGTAACGGTTGGATTTTTGGAGATGCCTATATATACCCCTTCACCATCACCTACTCGAAAGAGAAGCACTCAAAACTATTTCATACTTGCCCCCACCCAATTTTGTGAGAGAGAACCACCTACCCTTGTGTTGAGGTCAAGATATTCCACCCCTACCATATGAATCTTGATTCCTAGCCTCCCCAAGTTGCTTTCCACCAATCCCATCTCTTCTACTAAGCCAAATCTGTGAGAGAGTGATTGTGTGTTGAGGAGTCTATCATCTTGATGCACAGGAGCAAGGAGTTCATCGCATTACTGAGCCTATTACCTTTTGGAGGGTGGTGCCTCCTAGATTGGTTAGGTGTCGCTTGGGAGCCTCCTACTTCATGTTGTGGAGGTGAACCAAGAAGTTTGTATCGGCAAGGAGATCGCCTACTTCGTGAAGATCTACCCATAGTGAGGCTAGTCCTTCGTGGACGGAAGCCGTTATGAAATAGTTATGGTTGCTACTTCGTGGACCCATATGGGTGGAGCCCTCCGTGGACTCTCACGACCGTTACCCTCCGTGGATTGAATACTCCACAAACGTGGACGTACAATAGCACCACCTATCGGAACCATGGGAAAAATCCTTGCATCTCCAATTGCGTTTGATTTCCATATCTCAACTCTTTACTTCTTGTCCAATGTCTTTACTTTCCACTGCAATATTTGTTGACATGCATGTGTAGGGTATATAGACTTGCTAGTCTTGCTCAAACTATTAAAATCTGCCAGCCTATTAACATGGGAAAAAGTTAGGTTTTAATTTCCTGCTAGTAGTCTATTCACCCCCCTCTAGACACTCTTCTAGTGATCCCTCAGCGCCCCCCTAGGGCACTCCCCCTGGCTTGTGGGTCCCTCGAGAGTCCCCCTGAATTGATTCCAATGCCAAGTACTCCTATAAATCCCGTAACCCCCAAAAAGAAACCTAGATCGGGAGATTCATCGCTGCAAGACTATGTAGCCACGAAACACAAACCGGGAGCCTGTTCTGGCACCCTGCCGGAGGGGGAAACCATCACCGGAGGCCAGCTAAATCATCCGAGCAGTCTTCATGAGGAGGAGGGAGTAGTTCACCCTCGGGGCTGAGGGTATGTAACAGTAGTTGTGTGTTTGATCTCTCTCTCTCTCTCTCGTATTCTTGAGATGACACGATGTGGATGTACCGCGAGCTTTATTAATATAGGTGAATCGTATGGAGTTTTCCCCTCTCTATCTTCTTGTGATGAATTGAGTTTTCCCTCTGAAGTTTTCTTATCGGATTAAGTCTTTAAAGGATTTGAGAACACTTGATGTATGTCTTGTGATAGGATATCTGTGGTGACAATGGGATGTTCTATTGATCCACTTGATGTATGTTTTGGTGATCAACTTGCGGGTTCCGTGACCTTGGGAATCTATGCATAGTGGATGGCACACGTTTTCGTTTTGATTCTTCGGTAGAAACTTTGGGGCACTCTTTGAAGTTCTTTGTGTTGGATTGAACCTGATGAATTTGAAATTGTGTGATGCATATTGTATAATCAAGCCCATGGGTACTCGTGGTGACACTGGAGTATCTAGGTGACATTAGGGTTTTGGTTGATGTGTATCTTAATGTGTTATTTTAGTACGAACTCTAGGGATGTTCGTGACACTTATAGGGATAGCTCATATGATTGATCGGAAAAGATAACTTTGAGGTGGTTTCGTACCCTACAATAATTTCGTCATTTGTTCTCTGCTATTTGTGGCTTTGGAGTGAACTCTTTGTCGCACATGAGGGATTTACATATGATTCAACTATGTCAGTATTGTTGAGAGAACTTGCACTAGTGAACCCTAGGCCTTGTTTTCAAGCATTGCAATACCGTTTTTGCTCACTTTTGTTACTTGCTACCTTGCTGTTTTATATTTTCATATTACAAAAACTTATATCTACCATCCATGTTGCACATTTATCACCATCTCTTCACCGAACTAGTGCACCTATACAATTTTCCATTGTGTTGGGTTTGTTGGGGACAGAAGAGATTTCTTGTATTTGATTGCAGGGTTGTTTGAAAGAGACCATCTTCATCCTACACCCCACAAAGATTGATAAACCTTAGGTCATCCACTTGAGGGAAAATTTCTACTATCCTACAAAACTCTGCGCTTGGAGGCCCAACAAAGTCTACAAGAATAAAGTTACGTAGTAGACATCAAGCTCTTTTCTGACGCCGTTGCCGGGGAGGTGAGTGCTTGAAGGTATATCTTTAGATCTTGCAAACAAATCTTTAGTTTCTTGTTTTATCACTATCTTGGTTTTATAAAAGAAAGCTACATAAAAATGGAGTTTAGGTTGCATCAATTGTTTCGTCTCTTTAATGTCTTTCATGAAAATGATGGCTCGAAAAATTGTGCTCAATCGGTAGAGGAAGAATTTATGAAAATACTTAATGAGAATTCCTTGAGTGATGAGAATTATATAAATATTTCTAGTATGAACTCTCTAAATATTCATGATGCTAGTGATATTCAAAGCCACAAGCTTGGGGATGCTATGTTTGATGAATATAGTATTTTTAGTCCCCCAAGATTTGATGAGCGAAACTATTATGATGATGGCATGCCTCCTATCTATAATGATTATGATGATGACATGTATGACATAAAGAGTGATAGTAACCATGAAACTTGTTATCATGATTTTAGTATTCAAAGTGGTTATGTCTATCAAGTACCTCATGATAGTTATTGTATTGAGTTTGCTCCCACTATTATGAATGAGAAGAAATTTGCTTATGTGGAGAGTGATAAAAATTATATGCTTCTGCATCATGAAGGGAATCTTGTATGTGATAGTTATATTGTTGAATTCCTTCGTGATGTTTCTGAAAATTATTATGAGGGAGGAACATATGCTTGTAGGAATTGCAATAATATCAAGTTTCATCCCTGTGTGTTCAAATTTTTGAAGTTATGTTTGTTTTGCCTTCCTATGCTAGTAGATTTTTGCTCCCAAAAAATATTTTCTCACAAAATCCCTATGCATATGAAGTGTGTTAGAATTAAATGTTCTTGTCATGAGCTTCATCATGCTCTCTTGCATGTTTCAATTAATATTCCTATACGAGCATCATTGAAATCATCATGCCTAGCAAAAAGGCATTAAAGAAAAGCGCTTGTTGGGAGACAACCCAACACTTATAATTTATGTTTTGGTGTGTTCACGTGATTAAGATACTGTATTAATCATGTTTTGTGTCATTTATTTCAATAAAGTGTCAAGTAAAGCCTTTGGGATGACTCACAAGATGAGTAGAATTGATGTTGAACCAAAACAGAAAGTTTTGACTCTAGTACAGGGATTTTCCTTTTTTACTGGAGCGCAATAATGATCTGTAATTTTCGCACAGTCTCTATATACAAATTATTCAGGTTTTCCTAATTTTTTTAGAAATTTTAGAGACATTTAAGTATGGCTATACTACAGATCTTCACATACTGTTCAGTTTTTGACAAATTCTGTTTTGCATGCATAGTTTGCTTGTTTTAGTGTTCCCATAACTTATATTCAGCGGTATAAATTATGGGAATGGTATAGTACAGTAGGTATTATGTGATAACAATTATTAATCTTGTCTTGACAGTACCTAAGTGAATGATCTTTGTTTATTATACTAACTCATCTCACGAAGTTCCGTTAAGTTTTGTGTGATTGAAGTTTTCAAGTTTTGGGTGAGACACTGATATGAGGAGAATAAGAAGTGACAAGAACCTAAGTTTGGGGATACCCAAGGCACCCCCAAGGTAATATCCAAGGAATACTCAAGTGCCTAAGCTTGGGGATGCCCTAGAAGGCATCCCCTCTTTCGTCTTCAACATTATCGGTATATCTTACTTGGAGCTATATTTTTATTCATCACATAATATGAGTTTTGCTTCAATCATCATTTTATTTTGTTGTTTTATGTTAGGTGTTATTTATAAAAAAAATCAATAAAAAGTTCCAAGAATTAGCTTTAGGATGCTTGAATTGCATGTTTGATATGTGTTGTGTCAAAACAGAACCTTTTTCTCTAGTATTTGAATTTTCATATTTTACTAGAACGTGTAAAGTTTCTGAATTTTTACTAACTATTGTAATATAAAAAATTTAGTATGTAATAAATTTTCATATTTTTTGAGTTTTAGAATGGTTTAATAGATTGCTACATACTAATCTGTTTGGACAGATTGCTGTCATAGTTTTGTTATCTACTTATCCTATAGTTTCCATAGCCTATATTGGTAGATATAAATTGTGGAAATGATAGTATGCAGTACCTAATGTTTGAAAATTATTGTGATACTTGTCTTGGCAGTACATAAAGAGTTGATTTATTATTATGTGTAGTAACCTATCTCACGAGTTCTTTTCGAGTTTTGTGTGGATGAAGTTTTTGAGAATAGGTGAAACCATGATATGAGAGGATTGAACGAGATACAAAAGCTCAAGCTTGGGGATGCCCAAGGCACACCAAGTAAATATTTAAATAAGTCTCAAGCATCTAAGCTTGGGGATGCTACGCATCCCACCCCTCTTCATCAACAATTATCCGTTAGCCTACGTTGACCCTAAATTTTTATTCGTTCACACGATGTGTGCTATTATTGGAGTGCTATTTTTATTTTTCTTGTTGTTTAATAAAATACTTAAGATCTTAAATTCTTAGATGAGAGAATCTTCACATCGCTATATAACTAATTGACTGTGCGTTGATCTTCACTTATATCTTTTTGGAGTAGCTTGGCATTCACTCTCGTGCTTCACTTATATCCTATGAGTAAATGGTTGAATGAATTGAATATCATAAATCTGAAATTAAATATGATTCATATACTTATCCCATTGGGAGTAATGACTTCAAACTTAATAAGTATATGTGGTAAAATTTATTGAAAGTTAGCAAACACCGCATTGGTCACTTGAACAATTCATGAAAGAATATTGAAGGAAGAGAGATTCCTCATATAAATATACTTTCTTGGACATATTCTATGATTGTGAGGTCATTAATTGTTTTCAAAGTCGAGCAAATCGGTTAAAATTGGACAAGGAAGACAACTTAATGAGTTATGTTTGGGTATATTTGTATAGAAGTTATATTGTTATGGATCCTCCAACATGTGGTGCTTGCTTCCACCTAATACTAGCCAAAACTTCCGCACCAAGTAGAAATACTACTTGTGCGTCCATACACCCTTAAAGCAGTTTTGCCATGAGAGTCCACTATCCCTACCTATGGATTGAGTAAGATCCTTCAAGTAAGTTTTCATCGGTGCAAAAAGCAATAAAAATTGCCCCTAAATATGTATGATCTTTTATTTTAAGGGAAAATAAGCATTGTACAAACTTGTGATGGTAAAGAAATAAAAGCGACGGACTGCATAATAAAGGTTGCTATCACAAAGGGCAATACAACATGATGTTCCTTTGCATTAAGGGTTTGCACATCCGAAAACAAAAAGTTCATGACAACATCTGCTTCCCTCTGTGAAGGGTGTATCTTTTACTTTCTAGTACTTACCTTTATGCAGGAGTCATGGTGATCTTCACCACTTCCTATATTTTGCCTTTTTCTCTTAGCAAGCGTCATGTGTTGTGGAATGATCTAGACACATATATCCATACAAACATATTTGATCATGAATTATGATTGTTGACAATTATCTATATGAAAAATAAGTTGTGAGGCAAAATATTAAGCCCCCATCTTTCTCTGTGTTTGATGGATGCTATTTGTTCTAAAAATATGATTTGAGTGTCAATAATCATGGAAGACTATGTGATAGTTGAGTATGTGGAATTTGCTAAATCAAAGCTCTTACACAGACCCTTCCTGAAAATAACATGAATTGCAATTGTTCGGTGACTAGGAATATGGTTTGTTAGTTTTCGAGAAACTTTCTGGTCTATACTTTAACATGCGAATAGCTTGTTACTCGATCATGAGAAGTTTTATGAGACGAGCTATTTTTTACGGTTTATATTGATGCTAGAAATAAGATTGGAATTATCATTGATCAAACTTGTGCACTTGCTAGCATTCACACTTCATGAATTATTTCTTTTATCATTTACCTACTTGAGGACGAGCAGGAATTAAGCTTGGGGATGTTGATACGTCTGCAATGTATCTATAATTTATGAAGTATTCATGCCATGTTTACAATAATTGTATATGTTTTTGGTATGATTTTATTAGAACTAACCCGGACTCACGCTATTTTGAGCAGAACTACCATGGTGTCATTTTTTGTGCAGAAATAAAAGTTCTCGGGATGGGCTGAAAATTTACGAAGAATAATTTTGGAAAATATAAAAAATACTGGAGAAAAAAGATACCGGAGAGGAGTTCCAAGGCAGCCACAAGCCTAAGGGCGCCCCCTCCCCCCCCCCCCCCGAGGGCACGCCCCCTGGCTTGTGGGTCCCTCGGGAGTCCCCTTGACTTGATTCCAACGCCAAGTACTCCTATAAATCCCATAACCCCTAGAAAGAAACCTAGATCGGGAGTTCCGCCGCCGCAAGCCTCCGTAGGCACGAAAAACCAATCGGGAGCCCATTCCAGCACCCTGCCGAAGGGGGAAACCATCACCGGAGGCCATCTTCATCATCCCGGCAGTCTCCGTGACGAGGAGGGACTAGTTCACCCTCGGGGCTGAGGGTATGTACCAGTAGCTATGTGTTTGATCTCTCCCACTCGTGTTCTTGAGATGACACGATCTTGATGTACCACGAGCTTTATTAATATAGATGAATCATACGGAGTGTCCCCCTCTCTTTGAAGTTTTCTTATCGGACTGAGTCTTTAAAGGATTTGAGAAGACTTGATGTATGTCTTGCGATGGGATATCCGTGGTGACAATGGGATGTTCTATTGATCCACTTGATGTATGTTTTGGTGATCAACTTGTGGGTTCCGTGACCTTGGGAATCTATGCATAAGGCTTGGCACACATTTTTGTCTTGACTCTTCGGTAGAAACTTTGGGGCACTCTTTGAAGTTCTTTGTGTTCGATTGAACCTGATGAATCTGAAATTGTGTGATGCATATCGTATAATCAAGCCCATGAGTACTCGTGGTGACATTGGAGTATCTAGGTGACATTAGGGTTTTGGTTGATGTGCATCTTAAGGTGTTATTTTATTACGAACTCTAGGGTTGTTCATGACACTTATAGGGATAGCTCATAAGATTGATCGAAAAAGATAACTTTGAGGTGGTTTCGTACCCTACAATAATTTCTTCGTTTGTTCTCCGCTATTTCTGACTTTGGAGTGAACTCTTTGTCGCACGTGAGGGATTTACATATATTTCAACTATGTCAGTATTGTTGAGAGAACTTGCACTAGTGAAAGTATGAACCCTACGCCTTGTTTTCATGCATTGCAATACCGTTTTTGCTCACTTTGTTTACGTGCTACCTTTCTGTTTTTATATTTTCAGATTACAAAATCTTATATGTACCATCCATATTACACTTTTATCACCATCTCTTCGCCGAACTAGTGCACCTATACAATTTGCCATTGTGTTAGGTGTGTTGGGTACACAAGAGATTTCTTGTATTTGATTGTAGGGTTGTTTGAGAGAGACCATCTTCATGCTACACCTCCCACGGATTGATAAACCTTAGGTCATCCACTTGAGGGAAAATTCCTACTGTCCTACAAAACTCTATGCTCGGAGGCCCAACAAAGTCTACAATAATAAAGTTGTGTAGTAGACATCAATACTCCAATGTCACCTCAAGTATTTGTGGGTAAATTATGTGATATGCATCAAAAAAATCATATCTATCATATTCAATCCAACACAAAGAACTTCAAGGAGCACCCCAAGATTTCTATTGGAGAACATGGTATGATAACATGCAATAAACCCCTATGCATAGATCCCCAAGGTCCCTAGAATCTGTAAGTTTATGCCATAACATATACTAAGTGAATCAATAGAATACCCCATTGTCACCACAGGTATCCGCATGCAAGATATATATCAAGTGTTCTCAAACCAAATATTAAATCCAACATAACGAGATCTCAGAGGGAAAGATTCAATTCATCAAAACAATATAGCATGGGAAGGATATCATATGATACAACTATATTAACAAACCCCGTGATACACCAAGATCGTGCCATCTCAACAACATGAGATAGATTGAACACATAGCTACTGGTACATACCCTCAGCCCCGAGGGGGAACTACTTCCTCCTCGTCATGGCCTTGGCCGGGATGATGAAGATGGCTACCGATGATGGATTTCCCTCTCCATGAGAGTACTGTAAAGGATCCAGATTGTTTTTTCGTCAATGCAGAAAGTTACGGCAGTGGAGCGGAAGTTATCTATTTATTTCTGGGTTTTTTGGTATTTATAGGATTTTTCTGCGTTGGAATGCGCAATAGAGCCACGCACTACTAGGAAAAACCTTATAGGTAGGACATCAGTAGTAGTGCTGGAAAAGAACAAGCGTTGTTGCTAATTAGCAGCAGCGCTGTATTTGGACAGCGCTGCAAGTGAAGCCTTCGCAATAGCGCTGGAAATATAAAGGGCGCTACTATTAAGTGGGATCCAACGAGCCCACCTATCCTCGTTGTAGTAGCAGTGTGGCCCATAATACAACGCTACTGCTAAATCTTTGTGTGAGTGACATAACCGTGCACAATCTCTCTTGGGGTAGAGGTGAGTAAAAATTTGTGCATTTCAACAATGGGAATATGTGTATTTGCGATACGAATGGATTTGTGTGAGTGACATGCCCCGTGAGTTGCTTATGTTTTGCCAAAATGTCGATTTATTTCCGTTTAGGCGAATTTCGAGCAAAATCGATATGTCCTATTTTTAGGCAAGATCATGCCTAATTTTTATATGACTTTGATGCATGCATGCATTTTGTTTATAACACTTTTGCTTGTTATACCGTGTAGTCATGAAGATGAGTGGAATGAAGGTGGAGCGATACTTGCAATCCACGGAGATGGACATGTATGCAAGTAATAGCACTGGGATTACATGTCTGTGTACAAGATGCAAAGAAGGAGTCAATTTGGACCCTTTTGATGGTGGCAGTTTGAAGGCGCAAGTGCTGATGAATGGTTTCATGGATGACTATACTCGGTGGATAAGTGAAGATAATGATGAGGATGTCAACATGGCAGGGAATAACAACATGGGGCTAGACGAAGAGATGAACGATCGACACGAAGACAATGGCACCGTACATGGTGGCGGGTGAGGGAGTCCTAGTTTAAGGGGGCCTCGGATAGCCGACATGTTTCTCATGGGCTGGACTATGTAGGCCGCCGGATGAGCATTAGATGATCGAAGGCCCCGTCGCCAGGGTGGAAGCTTCAAGGAGCCATGGCATGTCCTCCAAGTTCTCGATAATAGATAGGCATGTTTTTCCTTCAATGTGCAACCGACCATGTGTAAACCCTAGGTACCCCTGGCGTCTATATAAGCTGGAGGGTTTTTAGGTTGTAGACAGAGGACAACTCATCTAGGGCTTAGCTATTCGATCTTGAGGTAGATCAACTCTGTAACCTATACATCATCAATATAATCAAGCAGGACTTAGGGTTTTACCTCTATAGGAGGGCCCAAACCTGGGTAAAAATCCTCTCCTTCGTCCCCTATTACCATCGATCCAAGTCTCACAGCTCGGGACCCGCTGCCCAAGATCCACCGGTTTTGACACCGACATTGGTGCTTTCATTGAGAGTTCCGCCCTGATCGCCAACGGAATGAGATCTGCAGTCGGGATATCCTCATCCCTTATTAGATCTTCACAAGCGGGACGTCTCATTGCATGCCAACCCGACCGGCCACCTTAGCTAGATTGGAAGCTTTCTCCCCGATCAAGGAATCAGATTCGGAACCCTAGAGTTCATCGTTGATTCATGGGGAGAGCTTGTCTTGATAGAACGCTCAAATCTTATTGAGGAGCCCACATATCCCGACGCCTCGACGTCAATGACATCGGACCCCGCCTCTCAGGAGGCCATCATCCTCGGGCTATCTAGAATGCCCAAACCGGCCATTGTGATCGGATCCACTATGGCCAAACATGACCCGGATCCCTTTTCGTGCGACTCCGAAACTGCGGCGCCGCATATCGACCCCATTCGCTTCAGTGACATGCATCCTACCATTGCCTCATTTCTAAACAAGAATTTGATCAGATTCAGGCCCTGCGCATGGCTGACGACCACACCCCGGTCTACGACCTGCTCGAGCTTAAACCCGACAAGGGAGATTCCCATCCCCACGGTCACCCACTTTGTTGCCACTCTCGAGTGTCCAGCAGGGGCTCGTCCCACCAGCAATCGGAATTAAAAACGGTTTATACCCCAATCTCCAATCATCGAACCTCGCTTGCAACCCAGGCCCTAGAGTTCGCTCCAGAGACAGACCAGTATTAGTCCCCGATCTAGCGCATAATTCGGAGCCCGTAACCCTCAACTCACATCGTGGCGTGGAGACAAAAAAAATCCCACCCACCACCCAAGCCGATCACTTAAGTATCATAGCAAAGTCCAAGTCCTCGGACTTACGGGATTTTAAACAATTACTAGGAGAGCCAGTTCATCATTTTTGGGCTAGACTCCTCCTCACTATAAACAAAGAACGAGGTCTTACTGACCAAGAGATAATGGCAACCTTCAACCGAAATTGCCGTGATGAAGGGATTCTCAACGCTCTCGCTCGTCGGCACATTCGTGACTTCGCTGAACTGTCAGACTTGGTACAAAAATATTTTGCCATGGAAAGCGCCTCGCAAGCCGAACTGCTATTTTCGGAACCAACCTTTACTGAATACCCTAAAGGAGATCGGAAAAAGAGGCTACTTCCGAAGCGGCCAGCCAGACTTGAACCCGCCGAAAAGAGAAATAGGCCCCTTAGAGAACATGCCCCATACATTCCGTATTGCTAAATACAAGCCCGATTCACGGCCTTAGAGCCTGCTGGGTTGTCAGGCAGGTTGCAAAAAAGTGGTGAAGCCATTCTGGAGGCATTACCGCCGATTAGGCTCTCTACATCGCCGCCAGACTACAACACCGAAGTCCTGACGATCTATCAAACGTTCCCCTCAAAGAACAGGAGGAAAAGATCTCTTAGAGAACTCGAACAGGTCTATCATGTGGCAGCAACAAGTGCATGGGCAGACATACCCATTACCTTTGGAGATACCGACCGACCAGCCATTTTTCCTGGTCGCTCACCGGTCGCACTGGTTCTGAACCCCATCATCAATGGCTTCATATTACACAAAGTGCTAATGGATGGTGGTAGTGGTTTAAACCTGATCTACGAAGATACCCTAGAAAAAATGTTGTTCGACCGATCTCACATCGAGCATAGTAGCACGACATTTTGGGGAATCATTCCGAGGAATGGGGCGCGTTGTTCAGGACGCATCATCCTGGACATAGTGTTCGGCATGCCCGAAAACTACCGATCTAAAGAACTTCTATTCCACATCGTGCCTTCCCCAGCAGCTACCATGCCGTGCTGGCACGTGACGCCTTCACAAAATTCTAGGCAATAACACATTACGGGTATATGAAACTCAAGATGCCAGGACCAAACAGGGTAATCACAATTTCTAGTGATACGAACATAGCCCTTCGAGCCAAAAACAAAACAGCGGCGCTTGCCCTTTAGGCACTAGCTGAGGCCTTCGCTACGGAGGAGCTTACCGCACTTCGGTCAACAGTAGACAAGTACGATGTGATCCTTAGAAAAAGGCCCAAACCCACGTCATTTAAGCCTGCACACGAGATCGTCAAATTTCAGGTACATCCGACGGACCCCAACAAGACAGCGTCCATCGGAGCTCGACTGGACCCCATAGTGGATGAAGCGCTGCGAACATTCTTACGGGAAAACTGGGATATCTCCGCCTGGCATCCTTTTGATATGCCCGGAATCCCACGGCGGCTAGCAGAACATAGTATGAACATCATCGCAGGCTTTAAGCCTGTTAAGCAGACTCTGCGCACTTTTCCGAGCCCAAATGACAAGCTATGGGTGAAGAATTAGCCAAACTTCTAGAGGCCGAATTCATTCGGTAAATTAAGCACCCTGAATGGTTGGCAAACCTGGTGATGGTACCAAAGAGAGACAAATCCTAGCGGCTGTGTGTCGACTTTAAAGACCTCAACGAGGCCTGCCCTAAGGACCCTTTCCCCTTACCACGCATAGACCAGATTATTGATGCCACAGTCGGACACGACTCATTGTGTTTCCTCGATGCTTATTCCGGATACCATCAGATTAAAATGAAGTAATCCAACCAAGATGCAACCGCATTCATCACCCCTTATGGGCCATTCTACTTCAACACAATGCCCTATGGGCTAAAAATGTTGGGGCTACATACCGACACATGATCCATACTTGTCTTGCAAAACAAGTCGATAAAACAGTTGCGTCATACGTGGATGACATGGTAATCAAAACCAAACACGTCAGCCAGCTGATCGACGACCTAAGGCAAACCTTTGCCAGCCTACGCGAGTGCGATATACGACTCAATCCGGACAAATGTGTATTCGGAGTTCCCACTGGTAAATTGCTCTAATTCATCATTTCCCATAGAGGAATAGAAGCGAATCCGGCTAAGATCCACGCCCTATCAGAACTTGCAATTCCCATAGAGCTAAAGCACGTCTAGAGGCTGGCTGGGTGCATGGTGGTGCTAAGCCGCTTTATCTCCCGCCTCGGGGAAAAGGCTTTACCGCTCTATAGACTGTTGACATGGACCAACAATTTCGAATGGACCGATGAAGCAGTGGCTGCATCAGAAGAAATCAAAACACTGCTGGCAAGCAATCCCATACTCATAGCACTAGGCGCTGGTGAACCCATGTTACTATACATATCGATTACCAACCAAGTCGTTAGCACAGTGCTCGTCGTCAAACGAGAGGAGGAGGGACACAAATTCCAGACACGGAAGTCGGTCTATTACGTGTTAGAAGTACTAACGCAGTGTAAGTCTACATACCCACACTACAAGAAGATAGCCTATACAGTATTTAGGGCATCACAGAAACTCAGACAGTACTTTCAAGAGTGTTCGGTTACGGTGGCCTCTGAAGTGCCCCTGAACGATATAATCAACAACAGGGACGCCACCGACCGCATAGCTAAGTGGTCTATTGAGTTCCTTCCCTTTGAAATCGTCTACAAGCCACACCGAGCTATCAAGTCTCAGGTGCTGGCAGATTTCCTCGCCGAGTGGACAGAGGCCGAGCTCCCCAGGGAATATAGTACATACTCCCATTGCACGATGTCCTTCGATGGATCTAAAACTTTGCCCGGACTGCAGGGTGGAGTTATTCTCACATCCCTCATAGGCGATAACATTGGATACGTGTTGCAAATCATGTATGCTGATTCCAACAATGCGGCCAAATACGAAGCACTTCTACACGGCCTTCGGATAGCACCATCAATGGGTATAAGACGGCTGGAGGTACGAGGAGACTCCAACTTGGCCATTTCCCAAATCAACGGCGAATTCGATGCCAAAAATTCGAAGATGGCGGCATACAGAAATGCCATCCTCAAGATATCCGCATGGTTTGAGGGGTTAGAATTTCAACACGTCGCTAGAGCCAACAACCAAGCCATCGACGTACTGGCCCGCATGGGGGCCAAGTGCAACCCGCCCCAAAAAATACTTTCCTTGAACGGCTCTTTAAGCCATTAGTGGTTTGGCAGGGCGATCATCAGGGTGCCAGTCTAACCAGCGTGGAAGAGGTTTTTCCCCCTATAAATTAACCAGACGACCAAATCATCGGCGGCTCTGTAATGGACGAGACGCCTTCGGCTCATGAGGTCATGGCCGTAATCACGCAACGGACTGAGCCCTTCCTCGCCTACCTTCTTCGTAAAGAACTCCCCAACGATTAGACGGAGGCGCGGCACATGATTCCGCGATCCAAAGCCTATAAAGTCCACGAGGTTGAGTTATACAAGAAAAGCACCACTGCAATACTACAGCGATGCATATCTGAGGAAGAAGGATAGCAACTCTTAGCCGAAGTCCACACAGGGATGGGCGGCCATCACGCCACAGCAAGAGTGTCACGCCCAAGATGCGTTCCTATCCTTATTTTGGCACGAGGGCCTCGGAAGGGATAGAAGCGCATCTCGACGCGTTTGCAAGAATGGATATCATTACAAGTACATGTACAAAAGAGATGAGTATATGGAATTGGCTTACACTCGCCACAAGCTACATTAGAGTCACATCAATACAACAACATACTCAACATCATACAGAAGAGAAGGGTCCGACTACGGACAAAATCAAATGATAAAATGACATCCACCTTTGCTATCCCAGGCTGCCGCCTGGAACCCATCCAAGATTGATGAAGAAGAAGAAGAAGAACTCCAAATCAAAATCAATCAACGTGCTCACGTCAAATCATCACATTACCTATACCTGCAACTGTTGTTGTAGTCAACTGTGAGCCACAGGGACTCAGCAATCTCATTTCCAAGGGTATCAAGACTATTAAAGCTTAATAGGTGAGGTATGGTTAAGTGGTGAGGCTGCAGCAAGCGACTAAGCATTTATTTGAGTGGCTAACTTATGAGTACAAAAAGTAAAGTATGGTGGTCTACGCATAACGGACGTGAACTAGTAATGATCGCTAACTGATCCTAAACACCTACTTACGTCAATCATAACCCCACCGTGTTCTCTTTCGGATAAGAACTTACGAGAAGAGACAATCACGGTTATGCACATAGTTGGTGTATTTTATTAGAGTTTACTTCAAGTTTGGTATGACCGGGTGTTAAACAAAGTATCCAAGTTTGCCACATAACCGCGGGCACGGCCTCTCGAAAAGATTTAACCCTACAGGGGTGCTCCAACTCATCCACCACAAATTAACCACACGTAGCGGGAATAACCTCAACCACGGATCTCGTGATCTTCCTAGGAAATTCCAAAGGAAATCCGTCACCTCGAGATGGCCTGAAGAAAATCAGAATTCCTCACTCAAGACGTTCGAGAAAGGTAAAACAAATCCAACAAGGCCGCCCGACGTGCCGACAATCCCGATAGGAGCCGTGTATCTCATTCTCAGGGCACAACCGGATGAGCGATGGTTACCATGCCAAACACCGAGTTGCCCCGGGTAGCGTTAATAAGCTGCTCTGGGTTGGACCAACATTCATGAGGAGCACTGGCCCGGGGGTGATTAATTATCCAGGGGGTCCGGAAAGTCCCTATGCAAGTTCATTAGTTATTAGGCAAATGTAGTACCAAAGTTGGGCCTTGCCAGATAAGTTTTATCCCAAAATGAAAATCAAGGGGGTACCCATAACAACCCCGAGCATGTTAGGAGCGCTCATTTATGGAACATAACACCGGTTCACAAGTAACTAGGGCGGCAAGAGTGGAACAAAACACCGAGCAAAAGGCCAAGCCTTCCACATTCACCAAGTATATATGTGCATTAAATTAAATAGCAGCAATATTATGATATAACAAAGAATGTCCATGTTGACACATGGAAGCAATTGCACCTGCAGCTACAAAAGCTATAAGAAGGGTTGAGCAAGCGGTAACATAGCCAAACAAAGGTTTGCTGGGACGGTGAAGGGTCAGAGGCTTTTCATGGCAATGTTGGGAGGCTTGTCAAACAAGTGGTAGGTAGCGAGACAAACGATAAAAGCAGGACCACTAGCATAGCAATGATAGTAGTGGTATCCAGGGAAATGTGTCATCTTGCCTGAGATCCCGCTTGGAAGAAGATCGAGTCCATGAAGAAGACGAGCCAACGTAGTCGAACGAATCCTCACACTCCGAACGCTTTCGGAACACTATCGAGAAGAAGCAGTCCGAAACAAACAATCAACACAACATACACCACAACATATGCATGACACGATGCGCAAACAATATGATGCATGTCCGGTTTAAATATACAAGGCATGGCAATTCACAACAATCAAATACTACACATTAAGTGAAGCTCAATATGTAACGAGTTGCATATTGACGAAACTTCACATTCAAATTGTTTAATTAACTCTTGTTAGGTACTCATCAAAATTAAGTGTTGTTAAACATGGCAAGAGGTGAAGCATAAGCAAACTATATATCTGGGCAACTTAAATGAGGTCGGAAACAACTTATAGCATTTCCGAAATGTCCTCATATGTTAATTTCGAAATTGGTCCAGATCTGAACTAATCATATTTTATATTTATTAAACAACATAATAAAGTATACCATGTTATTCTACATGTCATTCTAGTCAATTTATATATGTAGAACATCTCAAACGGAGCTACGCCTAAAAGATATGAGCAACAGAAGATGCGCATGTCATGAATGCAATACATGGAAAATTCAATCACAAACATTTCAAATCATGAATGCAGCAAGTTGTTATAAAAATACATGAGATTCTAAGCAAGTTTCATATGCAACATGTTCAAAACGGAGCTACGGTTCAACAAATACAACCAACAAGAGTTTTAGTTAAAATCTATCCAAAACTGCAAGATAGCATTTTGCACGCATGAAAACAACAAGCTACAATATCCTAAAATGCACAAACTAAGCATGGGGCAGTAGTATACAACACATACTTCACTTCATCTTCACATATCAGAATCAAAACATGCATGGATCACATGGTAGGAAGCTCACAAGGTGGCTACTTGAAAACAGTTTCAGACTTGGTGAAAATAGCAATTTTTGACAGTGCAGTTTTATCTCGAAGGCATATTGACAGTAGTGAAACTATAAGTTACAGAGCATATTATTTCATGAAACTTAACAGCATACTAAAGGACATTATCAACTACAAATAATTCCATTACACCTACCACAAAAGGGTTCTAGATCACTAGCAAAACACATGGAAAGACAACAACAAAATATTACAGATTCCAGACTTAGAAATATTTTAGCATCTTAAAACAGCAGAATTTTATAGCAAGTTGACAACAACGAAATAACACCTAAACATGCATTTCTATGACAAGCAAAATGTCCAGGGGCTAGGACACATATCAAAGGGCACATCTCAAGTTCAAGATTATTTCATATCATGCATGCATTAAATCACACGAAAATAACAAAAGGGCATCACGATAAAAATGACATGCACAGAAAATGCTCAAATGACAAAAGTAAATGCACAGATAATTCCTATGGATTTTTCGACCCCGAAAACATATATAATATGCATAGGTTCATGTGGAAAATTAATCACAATTAAATATGCAAGTTATGGCCTAATCACCTTATGCTGGCCCACGTGAGGCGACGCGAGCGCACGAGCGGGCGCTGCTCGTAGCCGATCAACGGGGGCTCGTCCTCCTCCCGATCCCGATCGGGATCGAGGGAGACCTGGATGGTGGCGCTGCTGGGAGGCTGGAGGGCCGGCGGGAACGGACTCCGGCGAGCGGCAACATGCGAGGGCGGCCAGATCAAGGCCGGGGAGCTCCATCCCGGCCAGATCAAGGCGCGGCAGGGCCATCTCCGGGCGACGGGGAGGTCAACGGCGGCTAGAGGAGCTCCGGTCCATGGCGCGGATTGGGAGGCCGGGTGTGGCAGCTGCTGGCGGCGGCTGGCAGCGGCAGCTGGCGGCGACAGGTGGCAGCTCTGGCAGGCGAGGAGCCAAGCGGCGGCGCTGACTGGTGGTGAGCGAGGCCATGGGAGCTCGGGAGGCTGCGGGGAGCAGCGGCGGCGGCTGGGTTCGGGCCTGGGGCGGGCCCAGATGGGCTCGGTGCACCCTGCGCGGGGTGGAGGCTGCTGGCAGCTGCGGTTGGTGGGAGCCTGGCGGCGCGGATCCCTAGGCAGCTAGGGTTTCCCAAATAGGCAGGCTAGGGGGGTTTAAATAGCAGTTTGGGAGCTAGGGAAGGGGGTTTCAGCCCGTTTTTGGACCGTTCGATCTTGATCGGACGGCCCGGAAGCCGAGGGGGCTACGGTGACTATGCATAAGGGCTAGGTGGGGAAGAGAGGGAAGTGCGGCCCGTGACACGAAGGTTTTTAAAACACCGACAAACGTGCGACAATAACCGATGACCGCACTGCTACGGCTGACCGACGGGGTATCAAACGAACTCAGAACGCGACGAAATTTGACGGGCAGTCTGCCTACAATAGAACAAGACCGCAGGCCAAGTTTCGACCCAATCCAAGAATACTTTTTGCGCGCCTTAAAAATGGTTTTATTTAACGATGGCGCGGGCACGTGCATGTGTGGTTGGTCTCAACGGGCAATGGCAAGAACGAAGACAACCGGCAACTACGAACGGATGCAAGCTTTTGAAAATGAGTGACGATGCTATGCAGATGATACGAATGATGCGATGATGAATGCAACAACCAGACGAAACTCAGACGGAAACGGAAATAAAAGTGGAATCTTCTGGAGCGTCGGTCCCAGGCTGTGAGGATCTCGTCCCGAGATCTAGAATGAAAAGGGGAAGAGAAAGAGCAAAAGGTAAAACTTAGTTGCTTCTTTAAAAACTAGTGAAACCAATGAATCTTGAAGGATGCAAAGAGATGAAGAATGAAGAACAAGCAAGAATTCACAAGAAATTTCGGCAGCACTTCGGTAGGAAAGACAGGAAAAATTTGATACGATGTGACAATTGAAAGAAAGGCACCAAACTTTGGTTGGAATAGAATCAGACTTTCATAAGATGGAAGGATCATGAAAAGATTTCACAGCACTCCATTTAAATGAATAAGCAAGAAAGAACATGATCTTGATCAAACTAAATGCGAGATGAAAAGGGCAACACCACAAGGCCTCCGGAACAAAACATTAGAAGCTAGATCTTTGAAGAGAAGAGAACTAAGAAGAAAATGACAACTTCCAGCACAAATGGATTTGAAAGCATATTTAGGAAGAAGAGATTGAACGGTGTTGTTGGAACACCAACAATGAAAGATTTAGCTTGTTATGGGCTTATGAAAAACAACTCAAAATTACGAGGTGACAACCTGCCACAACAAAACAAATACTTGCTTGAGAGCAACAAGATATGCAAAGCTTCTTTCACCAGGAAGAGGAGGAGAAAACTTGAATCATTTATGATACCATGATAGCAACAATCCTTAGGAAATGCTTTAGGTGAAATCCAACCCAAGATAACTCCGAGAAAACAAGATGCGTTTACTTATCTTATTCTTGACAACATTTCCTTCGAGACTCATCATAATCAAGAATTTAATAAAACCATCTCAACAGACAATGGATAAGAATTGAACTTAGAAATCCAAGAAAAGAACACTTGAGCACCTCCAACAAGAATCTTGACGAACACTTGAAAATGAAAGAAATCTTGATGAACCACCATGAAGAACCTCTGGAAGAACTCTGAAACGAAAGGACGATAGAAAAGAATTGAAGGTTGAAAAAGAACAGGATTGGGGCCTTCGAATGAATTAGATGGAGCTTCGGGACAAGATACTTGAGCAAAACTAGGAACTCCGGAAAAAGAAAAAAAATGTCCACTTGGGATAAGGAATTTGATATCATGAACAACTCCGGAAGAAGGATTGAAATCACTTGGATGAAACAAGAATAAGAATTATGATATGACTATCCTTCATCAAGTTAAATTGATGACAAGCAACGGATTCCACACATCACTTATTCTTTTTGAAAAAGAATGAAGAGAGAGAGAGATCACACACTTAAAGAAGTCTTGAATGAGAACACCGGTAAGAATTCGAAAAGAAGAGGATAATACAAATGAATGATATAACATGACAACGAAGAGAGCATGATCCACCGAATAGAAAACTTCACAGGGCACCGGAAAGAATTGGAAACTAAAGATGACACATGAGAATGTAGAGATCAAGATTTGCCTAATAGAAACTGAAAAAGGCACCGGAATAATTGAGATATGAACGAAGGGACAACAATTAAAAAGAATTTGAAAACGAAAGCTGAAAGCCGAGAACCAATAAATCTTCTGAAATGATGGCCTTCCGGAGGATCGAGAAATGAGAACAACTCTGAATGCACTGGATAGATATGGGAGGAATAACTCATGATCAAAACAATTGAGATGATGGCAACAAGCCTGAAACCTTGAATCTTGAAAGAATGACCAACGATTTAAGAGAAACTCTCCTTCGATGTTCAAGAAAGAATGATGAGGAGAAACAACATCATGAATTACTGAGGCACTCCGGGACAATGAATAAAGGAAAGGTTGAGCCAACTACGAAATGATTCGAAGCGATCTTGGAAGAGGAATATGACTGATGAAAATCATTCTTACATCATACTTGAAAAGAACTTGAGGACAACTCCGGAAAGATTAGAAGAGTCAGGTAGGATCCTGGGGAAAACACCTGTGGGTTATGGGCCTACTCAAAAGAAACCACCGTCGAAACAATTGCTTAAAAGAGGGATTGCATCGGTACAAATTAAGAACTTGATGATATGAGACCCTTGAAATAATTCAAGAGGACAAGAATGAAAATGATTGTCTTCTGAGATATCTTCAACACTCCAGATAGAATAGAGAGGGAAGAATAAACAAGAGAGGCTTGATAACGAATTCCACCATGGGAGAGCAAATAGAGAATGAAAATGATATGATGAACACCAAGAACTTGAATTGAATCCACTAGAAAAGAAAACAAATATGAATACTAATAAATGATAACTTGAGAACTAAGCATCTTCATCAAGAATCATAGGAGAAGAATAACAACGAGAACAAGAAATATGAGGATAGATCTTGAAATTGAAACTCCTGAGAATATTCACAAAGAATCAGCGGAAACAAGATAGAAGAAAACATAGTGGAAGCATTACATGAATAGAAAAGACACTTGGATGAGAATTTAACCATTGAAGAAAAAGGGCGGGAGGGTGGGAAAACAAAGAATACTTGGGACAGATGAGAAGAACTCTGGAAAGAAACATGAGGATTGATCTTGCAATATTGAAGAGGATAGAATTATCTTGAAGAGAAGCACACCCGTTGGAAAAGAATTGATATGGTAACTTGATTGGCAAAAGAAATAGCATTCCCATAGAAATATGAGAACACTACTTAGCAAGATATGAAATCACCACTTGACATCGAAGCAACTCGAATTACCATATTCAAAACAAAACAAAGGATGAGGCTGATGAAACAAGCCAGAACAAATACATACCCACTATGTACTTGTTGGAAAGATAATCCTAGGTACCTACATGAATTCCCACCTAAGAACTTTCGAAAACTTTCTAGTTATGCAATCCGGTGTGGGGGATACAAGGAGGAAATATCTCACACAACTAGCAATCCTACACCCCAACTGTATCCGTCCTTCAACACATAACCAGAGGCTTTCGCAAATCCATCTAACTCAGATCCTCGAACTCACAAAGATACTAAACCATGGTGGTACCCCGGACGCCTCCCCAGTACTGGGTGACTCTGACCTTATCTCACCACGACAAGTATTGAAGCAATTTGGAACATCCTCCGTCCTGAGATATCAAGGAAGCTGAATGATAACGATGTGCCAACATTCCTTGGAGCTCGACTCCCTAGAAGAAATCAAGTCAGACAGGAGGCACCAAGACAGAACCCTGTCACATCGGTATCATATAGACTCCAAAATACCCGCGTGATCCTAAAATTTTTTTTGAGCGAGAAGAGGAGTGGAATCAAAATTCCTAAGTCGAATACCTCACTAGAGCATAGAACAGGAGTAAAAAGAATCCTACTCTCCGATATAACTAGACTCAAAATAGTTTTTCTCTAGACTCGAATCGGCCAAGTTCGATCAATCAAGGGGGATGTTAGGTCGGTACAGGCTCTAATACCAACTTGTCACGCCCAAGATGCGTTCCTATCCTTATTTTGGCATGAGGACCTCGGCAAGGATAGAAGCGCATCTCGACGCGTTCGCAAGAATGGATATCATTACAAGTACATGTACAGAAGAGATGAGTATATGGAATTGGCTTACACTCGCCACAAGCTACATCAGAGTCACATAATACAACAACATACTCAACATCATACAGAAGAGCAGGGTCCGACTACGAACGAAATCAAACGATAAAATGACATCCACCCTTGCTATCCCAGGCTACCGCCTGGAACCCATCCAAGATTGATGAAGAAGAAGAAGAAGAACTCCAAATCAAAATCAATCAATGCGCTCACGTCAAATCATCACATTACCTATACCTGCAACTGTTGTTGTAGTAAACTGTGAGCCACAGGCACTCAGCAATCTCATTTCCAAGGGTATCAAGACTATTAAAGCTTAATAGGTGAGGTATGGTTACGTGGTGAGGCTGCAGCAAGCAACTAAGCATTTATTTGAGTGGCTAACTTATGAGTACAGAAAGTAAAGTATGGTGGTCTACGCATAACGGACATGAACTAGTAATGATCGTTAACTAATCCTGAACACCTACTTACGTCAATCATAACCCCACCGTGTTCTCTTTCGGATAAGAACTCGCGAGAAGAGACAATCACGGTTACGCACATAGTTGGTGTATTTTATTAGAGTTTACTTCAAGTTTGCTATGACCGGGTGTTAAACAAAGTGTCCAAGTTTGCCACACAACCACGGGCACGGCTTCTCGAAAAGATTTAACCCTGTAGGGTTGCTCCAACTCATCCATCACAAATTAACCACACGTAGTGGGAATAACCTCAACCACGGATATCGTGATCTTCCTAGGCAATTCCAAGGGAAATCCGTCACCTCGAGATAGCCCGAAGAAAATCAGAATTCCTCACTCAAGACGTTCGAGAAAGGTAAAACAAATCCAGCAAGACCGCCCGACGTGCCGACAATCCCGATAGGAGTCGCGTATCTCGTTCTCAGGGCACAACCGGATGAGCGATGGTTACCACGCCAAACACCGAGTTGCCCCGGGTAGCGTTAATAAGCTGCTCTGGGTTGGACCAACACTCACGAGGAGCACTGGCCCGGGGGTTGATTAAGTATCCACGGGGTCCGGAAAGTCCCTATGCAAGTTCAATAGTTATTAGGCAAATGTATTACCAAAGTTGGGCCTTGCCAGATAAGTTTTATCCCAAAAAGAAAATCAAGGGGGTCCCCATAACAACCCCAAGCATGTTAGGAGCGGTCATTTATGGAACATAACACCGGTTCACAAGTAACTAGGGTTGGCAAGAGTGGAACAAAACACCGAGCAAAAGGCCAAGCCTTCCACCTTCACCAAGTATATATGTGCATTAAATTAAATAGCAGCAATATTGTGATATAACAAAGAATGTCCATGTTGACACATGGAAGCAATTGCACCTGCAGCTAGAAAAGCTATAAGAAGGGCTGAGCAAGCGGTAACATAGCCAACCAAAGGTTTGCTGGGACGATGGAGGGTTAGAGGCTTTTCATGGCAATGTTGGGAGGCTTCTCAAACAAGTGATAGGTAGCGAGACAAACGATAAAAGCAGGACCACTAGCATAGCAATGATAGTAGTGGTATCCAGGGAAATGTGTCATCTTGCCTGAGATCCCGCTCGGAAAAAGATCGAGTCCATGAAGAAGACGAGCCAACGTAGTCGAACGAATCCTCACACTCCAAACGCTTTCGGAACTCTATCGAGAAGAAGCAATCTGAAACAAACAATCAACACAAGATACACCACAACATATGCATGACACGATGCGCAAACAATATGATCCATGTCCGGTTTAAATATGCAAGGCATGGCAATTCACAACAATCAAATACTACACATTAAGTGAAGCTCAATATGCAACGATTTGCATATTGACGAAACTTCACATTTGAATTGTTTAATTTACTATTGTTAGCTACTCATCAATATTAAATGTTGTTAAACATGGAAAGAGGTGAAGCATAATTAAACTATCTATCTAGGCAACATAAATGAGGTCGGAAACAACTTATAGCATTTCCGAAATGACCTCATATGTTAATTTCGAAATTGGTCCAGATCTGAACTAATCATATTTTATATTTATTAAACAACAGAATAAAGTATACCATGTTATTCTACACGTCATTCTAGTCAATTTACATATATAGAACGTCTCAAACGGAGCTACTGTTGGAAATATGCCCTAGAGGCAATAATAAAATGGTTATTATTGTATTTCCTAGTTCATGATAATTGTCTGTTGTTCATGCTATAATTGTGTTAACCGGCAACCGTAATACATGTGTGAATACATAGACCACAACATGTCCCTAGTAAGCATCTAGTTTGCTAGCTCGTTGATCAATAGATGGTCACGGTTTCATGACCATGGACATTGGATGTCGATTGATAACGGGATCACATCATTAGGAGAATGATGTGATGGACAATACGCAATCCTAATTATAGCGCAAGATCATGTAGTTCGTTTGCTAAAGCTTTTCAATGTCAAGTATCGTTTCCTTAGACCATGAAATTGTGCAACTCCCGGATACCGTAGGAATGCTTTGGGTGTGCCAAACATCACAACGTAACTAGGTGGCTATAAAGGTGCACTATGGGTATCTCCAAAAGTGTCTGTTGGGTTGGCACGAATCGAGACTGGGATTTGTCACTCCGTGTGACGGAGAGGTATCTCTGGGCCCACTCGGTAAGACATCATCATAATGAGCTCAATGTGACTAAGGAGTTAGTCACGGGATGATGTGTTATGGAACGAGTAAAGAGAGTTGCCGGTAACGAGATTGAACAAGGTATAGAGATACCGACGATCGAATCTCGGGCAAGTATCATACCGGTAGACAAAGGGAATTGTATACGAGATTGATTGATTCCCCAACATCGTGGTTCATCCGATGAGATCATCATGGAGCATGTGGGAGACAACATGGGTATCCAGATCCCACTGATGGTTATTGACCGGAGAGGTGTCTCGGTCATGTCTACGTGTCTCCCGAACCCGTAGGGTCTACACACTTAAGGTTCGATGACGCTAGGGTTATAGGGAAATAGTGTATGTGGTTACCGAAGGTAGTTTGGAGTCCCGGATGAAATCCCGGACGTCACGAGGAGTCCCAGAATGGTCCGAAGACGAAGATTGATATATAGGATGTGAGGTTTTGGTTACCGGAAGTGTTTCGGGCGTCACCGCTAGTGTACCGAGACCACCGGAAGGGCTCCGGGGGTCCACCAAGTGGGCCCACCGGCCCCAGAGGGCTCCATGGGCCTGAGGTGGAGGGAACCAGCCCCTAGGTGGGCTGGTGCGCATCCACAAGAGGCCCAAGGCGCAGGAAATAGAGGAGGGGGGAAACCCTAGACCCAGATGGGCCTAAGGCCCACTAGGGCTGCGCCCTCCTCCTCTCCTTCCTTTGGCCGCCGGCCAGATTGCCATCTGGTGGCTGCCGCACCACCCTAGGGTGGGAACCCTAGGGTGCAGCCCTACCTCCTCCTCCTCCTATATATAGAGGTCCCCTTGGGACTGTTTTGAGACACGGTTCTCTCTTCCTCTCGGCGCAGCCGTACCTCTCCCTATCCTCGTTATCCGTAGTGCTTAGCGAAGCTCTGCCGGAGTACCACGCAGCTCCACCGTCACCACGCCGTCGTGCTGTCGGAGCTCTCCCTCAACCTCTCCTTCCTACTTGCTGGATCAAGGCGTGGGAGACGTCACCGGGCTGCACGTGTGTTGAACGCGGAGGCGCCGTCGTTCGGTGCTAGGATCGAAGTCCACCGCGATCTAAATCGTTGCGAGTACGACTCCACCAACCGCGTTCTTGCAACGCTTCCACTTAGTGATCTTCAAAGGTATGAAGATGCAATCTCTCCCCTCTCGTTGCTAGTTTCTCCAAAGATGGATCTTGGCGACACATAGGAAATTTTTTGATTTACTACTACGTCTTCCAACAGTGGCATCATGAGCTAGGTCTATGCGTAGAATCTATGCACGAGTAGAACACAAAGCAGTTGTGGGCGTCGATCTTGTTAATTTTCTTACCACTACTAGTCTTATCTTGATTCGGCGGTATTGTGGGATGAAGCGGCCCGGACCGACTTTACACGTACGCTTACGTGAGACTGGTTCCACCGCGTGACATGCACGTGTTGCATAAGGTGGCTAGCGGGTGTCTGTCTCTCCCACCTTAGTCAGATTGGATTCGATGAAAAGGGTCCTTATGAAGGGTAAATAGCAATTTTCATATCACGTTGTGGTTTTGGCGTAGGTAAGAAACGTTCTTGCTAGAAACCTATAACAGCCACGTAAAAACTTGCGACTACAAATTAGAGGACGTCTAACTTGTTTTTGCAGCATATGCCTTGTGATGTGATATGGCCAAAGAATGTGATGTGGTGCATTGTGATGTATGAGATTGATCATGTTCTTGTAATAGGATTCACGACTTGCATGTCGATGAGTATGGCAATCGGCAGGAGCCATAGGAGTTGTCTTATTTTATTGTATGACCTGCATGTCAAACATAAACGCCATGTAATTACTTTACTTTATTGCTAAATGTTAGCCATAGTAGTAGAAGTAAAGTTGGCGAGACAACTTCATGAAGACACAATGATGGAGATCATGGTGTCATGCCGGTGACAGTGATGATCATGGAGCCCCGAAGATGGAGATCAAAGGAGCAAGATGATATTGGCCATATCATGTCACTATATTGATTGCATGTGATGTTTATCATGTTTACATCTTATTTTCTTAGAACAACGGTAGTAAATAAGATGATCTCTCAATAAAATTTCAAGAAAAGTGTTCACCCTAACTGTGCACCGTTGCTAAGGATCGTTGTTCCGAAGCACCACGTGATGATCGGGTGTGATAGGTTCTAACGTTCGCACACAACGGGTGTATGCCAGATTTACACATGCGATACACTTAGGTTGACTTGACGAGCCTAGCATGTACAGACATGGCCTCGAAACACGGAAGACCGAAAGGTCGAACATGAGTCGTATAGAAGATACGATCAACATGGAGATGTTCACCATGGATGAATAGTCCGTCTCACATGATGATCGGACACGGGCTAGTTGACATGGATCATGTGTCACTTGGATGACTAGAGAGATGTCTATCTAAGTGGGAGTTCATTAAATAATTTGATTATGTGAACTTAATTATCATGAACTTAGTATAAAATTATCTTTACAACCTATATTGTAGATCCAATGGCGAACGCGAATGTCACCCTCAATTTCAACGCGTTCCTAGAGAAAACCAAGCTGAAAGATGATGGAAGCAACTATGCAGACTGGGTCCATGGTTTGAGGATGCACTGTTAGGTGACCCACCCCTTCTCCCAGCAGAGCAAGATGTTGCGAATGCTTGGCATTCTTGCTGCGACGATTACTCCCTTGTTCAGTGCGGCATGCTTTACAATTTAGAACCGGGGCTCCAAAAGCGTTTTGAGCAACACGGAGCATATGGGATGTTCCAAGAGCTGAAACTGGTTTTCCAAGCTCATGCCCGGGTCGAGAGATATGACGTCTCTGACAAGTTCTTCAGCTGTAAGATGGAGGAGAATAGTTCTGTCAGTGAGCACATCCTCAAGATGTCTGGGCTACACAACCGCTTGACTCAGCTGGGAGTTAATCTCCCGGATGACTCGGTCATTGACAGAATCCTCCAGTCGCTTCCACCTAGCTACAAGAGCTTTGTGATGAACTACAACATGCAAGGGATGGAGAAGTCCATTCCTGAGTTGTACTCGATGCTGAAATCAGCGGAGGTCGAGATCAAAAAGGGGCATCAAGTGTTGATGGTAAATAAGACCACTAGTTTCAAGAAAGTCAATGGTAAGAAGAACTTCAAGAAGGATGGCAAAGCTGTTGCCGCGGCCGGTAAGCAAGTTGCCGGGAAGAAGAGGAAGAACAAGAATGGACCCAAGCCTGAGACTGAGTGTTTTTACTGCAAGGGTACCGGTCACTGGAAGCGGAACTACCCCAAGTACTTAGCGGATAAGACGGACGGCAACATTAAAGGTATATGTGATATACTTGTTATTGATGTGTACCTAACCAGCGCTCGAAGTAGCTCCTGGGTATTTGATACCGGTGCAGTTGCTGACATTTGTAACTCCAAGTAGGAGCTGCAGAATAAGCGGAGGCTGGCAAGGATGAGTTGACGATGCGCGTCGGGAATGGTTCCAAGGTCGATGTGATCGCCGTCGGCACGCTACCTCTACATCTACCTTCGGGATTAGTGTTAAAGCTTAATAATTGTTATTTAGTACCAGCTTTGAGCATGAACATTGTATCTGGATCTCGCTTGATGCGAGATGGCTACTCATTTAAATCTGAGAATAATGGTTGTTCTATTTATATGAGAGAAATGTTTTATGGTCATGCCCCACTAGTCAATGGTTTATTTTTGATGAATCTCAAACGTGATGTTACACATGTCCATAGTGTGAGTACCAAAAGGTGTAAGGTTGATAACGATAGTCCCACTTACATGTGGCACTGCCGCCTTGGTCATATTGGTGTCAAACACATGAAGAAGCTCCATACTGATGGACTTTTGGAGTCTCTTGATTTCGAATCATTTGACACGTGCGAACCATGCCTCATGGGCAAGATGACCAAGACTCCGTTCTCCGGAACAATGGAGCGAGCAATTGACTTGTTGGAAATAATACATACCGATGTATGCGGTCCAATGAGTGTTGAGGCTCGTGGTGGCTACCGTTATGTTCTCACCCTCACTGATGACTTGAGCAGATACGGGTATGTCTACTTAATGAAACACAAGTCTGAAACCTTTGAAAGGTTCAAGGAATTTTAGAGTGAGGTAGAGAATCAACGTGACAGGAAAATAAAGTGCCTACGATCTGATCGTGGCAGAGAATATTTAAGTCACGAGTTTGGCAGGCACCTAAGGAAATGGGGAATTGTTTCACAACTCACGCCGCCTGGCACATCTCAGCGAAATGGTGTGTCTGCACGTCGTAATCGCACTTTATTAGATATGGTGCGGTCTATGATGTCTCTTACCGACTTACCGCTATCATTTTGGGGATATGCATTAGAGACTGCCACATTCACTTTAAATAGGGCACCGTCAAAATCCGTTGAGACGACACCGTATGAATTATGGTTTGGAAAGAAACCTAAGCTGTCGTTTCTAAAAGTTTGCGGATGCGATGCTTATGTGAAGAAACTTCAAGCTGAGAAGCTCGAACCCAAAGCGGAAAAGTGCGTCTTCATAGGATATCCCAAAGAGACTATTGGGTATACCTTCTACCTCAGATTCGAAGGCAAAGTATTTCTTGCCAAGAATGGATCCGTTCTCGAGAAAGAGTTTCTCTCGAAAGAAGTAAGTGGGAGGAAAATAGAACTTGATGAGGTAATTGTACCTCCACTCGAACCGGAGACTAGCGCAGCACAGGAAGTTGTTTCTATGGAGCCTACACCAGCTGGAGAGGAAGTTAGTAATGATGATCATGAAACTTCAGATCAAGTTACTATT
This sequence comes from Hordeum marinum, assembly GCA_022496015.1. Classification (NCBI taxonomy): domain Eukaryota; kingdom Viridiplantae; phylum Streptophyta; class Magnoliopsida; order Poales; family Poaceae; genus Hordeum; species Hordeum marinum. Next base: position 205,713,632 of record CM039678.1, on the reverse strand, counting down.
GAACGTCGAAGATCCACTAGGACACGTTCCGCACCAGAGTGGTACGGCAATCCTGTCCTGGAGATCATGTTGTTAGACAACAGTGAACCTTCGAACTATGAAGAAGCGATGGTGGGCCCGGATTCCAACAGATGGCTTGAGGCCATGAAATCCGAGATAGGATCCATGTATGAGAACAAAGTATGGACTTTTGTGGACTTTCCTGATGATAAGCGAGCCATTGAAAATAAATGGATCTTGAAGAAGAAGACTGACGCGGACAGTAATGTGACTGTCTATAAGGCTCGGCTTGTCGCTAAGGGTTATCGACAAGTTCAAGGAGTTGACTACGATGAGACTTTCTCACCCGTAGCGATGCTGAAGTCTGTCCAAATCTTGTTAGCAATTGCAGCATTTTATGATTATGAGTTCTGGCAAATGGACGTCAAAACGGCATTCCTTAATGGTTTCCTTAAGGAAGAACTGTATATGATGCAGCCAGAAGGTTTTGTCGATCCTAAAGATGCTAACACAGTATGCAAGCTCCAGCGCTCCATCTATGGGCTGGTGCAAGCATCTCGGAGTTGGAACATTCGCTTTAATGAAGTGATTAAAGCGTTTGGGTTTGTACAGGTTTATGGAGAACCCTGTATTTACAAGAAAGTGAGTGGGAGCTCTGTAGCATTTCTTGTATTATATGTGGATGACATACTGATAATGGGAAATGATATAGAACTCATGGAGAGTGTAAAGGCCTACTTGAATAAGTGTTTTTCAATGAAGGACCTTGGTGAAGCTGCTTACATATTAGGTATTAAGATCTATAGAGATAGATCGAGATGCCTCATAGGTCTTTCACAAAGCACATACCTTGACAAGATATTGAAGAAGTTCAATATGGATCAGTCCAAGAAGGGGGTTCTTGCCTGTGTTACAAGGTGTGAGATTGAGTACGACTCAATGCCCGACCAGGGCAAAAGATAGAGAAGAGATGAGTATCATCCCTTATGCTTCAGCCATAGGCTCTATTATGTATGCCATGTTGTGTACCAGACCTAATGTGAACCTTGCCATAAGTTTGGTAGGGAGGTACCAAAGTGATCCCGGAGCGGAACACTGGACAGCGGTCAAGAATATCCTGAAGTACCTGAAAAGGACAAAGGACATGTTTCTCGTATATGGAGGTGCCGAAGAGCTCTTCGTAAAGGGTTACATCGATGCTAGCTTCGACACAGATCCGGACGACTCCAAGTCACAAACCGGATACGTGTATGTTTTGAACGGAGGGGCAGTTACCTGGTGCAGCAGCAAGCAAAGCGTCGTTGCGGCATCTACATGTGAAGCGGAGTACATAGCTGCTTCGGAAGCAGCAAAGGAAGGAGTCTGGATGAAAGAGTTCATAACCGACCTAGGAGTAATTCCAAGTGCGTCGGGCCCATTGACTCTATTCTGTGACAACACTGGAGCTATTGCCCTTGCGAAAGAGCCCAGGTTTCAAAAGAAGACAAGACACATCAAGCACTGCTTCAACTCCATCTGTGATTACATTCAGGAGGGAGATATAGATATTTGTAAAGTGCATACGGATCTGAATGTCGCAGATCCGTTGACTAAACATCTCTCACGAGCAAAACCTGATCAACACCAGAATGCTATGGGTGTTCGCACAATGTAACTAGATTATTGAATCTAGTGCAAGTGGGAGACTATTGGAAATATGCCCTAGAGGCAATAATAAAATGGTTATTATTGTATTTCCTAGTTCATGATAATTGTCTATTGTTCATGCTATAATTGTGTTAACCGGAAACCGTAATACATGTGTGAATACATAGACCACAACATGTCCCTAGTAAGCCTCTAGTTGGCTAGCTCGTTGATCAATAGATGGTCACGGTTTCATGACCATGGACATTGGATGTCAATTGATAACGGGATCACATCATTAGGAGAATGATGTGATGGACAAGACCCAATCCTAAGCATAGCGCAAGATCGTGTAGTTCGTTTGCTAAAGCTTTTCAATGTCAAGTATCATTTCCTTAGACCATGAGATTGTGCAACTCCCGGATACCATAGGAATGCTTTGGGTGTGCCAAACGTCACAACGTAACTGGGTGGCTATAAAGGTGCACTACGGGTATCTCCGAAAGTGTCTGTTGGGTTGGCACGAATCGAGACTAGGATTTGTCACTCCGTGTGACGGAGAGGTATCTCTGGGCCCACTCGGTAAGACATCATCATAATGAGCTCAATGTGACTAAGGAGTTAGTCACAAGATGATGTGTTATGGAGCAAGTAAAGAGACTTGCTGGTAACGATATTGAACAAGGTATAGAGATACCGATGATCGAATCTTGGGCAAGTATCATACCGATAGACAAAGGGAATTGTATACGGGATTGATTGAATCCCCGACATCGTGGTTCATCCGATGAGATCATCGTGGAGCATGTGGGAGACAACATGGGTATCCAGATCCCGCTGTTGGTTATTGACCAGAGAGGTGTCTCGGTCATGTCTACGTGTCTCCCGAACCCGTAGGGTCTACACACTTAAGGTTCGATGATGCTAGGGTTATAGGGAAATAGTGGACGTGGTTACCGAAGGTAGTTCAGAGTCCCGGATGAGATCCAGGACGTCACGAGGAGTCCCGGAATGGTCCGGAGACGAAGATTGATATATAGGATGTGAGGTTTTGGTTACCGAAAGTGTTTCGGGCGTCACCGGTAGTGTACCGGGAGCACCGGAAGGGTTCCGGGGGTCCACCAAGTGGGCCCACCGGCCCCAGAGGGCTCCATGGGCCTGAGGTGGAGGGAACCAGCCCCTAGTTGAGCTAGTGCGCCTCCACAAGAGGCCCAAGGCGCAGGAAATAGAGGAGGGAGGGGAAACCCTAGACCCAGATGGGCCTAAGGCCCACTAGGGCTGCGCCCTCCTCCTCTCCTCCCTCTGGTCACCGGCCAGATTGCCATCTGGTGGCTGCCGCCCCACCCTAGGGTGGGAACCATAGGGTGCAACCCTACCTCCTCCTCCTCCTATATATAGAGGTGCCCTTGGGGCTGTTTTGAGACACGGTTCTCTCTTCCTCTCGGCACAGCCCTACCTCTCCCTATCCTCGTTCTCTGTAGTGCTTAGCGAAGCTCTGCCGGATTATCATCCAGCTCCACCGTCACCACGCCGTCGTGCTGCCGGAGCTCTCCCTCAACCTCTCCTCCTCCTTGCTGGATCAAGGCGTGGGAGACGTCACTAGGATAAACGTGTGTTGAACGCGAAGGCGCCGTCGTTCAGCGTTAAGATCGGAGTCCACCGCGATCTGAATCGCTACGAGTACGACTCCACCAACCGCGTTCTTGCAACGCTTCCTCTTAGCGATCTTCAAAGGTATGAATATGCAATCTCTCTCCTCTCGTTGCTGGTTTCTCCATAGATGGATCTTGGCGATACGTAGGAAATTTTTTGATTTACTACTACGTCTCCCAACAGCTACGGCCTAAAAGATATGAGCAACAAACGATGCACATGTCATGAATGCAAATGTATGGAAAATTCAATCGCACACATTTCAAATCATGAATGCAGAAAGTTATTATGAAACTACATGAGATTCTAAGCAATTTTCATATGCAACATGTTCAAAACGGAGCTACGGTTCAACAAATACAACCAACACAGGTTTTAGTTAAAATCTGTCCAAAACTGCAAGATAGCATTTTGCACACATGAAAACAATAAGCTACAATATCCTAAAATGCACAAACTAAGCATGGGGCAGTATTATACAACACATACTTCATTTCATCTTCACATATCATAATCAAAACATGCATGGATCACATGGTAGGAAGCTCACAAGGTGGCTACTTGAAAACAGTTTCAGACTTGGTGAAAATAGCAGTTTTTGACAGTGCAGTTTTATCTCGAAGGCATATTGACAGCAGTGAAACTATCTGTTACAGGGCATATTATGGCATGAAACTTAAAAGCATACTAAAGGACATTAACAACTACAAATAACTCCATTACACCTACCACAAAAGGGTTCTAGATCACTAGCAAAACACATGGAAAGACAGCAACAAAATATTACAGATTTCAAACTTAGAAATATTTTAGCATCTCAAAACAGCAGAATTTTATAGCAAGTTGACAACAACGAAATAACACCTAAACATGCAATTCTATGACAAGCAAAATGTCCAGGGGCTAGGACACATATCAAAGGGCACATCTCAAGTTCAAGATTATTTCATATCATGCATGCATTAAATCACACGAAAATAACAAAAGGGCATCACGATAAAAATGACATGCACAGAAAATGCTCAAATGACAAAAGTAAATGCACAGATAATTCCTATGGATTTTTCGACCCCGAAAACATATATAATATGCATAGGTTCATGTGGAAAATTAATCACAATTAAATATGCAAGTTATGGCCTAATCACCTTATAGCAATTCATATATGCAAATAAAATGCAAACATCATGCCAACATTTTTCTCATGCATGAAAATGTGATGCCGAGGATATGAACATTTTTAATATATGGTTTGGATTAATCCCGATGCACGTTAAATAAGTATGTCAATGCAAAATCATGTCAAATATGTAAAATGACAGAAAATGACATGTTAAATATTTTAAGCATGGATGCAAATGGCATATTATTAATCTACACGCTTTTCTAATCATTTTACATGTATAAAATATTTTCATACGACGAACGGATAATTATATATTGACGTGTTAAATCTGTAATAGGCCTACACAAAAAAATAAAAAAACACGGGAGGGGCTGGCTGCTCACCCATGGGCCTGGCCCAATTGGTGGGGCTGGACAGAGAGTTGGCTGTTGGGCCGGCTGGGCAGACGCGCTGGCCCACGCGGGGCGACGCGAGCGCACGAGCGGGCGCTACTCGCAGCCGGTCAACGGGGGCTCGTCCTCCTCCCGATCCCGATCAGGATCGAGGGAGACCTGGACGGAGGCGCTGCTGGGAGGCTGGAGGGCCGGCGGGGACGGACTCCGGCGAGTGGCAGCACGCAAGGGCGTCCAGATCGAGGTCGGGGAGCTCCATCCCGGTCGGATCAAGGTGCGGCAGGGCCATCTTCGGGCGGCGGGGAGGTCTGCGGCGGCTAGAGGAGCTCCGATCCATGGAGCGGACGGGGAGGCCAGGTGTGGCGGCTGCTGGCGGCAGCGGGCGGCGACGGGCGGCGGCTCCGGCAGGCGAGGAGGCAAGCAGTGGCGCGGACTGGTGGCGAGTGAGGCCATGGGAGCTCGGGAGGCTGCGGGGAGCAGCGGCGGCGGCTAGGTTTGGGCCTGGGGCGGTCCCAGATGGGCTCGGCGGGCCCTGCGGGGTGGAGCTGCTGGCGGCTGCGGTTGGTGGGAGGCTGGCGGCGCGGATCCCTGGGCAGCTAGGGTTTCCCAAATAGGCAGGCTAGGGGGGTTTAAATAGCAGTTTGGGAGCTAGGGAAGGGGGTTTCAGTCCGTTTTTGGACCGTTCGATCTCGATCGGACGGCCCAAAAGCGGAGGGGGCTACGGTGACTATGCAGAAGGGCTAGGTGGGGAAGAGAGGGAAGTGCGACCCATGACACAAAGGTTTTTAAAACACCGACAAACGTCCGACGATAACCGATGACCGCACTGCTACGGCTCACCGACGGGGTATCAAATGAACTCAGAACATGACGAAATTCGATGGGCGGTCTACCTACAATATAACAAGACTGCATGCCATGTTTCGACCCAATCCAAGAATATTTTTCGTGCACCTTAAAAACGGTTTTATTTAACGATGCCACGGGCACGTGCATGTATGGTTGGTCTCAACGGGCAACAGCAAGAACGAAGAGAACCGGCAAATACGAACGGATGCAAGCTTTTGAAAACAAGTTACGATGCCATGCAGATGATGCGAATGATGCGATGATGAATGCAACAACCAGACGAAACACAGACGGGAACGGAAATAAATAGGGAATCTTCTGGAGCATCGGTCCCGGGCTGTTACAAAGAGCATTAGCAAGGCTTTTCGGGCTGGTTTCTTCTGGCCCACTGCCCGAGCGGATGCCCAGTCACTTGTCAAACACTGCGTGGGGTGTCAAATTTTTGCGAATGAAATTCACATGCCCCCAACAGCTCTTCGGACTATTCCGATCACCTGGCCCTTGATGGTCTAGGGGCTGGATATGGTCGGACCACTTAAAGGGGGACCAAGAAGAATAAATACCTACTGGTCATGGTTGACAAGTTCACCAAATGGATAGAAGTGAAACCTATCAAGTCAGCCAAGTCCGGACCAATAATTGACTTTATATCTGGTGTGGTACACCTTTAAGGCGTCCCGCACAGTATAATAACAGATAATGGATCCAACTTCATAGCCCAAGAGGTCAAAGACTAGTGCGCAAAAGATGGGCATCAAGCTCGATTATCCATCGGTGTATCATCTACAGACCAATGGACAAGTCGATAAAGCAAGTGGACTCATCATGAGCGGCATTATGCCATGTATGGTTCGATCTCTTCATGAGTCCGACTGTCATTGGGTGGAGGAGCTTGACTCCGTTCTATGGGGTCTGCGCACCACCCCGAACAGATCAAGGGGATACACACCATTCTTTATGGTCTATGGGGCAGAAGCAGTCCTCCCTTGTGACATTATTCACGATGCATAAAGGGTGTGCATGTACGAGGAAAAGGAAGCCGACTTAGATTGGCAAGACGACCTGGACGACTTAGAAGGAGAGCACGATATAGTTCGGGCTCGCTCTACTTTTTATCAACAGCAGGCCCGGCGTTACCAGAGCTGGGAGGTCAAGGAAAAAGCGTATAATGTGGGTGAACTCGCCTTATGGCTCCTGAAGAAGCAGAAGCATAAACTCAACACCAAATGGGAGGGGGCCTTCATAATCGACGAAGTACTCGCGGGAGGGGCTTACTGTCTTCGAAACCCGATGGATAACCGCCTTCAACCAAACCCATGGAACTCAGCTCGTCTTCGGCGCTTCTACGGATAAACCGGTGTCGTCATACTCTCCACCTTTTACCTCCTTTTTATTTTCTTTTTTCTTTATTTATTTTTCCTTCCCCTCCCACCTTGATTTTTGGGCAGGTTTGATTTTTTTTCCTTTTCCTCCCAACTCTATGTTCGGCTCAACCGATCTTGTATTAAGATCTTCGGCTTACAACTTTATTTGTTAAATCCGAACACATCACCTGGGGGCTTCTTCCTGAAGCCAATGCTTTTACACTCTAAGCATCTATTTACATTTATTGTGTATGCATGTTTCCCTTGTCAATTTTAAGCCATTATATGCATCAATTCGAACTAAGATTTTTGCCAAGCTGGGTTGCCTCGCTCATGTGCTTACCCTCTGCATTCCTGATTGTTCAGGTAGAGGGTAAAGGGAGCACCTCTGTGATTTTTACGACCGGGTCATCCGGATACGTACCTCAGATGGGTGAAGCTGAAAGCTAGCTATCTTCAGCAGACAATTGGTCGGTTACGACAGAAGCAACGAATGAGACTATGGTTGTTAGCACCATTACTCGGGCTTCTTTTCTCACAAGAACCATTAGTCGCATACTAGCAGTATACGGACTAACTACCGACGATCTACGTAGTACCCTAGAGAAAGGTATTGATAGAGGTACTATTTTCTTTGGAAGATGTTTCTTACGCTAAGCTATAATATAACATATCTCCATGTGTGCTTTTTGTCTGTTCGCACCAAATGGCCGGATTGCCTGAATCCCCGAACATAATTTGCTCCTCTCAAGTGATATTTTATACGGAACACTCCCAAGCTCTTAGCGCGGGAGGTCAAAGCTGATGTCTGTTTAAGACAAAGTTTACAACACTGACGGAGAAATTCCTCGATTATTAGTACATAGTTACACATAATCATACATCTGGCTACTGCTCAAGATTATCTATTAAGGTGTCTAGGGAACAATCTTCTTGCGAGATATGGGCAGCGGGCATCACTTGGTCATATACCAGGTGAAGTGGCACTTCTTTCCCATCCGATCCTACGGGCCCAACCCGGGTCATACGCTCGGGGTTAAGGCCGGTATAACGGGTCTTGATCATCGCCCATGCCTCTCGTGCTCCCTCTCAGCAAGCTGATGTCTTTCATAGCTCGAACCTACTTCGGGCTCCCTTGAATCGATCAACCAGTTCGGTCATCCCCTCCGGAGTTTGCTCGGCAGGCCACAGCTCTTTCACCATGCTCTTCATGGCCTTCCGAGCCCGCTCATGAAGGGTGGACAACTCCTTCAGAAGGTTTCCGCGGTAAGATTCGATCTCTACTTCGGGTCGCCCGGACATGAGACCTATAAATGAGTCAAGGCATTATCATTACACTTCATACATAAGAAGTACTCACTAGTGTTAGAATCACACTTACCGAACATGTCCCTCCATAATTTCTAGTTCTCTTCTTGGGCCTAGGACAATGATTTTTTAAGCTCTCAATTTCTTCGGCCTGCTATTTGTTTTCCGCCTGAAGGCAGTTCTTATCCTCAATATTACGTTGCAAAATACGGCAGGCGGCCTCGTGATGGGATTCGGCGTACTGCTTTGATTCTCAAGCCGTTTCTAAATCTGTTTCCAATTGCCCTATTGATTCAGCTGCTACAAAGTACCCTTGCGTCAGCACGGGAACATACACTAAGATCAGCAGAATAGGTATACTCACCATGTGCCTCTCGGGCAAAGCTCTTCACGTGATCCAATTCGGCCTTCACGGTTTCCACCTGTGTTCAGCTTGCCTCCAGTTCCTTGGTTAGTTGTTCACTTCATTGCCTCGAGGCCTGCAATAGCAGTAAGACAATACGAGGACCCTTAATTCAGTCGTTCTGACAACTTTAAGGCTCGGTGGCTATTGGGTTTACATGGGTGTTCGGACTTCTATATCCGAGTACTTACCTGCAGACTGGACGATATCAGTTTCATGGCCTCCCTGAACCCAGCTCGGGCAGCTCCGATGTGTGCGTCTGCCGAGCATAGAGCATTAAACTCTTCTTCTGAGAGTGCTGGGTGGCGAAGGGCTTCTCATCGATGCCGATGATTCATGGCGCTGTCTACCTCGGATTTGGTAACTGGCATTGTGTCCCTAGAGTCTTCAGGGGCCTGATTGACCGTCGGGACCTCCGCAGCGGGTTCGGCGTGAGTCGCAGTTCTTGAATTTTGAGCGTCGCTGGACAAGCAGGCAACATCCTCGGCAGAAGATGGTTGAACTCTTCGCCTGAGTATTTTCGACATAAGGCCTCTTGTGAGGCTCTATTAGTCGTGATAATAAATTAAAACAGTCGAACAAAGTACCTTTGGGTTGAGCGAGTGGGCGGACTTGTCCCTACGGCCAGCTCATTTGATAGATCCCTATTGCCTTCCGGTCCGGGCATTGCCGCTATAGTCGATGCATGTCGCGCAGACCGACGACGCTTCGGAAGAGGAGCCGGTGCGTTTGGATCATTCAAGGATACCTGCCTTTTGCGGGATGATTTTTGTTCTTCTTGCTTATCGCAGGGGAAGGGAATGATCCATGATAATCTACTATAATGGCCACCTTGGAGAGGTCGAGGCTCTCCTGGTAGAAAACCCCGTCGTCAAGTTCAATTGTGAGATCCGGGTCATCATGAAAGCCCAGATCGTCATCATGAGAATAGTCCTCGAGTTTGGGGCACACAGTTAACTGTCTCGGTGAAGCTCCTCCATTCATATGCACATAACTTAAAGGCTTTGGTCAAGAAGGGATAAAATTTAAAACCCGAATTATGGTCATTGAGTTAAAAGGCTCACCCATTTGATGGGATTGTGACTTGGGTAGCCCTCCTTGGTTGGTAGCCGAACAAAATCTTCTTGGTCCCGTTTATACAGGTCGGGAAGTGCAGCGGCTAATGCTGCTTGATCAGTTGGGCCTTGTCGTCGGGAGTGACTAGTGTTGCTTGTCCCGTTGTAACACCACAATGGGTGTATTCTCCGCTGAAGAGGCTGAACGCACCGGGTGCTGGCGACAGCCATGACATCTATCATGGTCAACTTGTGATGGGCTAGTACCCTCACATGAGCTACCACACGTTGCACTTCGACACTGTCTTCTTGGGACGAGCTCTTCGGTCGCCAGTTGTACCTCTTCTTCAAGGGGGCGTCGGAGTATTTAGGCAAACCCCTCCGAGCTGGGTCAAATTGGGGAACGTCCATGATATTAAACCATTATGATGACCATTCTTCAAACTCCTTCGGTGTTCCCATTGGATACCCCGTGCCCGCTATGCGGCATATTTCGGCTCCTCCAACCTCCAAGATTGCCTTGTCCCGAGTGCAAGGGACAAGGCAGAAATACTTCCTCCCCAATTCAAAGTGTGCCTCACAACCTAGGAACATCTCGCACAGGGCGATGAAGCCCGAGATGTGCATAATAGACCTTGGGGTGAGGTGATGGAGATGGATCCCATTGAACTCCAATAACCCCCTCAAGAATAGATGAATGGGGAATCCGAGTCCCCGCAAAAGGAAGAGTACGAAACATACACGCTCCCCCTTTTGCGGATTGGGGAAATTTTCCGTGAAGGTTCGCTGTTGAATGAAGACAAGCCAGCGCGGGTAACCGCCAGATCCGAGGAGGGGAGGTACCCTTGGGTCTCGAGGTTGCGTAGTCGAAGAAGGGAGACATAACAGCTTGTCCAATCCCCGGGACGTGAGCCGTAAGGGCGCGAGGAAGAGTTGGGGGCGCTCGCCATGCTCTTCTGGTTATCTCTTGCTAAAAGTTTTTTTGATGAGGAGAAATAGTATGTGTCTTAGACCACAATTCAGTTTGTTTAAATGCGTGGTGCCTCCATCGTGGAGGGGGAATCTTGTAAAAGGCCACTGAACCGCTCGTCTCCCCATGGCGTGCGAAAATCAAGAAACGCTGGCGGTTATTATAATGGACCCGGCGAGCTCGTGACGCTTGGGATTTCTCCAATGACAGGATGGTTGCCGAACAAGAAGGGATAGAGGGACTCGCCTCTACTGAGGGAGTCCTGGTTTAAGGGGTCCTCGGATAGCTGACCTGTTTCTCATGGGTCGGACTATGTGGGCCGCTGGATGAGCATTAGATGATCGAAGACGGCATCGCCAGGGTGGAAGCTTCAAGGATCCATGGTGTGTCCTCCAAGTTCTCGACAGTAGATAGGCATGTTTTTTATTTCAATGTGCAACCGACCATGTGTAAACCCTAGGTACCCCCGGCGTCTTTATAAGCCGGAGGGTTTTTAGGTTGTAGACAGAGGACAACTCATCTAGGGTTTAGCTATTCGATCTCAAGGTAGATCAACTCTGTAACCTATACATCATCAATATAATCAAGAAGGGCGTAGGGTTTTACCTCTATAGGAGGGACCGAACATGGGTAAACATCGTCTCCTTCGTCCCCTGTTACCATCGATCCAAGTTTCACTGCTCGGGACCCCCTACCCGACATCCGTCAGTTTTGATACCGACAACGGGGAAGAGTCCGTACATGGCGGCGGGGAAGATTCCAGACACAGTGAAGAGGAGTCTGGACATGGCGGCAGAGAAGATTTCGGACACGACGAAGAAGAGTTCGGACATGGCGGAGAAGAGGCGACGAACACGGCACAGTCTTCGATGCTACTAAGTTCAGTCGTGCAAGACCCTCATGTTCGAGACCTCCTTCGCAAGAGTATGACTAATGACAGAGCTGCTTCAAGAGAGGTGGCCAAGCTGGCACAAATTGAAGTAGACTCAAAGACTCCATTGTATGAAGGTTGCGGTCCCAAGGTGACCCGCTTGAGTTTCACGCATGAACTTCTAAATACAAAGGCCAAAAACAAATGGACAGACAAAAGCCTCGATGAGCATTTGAAGTATCTACATAATAAAGGTCTACCCACGGGAAACCTGTGTCCTACTAGTGTCGAGTAGGCCAAGAAAATCGTTTGGCCTCTTGATATGCCGCACATTAGATACCATGCATGCATCAACGATTGCATCATTTATCGGGGGGGAGCATGCGGAAAAAACCAGCTATCCAGTGTTCAATGCTTCTCGATACAAGAAGGTAGGATAGAAAGCTCCCCAGAAAGTTGTATGGTACTTTCCGATCACTCCCCCTATGCAGCGGTATTTCATAGATCCTAAGGAAGCAAATCTCATGCGCTGGGCTGAGAGGAAGAAACCCGACGATGGAGATGATCCGAAGCTGAGACACCTCACAGATGCTAGCTAGTGGAGAGCATTCAACGCCAAATATCGATTTTTTGGAGAAGATGCAAGGAACACCGTGCTTCGTGCGAGTACCGATTGCATGAATCCGCTTGGAAACCAGAGCACCAACCACAACACATGGCCCGTCTTTGTATGGATGTACAACCACCCCCATGGTTGTGCATGAAGACAAAGTACATACACAAGAGCATGTTGATTCAAGGGCCGAAACAACTGGGAAATAATATTAACCTGTATATGGGGCTTCTGAAAGAGGAGTTAGACACGTTATGGAAATTGCCGGTCAAGACATGGTACGCCAGCACAAAAGATTATTTCTATATGAGATCCGCACTGATGATGACGATGCACGACCATCTCGGTTACGGGTACACTTCAGGCCAGGTGTGCCATGGATACAACGGATGCACGAGGTGCATGGATGATACAACGTCTCAGCAGCTTGCATCAACGAAAGATGGAGGGTCTTGGAAAAATTGTGTACATGGGGCATCATAGATGGCTCGAAAAGGATGACCCATGGAGAAAACCTGGAGATCTATTCAATGGTTTGGCTGAGCATCGAGGACCTCCACGTAAGAGGAGCGGCGCCGAAATCAATGAGCTGTTGAATAACTAGGAATAGTGCCCGGCACCGGGAAAGATGGAAAAGGCGTCAGAGCCGCTGCTGAAGGTATGGAAAACAAAGTTTGATTTTTGGGCTTCGAGTACTGGCACAACCACGGCATGCCTCATTGCCTTGATCAAATGCATATCACGAAGAATATCCTCGAGAGCTTGCTTGGCACACTGATGAACATGCCGGACAAGACCGAGGATGGGCTGAAGGCAAGGAAAGACTTGGAAGATTTGGAGATCAGGAGAGATATCCACATGCCCCGTATAAAGTTGACGAAGGAGACGGAGACAGAGGCGAAGGCAGGGCCAAGGGGCAAAAAAGTAACCAAGAAGGAGGAGAATTATTTCCCCCCTTCTTGCTTCACCTTAAGTCTGAAGGAGATCGATAAATTCCTCAAGTGCCTTACGGGAATCAAAGTCAGATCCGGTTATTGTGGGAAGATAAGCAGATTTCTAGACACCAAGAAGAAAAGGTTCAGCGGGATGAAATCTCATGACTGTCACGTGATGATGATGCAAATACTCCCGGTTGCCATTAGAGGGATAATGGACAATCATGTCCATGACCCGCTTACTAGTCTCTGCAACTTCTTCGACAGTATCTCTCGAAAGTTCATCAGCATGAAGCAGCTTCGAGGGCTACAGGAAGAGATCGTTTTCATACTATGTGAGCTTGAGATGTACTTCCCTCCCGCGTTCTTTGACATCATGGTGCATCTGTGTTTCCACATCGTGGACGACATCATCGACCTCGGTCCGACATTCCTTCACAGCATGATGTCGTTCGAGGGCATGAATGGGGTCATCAAAGGATTCGTTCGTAACATGTCCCGTCCCGATGGGAGCATCGTCCAGGGTTATCTGACCCAAGAGTGCATCTCCTTTTGCGAGATTTATATATCCGATGGAAACCCTATTGTTGGTTTGCCCGTCAATAAGCACCATGGGAGGCTCGGAGGAGAACGTCACAACAACGGCCGGAGGGAATTGCACGTGGACTACTCGAATCGACGGGACAACTTTGACATGTCTAACTTAGTAGTCCTACAACACCTAGATGTGGTAGATGATTATGTGACACTGCACAAAGAAACCATCGCAAAGAAGTACCGTGATCAAGGGATGCACAAGACAGACAACGAAGTTACTGTAGAGCACAATGCCACTTTCTTGCGTTGGTTCAAAGATCAATTTTTTGCTAATCCCCTTGAAGAGGGCAGTTCGGACCGATTGCTCATACACTCCTTAGCACATGGCCCCGTGCCCAAACTCGCGTCTTACCAGGCATATGATATCAACGGGTACACGTTGTACATGGAGGCCAAAGACATGGACAGTGAGTACCAGAACTCAAGGTTGACAACTGAATGTGTGACTGACGCTAATGACACAACGGAAAGATTCTACGGAAGGGTCAAAGAGATCTGGGAGCTTGACTACGCTGAATTGCACGACGCAACGATGTTCCACGTCAGACGGGCTAAGCCTATCGTAAGACAAAACAAGTATTTCACTACCATATCTATACCATCGCGAATAGCGCTACCGTGAACGTTAACATCATCACCAAAACTGAGCCATGGGTACACGCTAAGCACGAGAGACAATGCTTCTTCATAACCGACCCGACCAATCCCGACCCTGTTGTCGTGAGGAGAGGCAAAAGGAGCATCGTCGAAATGGATGGAGTCACCAACGAGGAATACTACGACCAATACGACAACCCTATGAGGGAAGATGACTATGACGGTGAAGCATATGTGAAAAGAAGAATTAAGACTACATTATGTAAGAAAGATCATTCTCCATGGTGCTAGAAAAGTCATAAAGAGGGGCTCAATTATACGTCAACGAACAAGAAAGGGCGGAAGCTCAATGTGAAATGTCGTCCATGCAGCTAAGAAACCATATATATATATATATATATATATATATATATATATATATATATATATATATATATATATATATATTCTGTTTCGCATAACAGAATATTATTCTGTTACCCTACTTGAACTGATGTAGTTTACAAATTGGACTGACGAATTCGAGCAGGTGGACTTATGCTTTCATTACGCCGAACTGATCATCTTGTTTAGTTCAAAAACATAATAATCAAACATTGCAAGAAAAAATCATCGGAACGGGGCATGTAATATATCGTTGGAAAGCCCTTGACATCTAAATTACAGTCATATAATTTGTTTTTGTAAAATCATCATGGTTTAAGAGCAGTTTTGAAAAACCCGTTTTTTGAAAATCATGAATCGTATTTTGGCGTTAATTTTCAAACGGTTTGTCGGAATTGAGCAAATGAGATGGCGTTGGAAAGCTGGTAAAAATCTGCATCTTCCATATGCAGATTGATTTTTCAAATTATGTATGATTTAAAAGTAATTTAGAAAATGGTGAAATGCAGGAGAAAAGTATTTTCACGATTTTTTGCAAACGGCTTGTCGGATTGTTGCAAATGACATGTCATTGGATAGCTATGGAAAATGCATAACTTTTGCATATTTAAAGTTTTTTCTAATTCTTTCCGGTTTGAAGTCGAATTCGAATTCGATAAATTTTGGTTTCGACCGTGATTTTTTTTGAAAAGTTTGTCGAAATAAGGCAAATAATATACCGATAGAAAGCTATAAAAAATGCAAAACTTAGTCATGTTGAACGTTTCCTCAAATTCGCAACCGTTTAAGAGTAATTTTGAATACGGTGAGACCCATCTTGCTGTTTTCCCGTCCGAAAACAAAGTACTCGTACTGATAAATGTGTGTGTTTGTACTAAGCGCTATTCACTGACTATACTTTACTCTGTTTTTTTGTACTGTTTTCGTTAGAAATTTTCAACCATTTGTCAGAGTTCAGCACATTATATTATTCTGATAGTATTCCTATACTGACAACTTGGAGCAGTTATACTAATGCTTTCCATCTTGTTGAACTGATCGACGAGCTGGGGCGGCGCGCGCGGCCGGCAGGATGGGGCGGCGCGACGATGTATGTATGTATCTGTTTTGTGTACGCACTTAAGTAACCGTTCTCAGTCAAATGATGTATACATCGTATCCCCTCCAATTACCGCCACATGGTTCCGGTGATATTCGCGCAGTGCGGGAGAGCGAGGGAGATTGACGTTCTCGCCGACTGCGTGTGACGCCATCGGGTGAAAAACAAAAAACAAAAACAAAAAGAAGAAAGCAATACAAAAGAAAAAGGAAAGTAAACAGAAAAGGAAAGGAAAATAATAAAAAGAAAAGAAAACTAAAAACTAGGAAAGGAAAATAATAAAAAGAAGAGTTAGGAGCAGCGCTAGATTCGGACACAGCGCTACTGCTATGTGCATCAGTAGCGCTAGATGCAGGAACAACGCTACTACTATGTTTAACAATAACTAAATTAGCAGTAGCACTGGGTGCAGACCAATGCTACTGCTAACTTAGCTATAGCGCTAGGTACATTCCCAGCGCTACTGCTATTTTGAGCTAAACCCGCGCGGGCTGAAATTTTTCCGAAGTCCCCCCACCACTCCCCCTTTCCCCTCTCTCCCCCACTCCTCTCTGTCGCCACCGTTGCCCTGCCTGCCATTGCCCTGCCTGTCGTCGCCCTACCCGCCGCCGCTCAAGGCCACCCGAGACCTCATCGTCATCGTCACCCTCTCCCCTGCCAGCCCTCGACCTTGCCATCGCCGCCCTCTCCCCTGCCTGCCCTCGACCTCGCCGTCGCTGCCTGAGCCCGCCCTCGACCGCTGTCGCCATCTCCCCTGCCCGCCCTCGACCGCCACCGCCCAAGACCTCGCCGCCATAAGCCTCTCCCTCTCCCTCCTCTGTCCTCTCTCTCTCTCTCTCTCTTTGCTCTCTGCAACCTAGGTGTTCATATGAACCCTAGGTGTTCATATGAACCCTAGGATATTTTAGGAAACAATAACTGGCATCTAACCCTAGGTGTTAATTAGCTACTATTTTTAGGTGTTCATTAGCATATAAACATAATTGTTAATTAGCTACTGTTTTTAGGTTTTAGTTAGCTATTGTTTTTAGGTGTTAATTAGCATATAAACCCTAGCTAGGAGTGGAGACTTAGGGGGAGATTTTTTTATGGAAAGAATCATTGGTACTAATAAGGTTTAATGCGATAATATATTAGGTTCAACAAAAGCCTTGTTATGAAAATAAAAAAAATGTGTGGTCCAAGTTGCTCTTGAATTTAATTATTAACAGTTAGTGATATGATTTCGTAATGTTGGTTGAATGTCAAAGAAAGTCTGAGTGGCCTATGTTTTGCCGGAATGTTGATTCATTTCCATTCCGGAAAATATCAGGTGCTCCATATGTCCACTTTTTAGCAAAGGTCATGCCGAAAATTTCCTTGATTTTTGGCATGACTTGTGCTAGAAACTAGGACATATGGAGTGTCCATGATTTGCCGGAAGGGGAATGAATCAACATTCCGACCAAATATAGGCCCCTTTTTTCTCTTCATTATTCATTTTATTCGGCCTAGAATTGAACTACCATCCTTAAATAATCATAGGAAACATGTCTGACCACCTCGAAGAAGACCCAGTCGAGGCAACAAATAATTATTTCAATTACTTGGACGAACATGAATTGCGGGTGCAGGGTGGCAGTGGCACCAACAACCCCGACACTGACACCAACACCGGCACCAACACTGGCACCACCGACACTGACACCACCCCCGAGACCGGCGAAGGACCAAAGACGAAGAGGGCACGAAAACCAAACGAGCTCGGCATCGGAAAAATTGTGGCCACGGCGATGCACCCCAAGAAATTAGAGCCAACGATGCCAGAGGAAGCGCGCGCGTGATATGGCAATCAACTACGATGCATCCTCAGGGAAACTGCCAACATCAACGACGAAAAGTTAAAGAAGATACCACATATGGAGCACATGCTCCTTTCGAAGTTGCATAATAGGTTCTTGTTCCCCGGGCAGACTGAAAGCAAACTTCTGTGGAATGACGAACCCATAACAAAGATAAACAGCAAGGCGATGATGATTTTCACCAAATACTTCTCCACCTGGAAAGTAAGGGTGAAAAGAGCGATTTCGAAGAATGAACCATGGTCCAAGATTCATGCTGACAATCCGACACTAACGGAAGAGGACTCCAAAAAATTCAAGGAGACTTGCGCTAAAGAAGAGATCAAGAAAAGGTCGGAGAAAATGAAGGCACTCCAGGCTAGGAACATGCCTCCCCACCACCTCGGAAGCTATGGTTACGAGGGGAAGAGGCATGTATGGCCCAAGGAGGACACCTCACATGAAATTCACGGAATCCCAGACCCCTTGGCGGAATTCATCGACCCGCAGGAGCATGACTTGATCAGGGGCTAGTACAAGTGGGACCCCGTCAATAAAGTATTTTACACGGACCTGGACACAAGGAAGTTCATGAGACTACTGGTAATTGTTATATTGCCACCTTATATTAGCTTCCAATCAATTCAACAACAAGTTTTGTCACATTTGTAAACCATCCACGTTCCTTTTACAGAAAGAGCAACACTAAAAGGCAGCCAAAAGCGATGAGTCTTCTCAGCCGTCGGTGAGGCCCAAGTGGGACACCCCGTTCAACCAGGCCCTGAATATACTAAAAAAGTTGTAGGAGGACAAACCGCCGTAGTATGGACGTGTGCACGGCATCGGAAATGGTGTCTCGTGGAAGATGTGCTACCATGATAAGCCAGAGGAAAGAAGGCAGAGGCGGTTGTTTACTCAACAGACCATTGACCAGAAGGTCGCACTTGCGGTCAATAAGTCCAAAGCTGACACCAATGAAGAGTTGGAAAAGATAGTCGATGCAACGGTCAGTGCAGCGGTAGCTGGTGTCATGGCTGACTTCACATCTTCCATTTCGAGCTTGATTCTGGCATTTTTTGAATGGACGAAGAAAAATCTAGATAAAGAGCCAGCGGACTTTCCCCTTCCCAGCTATGTCGGGATCAATTCGGTGAACATGGCACCACCAGCACCTACTCAAGCCACCGCACATGCTCCCGTACCTCATCCTGGTCCTGTTCATAGCAGTCCGTCCTCTGTCTCTGGCGTGCTCAGCGAGGCTTCGTCTTTGGCTGAGCTCGACACCCTCATGGTAATTACGCGCCATACCCTCTTGACCAACATATCTATAGTCTTCCATTTCAGTTGCCTTTCGGATGTTTGACGTTGCATACATGTCTTCACAGGCTGACGAAACCCTGTGCACACTATTGTATGACATCAACGGCGAGAAGGTGGACGTGGGAAAGGTAACAATCGTGAAGCCGAAGGATCGCATGTTACACAACTGACAGATCCTCATAGTGTCTTGAAAGTTTGTATGGCCAGTGTCAAAGTGTGCTTCGAGGATTTGCCTCCTCCGGTAGCAGTCGATGATGAAGAGACCCCTAAACGGATTGGCTCATGCAAGAGCTGGTTTTTTCCTTGGCCGAAGACTCTTCTTCGTGTCGAGGCGCCCGGTAGCGCATCAATGACAACTCCTCAATAAGGTATGAACACCACCCCACCTACCAAATTACCTGCACCTATCATGGTGGGTGATAGCAGACGATGCGGGGGAGAGCCTCCATTAGTGCCAGATGACGTCGCCTCATCAAAGAAGCAAGTGCTGATGATGTCATGGAGGAGGAGGAGGATGACCCTAACCAGTATATCAATACCGCCTATGACAAAGCTCGGGACTATATGACTCTGGCTATGAGCATGGAGATGACTTGATGCTACCTGATTTGCCGGAGCCGGAATGTCCTAAGGCTGATTGCAAAAAGTCTCTCTTCATGTGATCCTCGTAGGAGACGCCTCGAGATACCGCCTCTACCCAGCAAGAACAACATGAGGGTCATCCACTGTTTAGCCCGAGGACACTGGGGTGATGGTTAGGGCATTTATGGTGGCCGACTCACTACCGCCACCCGCCAAGAAGGAAAGGAGGAGACCAGAGAGGAAAGGCTCTAAACGCACCAGAGCTGCTTCAAGCAGCCAGCCGCCTCTCAAGCCCCGGAAGGTACACAGAATACCTGTCGTAGGTGCGGAGCATTTCCGTGTCGCCGGCCACCCGATCCTACCTCAGAAAGCGCTAGAGGAAATACTAAACAATGATCTAAGGAGACTTCATGATGATGTGCTGGCCAGAGAGAAAATCCTTCTCATCTCGAAAAAACTAGGATACCCACTTTACACGGCTCAGGTTCTGGGTGAGAGGTTATGCATTGATATATGGCCCGCGGATAAGTTCATCATGCAATTTGACTACATCTATGACATGTTCCACATGACCAAGCTGGACTTTTAGTTCATCCGCATGTATGCGATGTATCTAAACTACATCATCAGGAGCGAGAACATAAAATATATCTGCATCATGAACCCATACTATATGCACGAGAGCTTCTTGGTAGTTTGCAAAGAGCATCGTGACTATGCAAGCAAGTACATCGGTGAGTTCATGGTTGCTAATAAGGAGAAGGAAACGATTCTCCTGCCCTATCAACCCATGTAAGTCATCCGCGAATATCCTTTCATAAGTTTTAATCATTCCTTTGCAAGCATGGAGGCTAATTTGAGGTGTACTTATTTTGCTCAGCGGGGGGCGTCGTCCTCATCTGTCTGTACCCAAAATACTCCCATGCTCTATACTTGGACTCAACGAAAAAAATCAAGAAGAGGGATTAGACACACATAAAGAGTGTTCTCCATAGTGCCCTTTTAACCTGCCGCCTTAGTGGTGGATATATCCAGACAAAGTACAGGAATAAAGGGCCAGCTTTCGTCCATAAGACCGACTTTTGTTGCATCCAGCAACCAAATGATAGTAAGGCTGATGGATTCTACCTCATGCATCACATGATCAAGTATAGAAGAGATAATCAACACCTTCGCATGTCAGCTAATTCCAGCGATGCCGAGATTGTCAACTGGGCCACAAGAGTATAGGAAGGACACCAGATCATCAAATCCGAGATGAGTTTTATCACATATAGTGTGAACTTGCCCAAGTGATCATGAAGGAGGTCCTCGAACAATCAGGAATGTTCTAGCGTGGGCCAATGAGTCGGGAGAATGTCCGAACACCGCTTAGCACTCAGCGTCTGGACCTGAACCTTTCACGAAGCTCGGGCGCTTCGTCCCTGACTATGAAGATTGGAGCAATGACATGGAGGAGTGATTGAATGACAATTTGTATGTTTAATTAGTACTACTATCTTTCTATGAACTAGCGTAGATCGCTCTAGTTATTTAGTTTGGGATGAGGAACTTCCTTATTTATGTTTACTATAGGTTGCTTGTATTTTGCTAACTATGCATCTTTGTCTTTCTCAAGTACATTATGTTGCATATCATCGTTTAATTCATCAACTTATGATGCAGGTACATAGATCGGAGATGGCGAAGGACTGCTACGCAATATTCATTGGGAGGGTTCCAGGAGTGTATGACCACTGGCCAGACGCTCAGGCCCAGGTGGACAGGTACCCGAGTGCTAGCCACAGAGGGTTCGACAGTAGAGCCGAAGCGGAAAATAGTTACTTGAGGTGGACGTTCCGGCAAGAGAGGGAGCAAAACTGGTGCCTCAAGAAGTACTACTTAGTCGCGCTCTTGCTCATAATGGTCGCTCTTCTCTTCTACATCATGGCTTAGATAGAGATGATGAAACTTGTGTGTGTGCCATGACCATGCAGTTGCATTTATTCGAGACATGACATGACTTGTGTATCGCTATTTTTGAGATGTTTGTGATTGGATAATGATGATGATGATGATGATGGTATGACGAAACTACTGTGTGTATGATATGATTAGAATAATGTATCTTTATTATGATATGATGAAACTATTGTATAGAGCATGCACAAATACTCAGAGAGGAATTTAATGTGTGAAAGCTGGAATATTAGCAGTAGCGCCGGTAGGCGTATAGCGGCAGCGCGGGTTTATCACTACTGCTAACCGTACTTACCAGTAGCGCTGGTTTTCCAGTGCTACTACTAAAACTTAGTTGTAGCACCTTAGCAGTAGCGCTGCCATCAGCGCTACTAGTATGGGTAATTCGAGCGCAACTACTAGGCTTTCTCCTAGTAGTGATGTGGGCCCCACAAGCCAACACGATGCGACCTGGGGGGCATGCCTTGAAGGCTTGTGGACCCCAGGTGGCTCCCATCCGGTGGTTCTTTGCTCCAATATTGCTTATTTCCTCCAGAAAAATCATCAAAAAGTTTCGGGCGATTCCGAGAACTTCCATTTTCTGCAAAAAAACAACACCATTGTAATTCTGCTGAAAACAACTTCAGTCCGGGTTAGTTCTAAATAAATCATATAGATTAAATCAAAACCATAAAAAGGTATTGTAAACATAGGTGAATATGGCATGAATACTTCATAAATTATCGATACGTTGGAGACGTATCAGACGCGTGCCTCCACATGTTCCGTCAGCGGCAGCTTCTGGCAGTAACGGAAGAGGCTCGATGTAGTCCTCATGGAGGTTGCTCCCGTCCCACACGTCCTTGCTCCCCATCAGTGGGCTTGGAGCGAGCTTGGGCGCGGTGGCGGTGTGGGTGGCGTGGAAGAATAAGTTGCCCAGCGGAGCCCCGGGTATCACGGGCGATGAGCGGAGATGCAATGGCCGGGCGGCGCTCTCTCTCTCTCGGTGAAGGGGGAGTGGCAAAGAAGACGAGGGGACAAACGAAAAGATGACGGATGGACTTCTCTGTTCTCCCTCCCCCTCCATTTAAACCCCTCGCATGGGGAGTGGGGGGTCAGATCGGTTGCACACGATCCCCACTACCCCCGCCCTGCGCGGGCAAATGAACGCGCATAGCGAAACCCAACCATCGGCATTAACCGTAGCGGATCCCGCATATGCGCTGAGGCCATGGCCAGGAGGGCCCTGGCCCATGGTCCTGTGTTGTCACTGATGCGTTGGAGATACGTCTCCAACGTATCTATAATTTTTGATCGTGTCATGCTATTATATTATCTATTTTGGATGTTTTATATGTATTAATATGGTATTTTATAATATTTTTCGGACTTACTTATTAATCTAGAGCCAAGTGCCAATTTCTATTTTTTCCTTGTTTTTGAGTATTGCAGATATCGAATATTAAACGGAGTCCAAACAGAATAAAATCTTCAGAATGATTTTTTTGGAAGGATAGAGATCTACCAGACTTGGAGTGCACGTCACGGCATCTGCCAGGAGGTCACAAGCCAGGGGGCGTGGCCACCCCCTGGTCATGCCTGGCAGGCTTGCCACCTCGTGGCAGGTCTCCTAGCCCTAATCTTCCTCCTGTATATACACAAATATTCCCCCAATACCAAAAAGATCCACGCACATACTTTTCCACCGCAAAAAGCCTCCGTTCCCGATAGATCCAATCTTGGAGACTTTTCCGGTAATCTGCCGAAGGGAGATTCGATCATGGAGGGCATCTACATCAACTCCATTGCCCCTCCGATGATGCGTGAGTAGTCCACCATAGACCTACGGGTCCATAGCTAGTAGCTAGATGGCTTCTTCTCTCTCTTTGTGCTTCAATACCATGTTCTTCATGATCTTCATGGAGATCTATCCGATGTAATACTCTTTTGCGGTGTGTTTGTCAAGATCTGATGAAGCAGTTCAGAGGCCTTCTTCTAGTTACGATTCGCCCTCGTCTGTCATTATAGATGTTCTAGCTTTAGTCTTTAGTGTCATTTCGAGTTATGCATTTGGAATGCTCCCCTTCCAAGCAAACTAAACTAACCTTGCTAAGTGCTAGCCAGGTGAAAGTGCTTTTCGCTAGTAGTTTTGGTGTTCTCTTCCCTTTAATCCAATTGAATCAATCGATCAGAAGAACAAGAACAAGAAGGCACTGTACTTTTAATAGGCCCTACTTCCGAGACCTCTATCTCTATTTATTTTCATTCTTCCCTTTGGTCAGATACTAGAATCTAGTATTTTTATTGGACATCCTCCTCACTACTGAAATTAGGGAAAACCGGATCAGTAAACTATTTCATCTAAGGGAACAGAGGCAGCAGATCCCGGGATAAGAAAGATACAGAAATATGGAACTTCACTGCCTTACTTGGAAAGCTAAGCAGGTTATTGACCCACTAATCTTACCTTCCCTCAAACCTTCCACTGAAAAGAGCAGATCCGAGAAAAAAGGATAGCGAATGATCGATTCACCATTGATAGCATTAACCCTAAAAGGAGGGATGAAGCACATGCCACCACATCCACTAAAGAGAAGGAAAAGAGAAAAGAGAGGCGCCAGGTCCAAGAAGGTATGGAAAAGGCATTAGAGGTTTGATTCGCTCAAGGTTTTGAACAACAAGTCAGGTAAACCACCAGTTAATACCAACCACGGTTGACTTGATTTTCGATAGATTGAAATGCTTTCAAATTCAGCATGGTTGTGAGATTAATCGTACCCACCCGGCTAGGTCACCTGCGAGACTCGCTAATATACTACTTTCTTTCAGGCAATGAAAAAAATATGGTTTCTAGTACCTCACTAACCACTGCTCGCGAGAAGCATGGGGGGAGTCTAGAAGCACGGCGGGAGTCTAGATAGAAGGGTTTTCAATAATGGTGGTTCGTTGCCTCACCGTAATAAGTGCCTTAGTACTTTCGAGTCTAAGGGGCGTGAGTTAGAGGCACAATATTCTTTCTATACAGTCAACTAGCAGCCCTAGCTAATTGAGCATCAATCACTATTTCTCTAAGTCATAACTAGTACCTCCCTTGTGGCGAAACCAATGGTTCACTTGATTTCTAAAGAACAGCTTTCGTCGTACGGCAGGGCCAAGGATATATATGCCCTTCTCTTCATTGCTTTCCTGAAATGCGTAAGTAATCACCTTCGAAATGGTACCAAAAGGCCGGCTCAAATCGTCTATTACAGCCTGGTGGAACCTATTCTTCGACTACTTCTTCCTTCGACTAGCGTGCTTAGATAAAATACAACGGTACCTATATCGCTCGCTGTTGAAATTGTAGTTTAGGTGGACTGTATGTCTTTACATCTTCTCCGGCCGATCGGGGTCTCCAAAGTAAGCAAAAAAAGGAGTATTGACAGCCATCTTATGTTGTTTGTCGGGATTCATTCTAACCAGAGTGAGCTCACGGACCACCTTCGAACGAAAGTGAACTCTCTTCCTCCGATCTCTATAATGGGTCTAGTAACTGCTTTAGCTGCTCGTCTCACAATTAAGTTGGTGGGTGCTTGGTCCATCTTCTTATTCCAAAGCTCCGAGATGAATTCAATCTTATCTTACTGGGGCTCTCCCCTTCGGTTTGAAGAAGACCGCGCATGCTTATTCTCAAACTGGTACACACTTTGGTATTCTACCCTGCATCAAAGAATAGGCCTCAACACTTTGAGTGTGAAATCCAGCTACTCTGCTATCGCCTCCTGCGCGAACAGCTTTCGAGTAAGAAAGTTCAAATGCATTTTTACACCTATTGAAGGAATTGAATGGAATAGAAAAAAAAGAGTGGTATGGAGACTTGATATTGTACCAATACTTTAAAGTAGTACAGAGGAGACTTCATATTGTACCAATACACATTCAAATCACTATCACCAATTTCTTACAGGATTCAGACTTTAATCAATAAAAGCGCGTACTATTTATTACCACCAGGAATGGAAAAAGAGTACTATGTGGATCTGGTGCGACTACGGAAAATGGAGCATTGGTACAACTGATCTTCACAGGAGAGCGGTATGCTTAAAGCCAAGAGTGCGGCTTAAGCACCACCTTACCTTAAGAGCAGTCAAAGCTATAAGCTGGTATATCACCCTACAGCAATTTTAAAGCAGGTTTGCCTCCACCATTGGATTTGGTTGCAGCTCGCACCGACACCTCGCAGTTTGTGTACAAGGTTGGTAGTCACACTGCTTACCTCCTATTATATGTCGATGACATCATCCTTACAGCCTCCAGTGATGCTTTCCTTCGCCACATTATCGGTCTTCTTCATGAAGCTCGACAAGAACCTATTTTCTGTTTTCTTCTGTATCGGGCCAAAGGGCATGACTCTGACATGACTCTCAATGGCGCTATTCCGTCATCAGATAGCTCGGTTGCAGCTCCGGTTCCAGGTTTCGATTCCATTCGTTTCAGAATTTCTTATAAGTGATGTTATGTTACATTTTGACTGAGGATTGAATAAGTTGGGTCATGAGAATGGAAGTTGAGTCATGTTGATACTAGATCCATGTCTTGATTATTCTACTTTTCCATTCCAATGCACGATACTATGGATTCCATTCCAAAGATTCATTACTGTGATTTTTTTATATTTAATTGAATTGAACTACCGAGATCTGGAATAGGTGGATATGTTGCAGAGGAAACGTACAAGGTATATATACTTTTTAGTTAGATAATTCCTCAATGACCAGGTGGTTGCACCATGTAAAACCGATTAGAGATCAGAGGATACAGATCTAGTTCCTTGCTTAGCAGAGGCAGAGCGGAGTTTGGATAGTCATGAGGTATGTCGAGGAATGATGGTGATTACACAAATAGATAATTCATGTGTTACGAAATGAAAGAGGCTGATAGTAAAACAATCAACAGTAACTAGTACCTTGCTCTAAGAGGCTGAGATGAGTAGGGTGCAGCATCCTACTATTGATGATCTTACCTTCCCTGGAAGGTATTCCCGCAGAGAGAAATCTTTAATTGAACTTATCATCCTGCCTGTCTTCTACTTCTCCTCCTCCGCTTATTGATATTACAATCGTATCTTATGCATTCTCTCCTGACGACTCGGCTTCGGCTCAAGGCCCCAGAGGGAGAGTATCATTATTGAGTTGACTAACTCCAACCTCGGTATAAAATTCTTTATCAGCGGGTTCGCTTTTCCAGAATATAAATTTGTATGATAGATCTACGGCGGAGCCGTTTACCAATGTGGAAGTAGTAAGTTTTGACTGACCCAATACAGCACCCTTGCTACTACTATTATCCCTATTTTTTCATGTATCGGCTCGGGGTATCGAAAAGCAAAAGTTCTATCTCCCCTGTCCATAGATTTAAGGATAGCGAGGCATACCAACGCCATGCCAACAAGAGGAACCATCCGGACTTAAAACAGCCGACCTACCCCCTGCCACTTCTTCCTCTAAGTCAAGTTGATAGATTTCTGTACGAGTTTTCAAGTGCCATCTCCAGTCTAAGCGGTTGAGTTCAGTGATTGTATCGAACAAAAGCCCCCTCCCGGGGCAGGTACGCGACTGTCTCTCTTCCAAAGTGTGATCATCTTCTCCAGTCTCCCGTTTCCACCTATTTTAAATGGTCAGCCTGTGCGGCATCAATTGAATTTGAATTCTAAAATAAAGTAGACTTCGGTGAAGGAACCTATTCTCTGGTATCTGCTTCGGCCATCTCATCTGGTTTCGGCCTTCTTTGTGAGCAGCTCCTAACTCGCTCGACGGGGTATGATCGCTACTGTTGATAGGTCGATCGGAAAAGAATAAGTTCCAGGACTGAACAGAAAGAAAGGAATCACGAAATAGAAGAAAAAGTGCACTGTGCTGGCAAATGTGGAGAATAGCCATCCATCTTTCATCAATGAAATTGTTCCGTATGGGTAGCAAATACACATATCAGAAGAGCCAACCCGAAAGCACTTGCTTCAAAGAAGCAGCAGTTACCAAGAAATTCCTGTTTCAAGTCAGTATATCTCGATAGAACCAATTCCAATCCAGGTAGTGTGAACAGAGGATGTGGAAGTTCTGTTTCCTTGCCTTGTCAAGCATTTCATCTGACACTCTATCTATACTATAGCTAGATCAATTCCTATTCTTTCTTCCAGGCGACTTTACTCCAAAGAATTTTTCCTTCTTATCTTGACTCGATCTCACGAAATTGGATTGATTGGCACACCGCGCATCTGGCATTCGCTTCTCCTATCTATCTCTTCCAACTAAGCTGATCACTGGAAAATATGAAATCCTGCAAGCAATCATTCCAGAGCCAACTACGAAGATACCTGGTCTTCCACTCTGTTCACTGGAGGAAAGACAAGAAAGTAAACAATTCTTCAAAGGAATTGGCTCTACCGGAACAGAGGAATTGGCTCGCTCCTTCGCTCGCTGGGTAAGCGTAGAATGCACACCAGTCTGGTATCAAAGCGTATCTACTTGAAAAGGAGACTACTTGAACAGATGAAATGGAAGGAAGAAATGAAAGTTCGATCTACCAACGTAGAGTCCGCCCCTCCCAGGAAGAAGAAATTTGCTACTTTGGCTCATCAGTTGGTAAGTCTGTCTATGAAGTTCAGTACCCAGAAAAGAGAAAAAAAGACCAAAACAAGCTTTTTCAAGCTCTACAAGTCCTATATATATAGTGTTCCACTAGATAGCCGTGTTAAACTAGTCCAGTCTTGCCGAGTGGCCTTATCTTCTGGTTACCTGGTCCGGTACTTCTACTTCGAGAGTGAGTTAGTAAACAGGATCAACTTTATGATCCATTTTGAGAAATTGCAATCACAGAATCAGAACGAGTGGGTCTAGAGTCCATCCTCACACAGTTGAAATGCTGCTTCTCCCTTCTCCTTTCCAAAAGAAAGTGGATCTCATAGCCTCTGACAATTCGAAAAGTAGGTCTAAGTCTCATTTTCAGATGCAATTTTACACCGGAAAGAGAATCCCATATTCTTTAAGCCAAGCCGCCAATCCTAGGGTCAATGCGGAACAGGAAACCATTGCTATTTGAGCAGTTAGAGAATCGAAATTCCACTCATTTAGAAATCGATCAGCGAATGCCAGAGGAAGGATAAGGGGAGCCTACACCAACGTAGTCTTAGCCCTAGAACACATGGAGCTTGGAGCACTGATA